>JAUIMM010001305.1:0-417500 GCA_031769625.1 Taudactylus pleione | reverse complement strand
AGTAGTAGTGCCCCCAGTAGTAGTCCCCCCTATACAGTGCCCCCAGTATTAGTCCCCCTATGCATTGCCCTCAGTAGTAGCCCCCCCTATGCATTCCCCCCAGTAGTTTTCCCCTCTATGTATTGCCTCCAGTAGTAGTCCCCCCTATGCAGTGCCCCCAGTAGTAGTCCCCCTATGCATTGCCTCCAATAGTAGTCCCCCCTATGCAGTGCCCCCAGTAGTAGTCCCCCTATGTATTGCCCCCAGTAGTAGTCCCCTCTATGTATTGCCTCCAGTAGTAATCCCCCTATGCATTGCCCTCAGTAGTAGTCCCCCCTATACAGTGCTTCCGGTAGTAGTCCCCTCTATGCAGTGCCCCAGTAGTGCCCCCCCTATGCAGTGTCAGTGCCCGCGACCCTTACACACAAAAGAACGCACACAACTTACCTGAATCCACGCTCCAGCCGCGACCGCCACTGTCCGCTTCTCCCGGCCCACTCTGCTTTATGGCCATCACCCACCATGGGAGGAGCCGGAAGGTGAAGCTCATGCTGGCTCCCTCCGTGGACTCAGCAGCCAATGAGAGTCTGTCTGACTCTCACTGGCTGCTATAACCGCTGGCAGCGGTGTTTTGTTACGGTGCGGTCTGCACTACACTTAAATACTGTGGGGCCCGGGGGACACACTGGCAGCGGGTGCAGCTGCGCTATTGGATGCAGGCGGCTATAGGCCCCTGCACCACAATGAGCCCCAGTACAAGCCACTGGCTGCACCACCGATAGTTCTGCCACTGGTTTGTACTGTTTTGTGTGCTTTGTTTTGTTCACATGCATATATAAGCCATGCAGTGATCTGCAAATTGAAAAATGGATAACGTTCCATTTAGAGAAGATGACCAACCAAATACTGTTGCTGCAGATGCAGCCACCAGTAATGATGATGACTCTAGTACTTCAACGTCACCTACTAAAGCCGATGCTCAAGGGCATAGAGGGTCTAAGTCAGGGCATCTAAATAAAAAAAAAAACAATATACAGTGCTAAAGAAAAAATCACATCTAATAAAGGGAAAGTGTGGTGCATAAAAACATAATATTGCCAACATGCCATTCACCACACACAGTGGCAAGGAAAGACTGAGGCCTTGGCCTTTATTTATGACTCATGGTGGTTCTGCAAGTGTCAGTGAGGCATCTTACTCTGCCTCTCATGATGATGCAAGACCTTATCACTCGGAGTCTAGAAGAGGTGTAAAAATAATGAAAACCACTAAGGCAGGAGAACAAACTGTGTGAAACAAAAATGTCACCAATCCCTGAGGAGAGTTTAAGTGTGTCCATGAGTGCGAAGTGTGAGCCTGACCTTTCTGATACTGTTGTACTCGCAGAGAAGCCGACTTCCACCATTTCAGCTCCTGCTGCAAATGTGGGGATGAGCAGCACAAATATAGCTGATGACATAGAAATTGAGGATGCCACCGAGAAAGTGCAAGAGGATGAGGGGGATATTTGTGCAGCTGATGCCGGCACTAATGAGGATGTTGAGGATGAAGATGTTGTTAGTGTAAGTCAGGAACCAGTGGAAGAAGCTCTTGACCATGATAAGAAGAAGGCCATTGTCATGTCTGGGCATACGACCAACAAATGCACCTCTTACTGTATGTGTGGAATTATTTTTACCCAGATCCTGACAATTGTCTTGCCATCTGTAGCATTTGTAAAACCACAGTTAGTAGAGGTAGAAATGTTAACCATCTTGGAACCTCCTCCGTTACATCATTTGCAGCAAACTCATGAAATTTATTGACAACATCAGAAACTGGTGCTAAAATAATAACAACAAGCAGCCCAGCATCAGCTAGCTCCCTTCTCTCTACTAGATCCCAGCACCTGCAATCTCCACCACCAACACCTTCATCTTCATTATCCACAGTAATGATCAGAGGTAGTCCAGCATCAGCTATCTCCCTTCTCTCTACTAGATCTCAGCACCTGCAATCTCCACCACCAACACCTTCATCTTCATTATCCACAGTAATGATCAGAGGTAGTCCTGCATCAGCTAGCTCCCTTTTTTCTTCTAGATCCCAGCACCTGCAATCTCCACCACCAACACCTTCATCTTCATTATCCACAGTCATGATCGGAGGTAGTCCAGCATCAGCTAGCTCCCTTCTCTCTACTAGATCCCAGCACCTGCTATCTCCACCACCAACACCTTCATCTTCATTATCCACAGTAATGATCGGAGGTAGTCCTGCATCAGCTAGCTCCCATCTCTCTACTAGATCCCAGCACCTGCAATCTCCACCACCAACACCTTTATCTTCAACATCCTCAGTAATGATCAGAGGTAGTTCCGCATCTAATTTGCTAGGGCTATGTGACTTCACCCCTAGATCAAAGATTCCTCAGAAGAATCCTTCAGCGCTAGGCCTGCTGGGGATGGTACATGCATCCGGTGGTTCAAATCAACAGCGGCAGCCCGGCAAGGGTGAAAATCCCGATCGTCCCTAAGGTAAGTATTGCTAACCTAATTCGCCCCCTAACCCTTCCTTAGGGGTGCCAAACCCTAACCTACCCCAAAGTGCCTAATCCTAATACCCCCTCTAAGTGCCTAAACCTAACCCCCCCTTCCCTGCCGCCTATACCTAAGTCCCCCGGGGGGGTGCCTAACCCTAACCTCCTCCCGAGGGTGCCTAACCCTAACCCCCCTTCCCCTAGCCTAACCCTAACCTCTCAGGGGGGTGCCTAACCCTAAGTCCCCCCCGGGAGCACTAAACCTAACCCTCCCCCCCACGGCTTTCCGCGCCTGGTACCCGGCATCGATAGGGATGCTGGGCATCGGTCTTCTGGCGTCTGGTTAATGACAAGCATTCAGATTTAGACACCTGTCATTAGTACCACGCCGGGATTAGAACGTCTGGAAGTCGGCGGTTGGGATTTAGACCGTCGGCTTCCTCACTACATCCCAGCGGTAGTGGGCAAAGTAAAGATTACAGAACTGTGACAGCCCACTGGGTGGGTGATTCATCTTTAGCAGCAGCAGTATCTAACAAACAATTCCAGCTCATTCAGGGGCAGGCTACTCTGTGTATCACCGGCTTCACTAAGAGGCATACCACTGACAACCTCTTAGAAAAACTAAGGTATGTCATAGCTAAATGGCTCACCTCGCTTGGACTTTCCTCAGGATTTGTGACTTCTGACAATGCCACCAATATTGTGAGAACATTACAGCTCGGGGAATTCCAACAAGTCCCATGTTTTCCTCACACAATCAACTTGGTGGTACAGGTTTTTTTTTTTTTAAATGACGGGCGTGCAGGAGATGCTGTCTGTGGCTCGAAAAAATTTCGGGACATTTTTGCCATTCAGCCACAACATACAGCTGCAAGAACAGTTTAATTTACCCTGCCACCAGCTGAAGCAAGAGGTGGTTTCCAGGTGGAATTCCACCCTTTATATGCTTCAGAGGATGGATGAACAACAAAAAGCCATCCACAGCTATGCAAAAAGCCATAACATTGGGAGAGGTGGGCTAGTGTTCCTTAGTTCAGCGCAGTGGAGAATGCTTTTTCAAACCCTTCAAAGTAGCCACCTGTGAAGTGAGTTTAGACACTGCCAGCCTGAGTCAGGTGATTCCCCTAATTAGGGTTTTGTAAAAAAAAAAAAAGCCAGAGAAATTGATGGAGGAGATTAAACAAAGCGATTCCACTAAATATGTCAGACTTGTAGATCAAGTTCTTTGTTCACTTCCCCAGGATCCAATGGTTGCCAATATCTTTAAATTGGATCACTACATTGTGACGACTGTGCTTGGTCCTAGGTTTAAATCGTACGTTGTGTCTTTCTTTCTATCTGACTCAGATCTTAAGAGATGCAAAGAGCTAGTGGTGAGCAAGGTGGCAGCTCAAGTGGTACATGACACAACGACGTCTCCGACAGCTGCCAGGAAAAAACTCCGCTTTCCCAAAAGACCCAGTGGTGATGCAGAGGAGTCAATTTGTGACATCTGGTCGGGTCTAAAAGGATTGCCAAAAATGAGTTACACCGCTACCGTGACCCTATCTGATAGGGGCACCATCCAAAAAATGGTGGACGATTATGTTCATGACACCATACACATAGGCAGGTCACAGAGTCCCTTGGACTACTGGACAGACAGAAAGGCAATGCGGAGGCCATTGTACAGTCTGGCTTTGCATTACCTAAGCTGCCCACCCTCCAGTGTGTACTTAGAAAGAGCTATCAGCACAGCCGGGAACCTTGTCAGCGATCAGCGTAGGAGGCTACTTCCTCAAATGTGGAAAAGATGATGTTCATCAAAATTAACTGGAAATTCCATGAGGAAGATCTTTACAGACAATTACGTGAAAAATATTCAGTGGTACATGTAATGGTGGATTCCAGCAGGGATGAATTAATATCATGTGAGGATGACGTACACACTGATGAGGGTGAGGAATCAGATGAGGAGAATGACCTTTTCCAGTTCCAACTGTAGTAAGGATTATCAATACTGTTAGCTTCCTTATGCCCATTGGTAGCTTGTTTTGTGGGGCCCCCAAACAAACCAATCGCTTCTGCCACAATAGGCAGTCCTTGTCGCTGTGCATGTCCTGTTTACTATATACTGTATAACATAAGGGTGGGTGGAAGGGCCCAAGGACAATTCCATCTTGCACCTCTCTTCCTTGCATTATGTACTGTTTGGGGCATTGCTGCCTGACATTTTCAATTTTATAGTTTATGAAACTGCCATCCCGTCTGCCACTGTTGTGTGGCAAATGTTTCATAGATGTCCTATATTTATTTAACCTGCCGTGCTTTTGTGCCGCTGTTCTGATGCTTACTTTTTATTTTTAGTTTCGTACTGTATTTACTGTATTTCAACTAAAATCACAAATACATGTAGGTATCCTTGCAAAATTCTCTTATGCCATTTTTCAACCTTGATTTTAGATACCAACCTGGTGGGTTTGGCTTTCCGTGATCATAACAGCCATGTTTGGTCAGATGCAACTCAAACACCAAATGGAAAGGTTATTTTGTGATGGTATCTGGAGATGTTCTCCCTCCTCCCCTCCCAGCCTCCCATACATAATCCCAGAAGCAAAATGATAACAGATGTTTAGTACCAGACTTTACAATCCCTCTGCCCCCTTCCTATTCAGAGCTTCCGTTTTGTGTGCTGCCACATTAATAGTTCATCCACCCATTCAAGAGTCTAAATGGGCAGGTGCGACACCGGCCCAAGGACAATTCCATCTTTGCATTATGCACTGTTTAGGGCATTGCTGTCTTTTTGTGTAGATGACAAACATTATTATTATAGTTTATTGAACTGCCATCCTGTCTGCCACCGCAGTGCCATTCTCTCTCCTAGATGTGCCATGTTGGTCATTCAGTTGCCACAGCTGCTGAAATCTTCTACATGCAGTTGACGAATGCCAAAAATGTCCAGAAATTGTGGCCACAGACAGCATTTCCTTTATGCCCCTTTCATTTAAAAAATAAATTCTGAATTACCAAGTTTATTGGGTGGGCAAAACATGGGACATGTTCACCTAGTTGTAATTATTAATTCATTTCTGCTGTGTCAGTCTAGTGGTGTGAGCTCTCCTTCCACTGGGGCAAGGACTGATGTGAATGAGTAAAATATTTTTAGTAAATGCCTCCCCTTCCCCCTCATAAATTTGCTTCGGAATCCAAAACTTCAATTATATTTGCTATGAATCAACCCTTCCTTTCCCTGCCTTCAACTACATACATCCTCCAACTCCCTCAGGCCTCTTGTTTAATAAAAACATTTGTTTCCTGATGTGCCATGTTGGAAGTTGAACTGCCACAGCCGCTGAAATCTTCTTCATGTGGTTGCTGAATGCCGAAAATGTCCAGAAATGTTTATGGCCACAGACAGCATCTCCTGCATGCCCCTTTCATTTAAAAAAAAAAAATTCTAAACCACCAAGTTGATTTTGTGGGCAAAATATGGGACATGTTGTTCACCCATGCTCTGTCCTCCTTCCTCATAAATTTGCTTCAGAATCATAATATGAAATAAAATGTACTACAAATCAACCCTTCCTTTTCCTGCCTTCAAATAAATACATGCTCCAACGCCCTTAGGCCTCATGATTAATGAAAACTTTTGTTTCTTGATGTGCCATGTTTGAAGTTGAACTGCCATGTGTTTGTGCCGCCCACTGCTGTCGCTTAGTTTAGTCAGCCAGCTAACTTGTTGCAACTTTTTGGCCTAAACTGGATGAAAACAATATTGTGAGCTGTGAGGTGGTTAAAATTGACTGGAAATGAGTGGAAATTAATGTTATTGAGGTTAATAATACTTTAGGGGAATAAAAAGGCTCAAATTATGTGAGTTTAGCTTTTTTTGTAAATTTTTGGACAAAATCCCAAACCAGAACCAGTCATGGTGTTTTGGCAAAACTAAAACCAAAGCCGGATGAAGAATTAGAACCAAAACCAGCAAAAATGGTCCAGCACACATCTCTATGTCCAAGTAATGAGTCTACTTTTCTGTTACTGAAGTATTAGGAAGATTGAGTAATCTCTTATAACTAATGTGACATGGGCCTGGTCACCCCTTATAGGAGTGATAAGGGGAACACTTTGTGAACACTGAAAAAGGGCCAGGTAAGAGATAGGGGAGGCCAGGAGATGCTGGGGATAAATAGGAACATAATATAGTGCACCTGAGAGAGGGCCATGGTCTCATGGGGAAGGGCCAGGGAAGAGATAGGAGAGGCCAGGAGATACTGGGGATAAATAGGAACATAATATAGTGCGCCTGAGAGAGGACCATGGCCTCATGGGGCGGGGCCAGGGAAGAGATAGGGGAGGCCAGGAGATGCTGGGGATAAATAGGGACATAATATAGTGCACCTGAGAGAGGGCCATGGCCTCATGGGGAAGGGCCAGGGAAGAGATAGGGGAGGCCAGGAGATGCTGGGGATAAATAGGGACATAATATAGTGCACCTGAGAGAGGGCCATGGCCTCATGGGGAAGGGCCAGGGAAGAGATAGGGGAGGCCAGGAGATTCTGGGGATAAATAGGGACATAATATAGTGCACCTGAGAGAGGGCCATGGCCTCATGGGGAGGGGCCAGGGAAGAGATAGAGAAGGCCAGTAGATGCTGGGGATAAAAGAAGAGGAAGCTACAAGTGAAAGCGCACAAATTTCCACTTATCGCATTTGATGGTTCTCTCTGTTCCGTGGAGCCGGCTGCTGGCTGGACCCTGTATGAAAATAGAGGACCGTTGAACATTCGCTGCAAGCCATTGTAGAACTACATGTCCCAGCAGGGCCGTAACTAGGGTAGTGAGACCTGTGCCACCGCACAGGGTACCGCAGTACAGGGGGCACAGTTCAAGCCTTTCAATTTTCTATTTATTATTATTCTCACTTGTAGCTTCCTCTTCTTTTATCCCCAGCATCTCCTGGCCTCCTCGATCTCTTACCTGGCCCTTTCCCATGAAGCCATGGCCCTCTCTCAGGTGCACTATATTATGTCCCTATTTATCCCCTGCATCTCCTGGCCTCCCCTATCTCTTCCCTGGCTCTTCCCCATGAGGCCATGGCCCTCTCTCAGGTGCACTATATTATGTCCCTATTTATCCCCAGCATATCCTGGCCTCCGCTATCTCTTCCCTGGTCCTTCCCTATGAGGCCATGGCCCTCTCTCATGTGCATTATATTATGTCCCTATTTATCCCCAGCATCTCCTGGCCTCCCCTATCTCTTCCCTGGTCCTTCACCATGAGGCCATGGCCCTCTCTCATGTGCATTATATTATGTCCCTATTTATCCCCAGCATCTCCTGACCTCCCCTATCTCTTCACTGGCCCTTCCCAATGAGGCCATGGCCCTCTCTCAGGTGCATTATATTATGTCCCTATTTATCCCCAGCATCTCCTGGCCTCCCCTATCTCTTCCCTGGCCCTTCCCCATGAGGGCATGGCCCTCTCTCAGGTGCACTATATTATGTCCCTATTTATCCCCAGCATCTCCGGGCCTCCCTTATCTCTTCCCTGGCCCTTCCCCATGAGGCCATGGCCCTCTCTCAGTTGCACTATAATATGTCCCTATTTATCCCCGGCATCTCCTGGCCTCTCCTATCTCTTCCCTGGCCCTTCCCCATGAGGCCATGGCCCTCACTCAGGTGCACAATATTATGTCCCTATTTATCCCCAGCATCTCCTGGCCTCCCCTATCTCTTCCCTGGCCCTTCCCCATGAGGCCATGGCGCTCTCTCAGGTGCACTATATTATGTCCCTATTTATCCCCAGCATCTCATGGCCTCCCTTATCTCTTACCTGGCCCTTCCCCATGAGGCCATGGTCCTCTCTCAGGTGCACTATATTATGTCCCTATTTATCCCCAGCATCTCCTGGCCTCCCCTATCTCTTCCCTGGCCCTTCCACATGAAGCCATGGCCCTCTCCCAGGTGCAATATATTATGTCCCTATTTATCCCCAGCATCTCCTGGTCTCTACTATCTCTTCCCTGGCCCTTCCCCATGAGGCCACGGCCCTCTCTCAGGTGCACTAAATTATGTCATAATTTATCCCCAGCATCTCCTGGCCTCCCCTATCTCTTCCCTGGCCCTTCCCCTAGAGGCCATGGCCCTCTCTCAGGTCCACTAAATGATGTCCCTATTTATCCCCAGCATCTCCTGGCCTCCCCTATCTCTTCCCTGGCCCTTCCCCATGAGGCCATGGCCCTCTCTCAGGTGCACTATATTATGTCCCAATTTATCCCAAGCATCTCCTGGCCTCCCCTATCTCTTCCCTAGTCCTTCCCCATGAGGCCATGGCCCTCTCTCAGGTGCACTATATTATGTCCCTATTAATCCCCGGCTTCTCCTGGCCTCCCCTATCTCTTCCCTGGCCCTTCCCCATGAGGCCATGGCCCTCTCTCAGGTGCACTATATTATGTCCCTATTTATCCCCAGCATCTCCTGGCCTCCCCTATCTCTTCCCTGACCCTTCCACATGAGGCCATGGCCCTCTCTCAGGTGCACTATATTATGTCCCTATTTATAACCAGCATCTCCTTGCCTCCCCTATCTCTTCCCTGGTCCTTCCCCATGAGGCCATGGCCCTCTTTCAGGTGCACTATATTATGTCCCTATATATCCCCAGCATCTCCTGGCCTCCCCTATCTCTTCCCTGGCCCTTCCCCATGAGGCCATGGTCCTATCTCAGGTGCACTATATTATGTCCCTATTTATCCCCGGCATCTCCTGGCCTCCCCTTTCTCTTCCCTGGCCCTTCCACATGAGGCCATGGCCCTCTCTCAGGTGCGCTATATTATATCCCTATTTATCCCCAGCATCTCCTGGCCTCCCCTATCTCTTCCCTGGTCTTTCCCCATGAGGCCATGGCCCTCTCTCAGGTGCACTATATTATGTCCCTATTTATCCCCAGCATCTCCTGGCCTCCCCTATCTCTTCCCTGGTCTTTCCCCTTGAGGCCACGGCCCTCTCTCAGGTGCACTATATTATGTCCCTATTTATCCCCATCATCTCCTGGCCTCCCCTATCTCTTCCCTGGCCCTTCCCCATGAGGCCATGGCCCTCTCTCAGGTGCGCTATATTATGTCACTATTTATCCCCAGCATCTCCTGGCCTCTCCTATCTCTTCCCTGGCCCTTCCCCATGAGGCGACGGCCCTCTCTCAGGTGCACTAAATTATGTCACTATTTATCCCCAGCATCTCCTGGCCTCCCCTATCTCTTCCCTGGCCCTTCCCAATTAGGCCATGGCCCTCTCTCATGTGCATTATATTATCTCCCTATTTATCCCCAGCATCTCCTGGCCTCCCCTATCTCTTCCCTGGCCCTTCCCCATGAGGGCATGGCCCTCTCTCAGGTGACTATATTATGTCCCTATTTATCCCCAGCATCTCCAGGCCTCCCTTATCTCTTCCCTGGCCCTTCCCCATGAGGCCATGGCCCTCTCTCAGTTGCACTATAATATGTCCCTATTTATCCCTGGCATCTCCTGGCCTCTCCTATCTTTTCCGTGGCCCTTCCCCATGAGGCCATGGCCCTCACTCAGGTGCACTATATTATGTCCCTATTTATCCCCAGCATCTCTTGGCCTCCCCTATCTCTTTCCTGGCCCTTCCCCCATGAGGCCATGCTCCTCTCTCAGGTACACTATATTATGTCCCTATTTATCCCCAGCATCTCCTGGCCTCCCCTATCTCTTCCCAGGCCCTTCCACATGAAGCCATGGCCCTCTCCCAGGTGCACTATATTATGTCCCTATTTATCCCCAGCATCTCCTGGTCTCTACTATGTCTTCCCTGGCCCTTTCCCATGAGGCCATGGCCCTCTCTCAGGTGCACTATATTATGTTCCTATTTATACCCAGCATCTCCTGGCCTCCCCTATCTCTTCCCTGGCCCTTCCCCCATGAGGCCATGGCCCTCTCTCAGGTGCACTATATTATGTCCCTATTTTTCCCCAGCATCTCCTAGCCTCCACTATCTCTTCCCTGGCCCTTCTTCCATGAGGCCATGGCCCTCTCTCAGGTGCACTATATTATGTCCCTATTTATCCCCAGCATCTCCTGGCCCCCTATCTCTTCCCTGGCCCTTCCCTCATGAGTCCATGGCACTCTCTCAGGTGCATAATATTATGTCCCTATTTATCCCCAGCATCACCTGGCCTCTCCTATCTCTTCCTTTGTCCTTCCCCATGAGGCCATGGCCCTCTCTCAGGTGCACTGTATTATGTCCCTATTTATCCCCAGCATCTCCTGGCCTCCCCTATCTCTTCCCTGGCCCTTCCCATGAGGCCATGGCCCTCTCTCAGCTGCACTATATTATGTCCCTATTTATCCCGGCATCTCCTGGCCTCCCCTATCTCTTCCCTGGCCCTTCCCCATGAGGCCATGGCCCTCTCTCACGGTGCGCTATATTATGTCCCTATATATCCCCGCCATTTCCTGGCCTCCCCTATCTCTTCCCTGGCCCTTCCCCATGAGGCCATGTCCCTCTCTCAGGTGCACTATATTATGTCCCTATTTATCCCCAGCATCTCCTGGCCTCCCCTATCTCTTCCCTGGCCCTTCCCCATGAGGCCACGGCCCTCTCTCAGGTGCACTATATTATGTCCCTATTTATCCCCAGCATCTCCTGGCCTCCCTTATCTCTTACCTGGCCCTTCCCCATGAGGCCATGGTCCTCTCTCAGGTGCACTATATTATGTCCCTAGTTATCCCCAGCATCTCCTGGCCTCCCCTATCTCTTCCCTGGCCCTTCCACATGAAGCCATGGCCCTCTCCCAGGTGCACTATATTATGTCCCTATTTATCCCCAGCATCTCCTGGCCTCCCCTTTCTCTTCCCTGGCCCTTCCCCATGAGGCCATGGCCCTCTCTCAGGTGCACTATATTATGTCCCAATTTATCCCAAGCATCTCCTGGCCTCCCCTATCCCTTCCTCGGTCCTTCCCCATGAGGCCATGGCCCTCTCTCAGGTGCAATATATTATGTCCCTATTAATCCGCGGCTTCTCCTGGCCTCCGCTATCTCTTCCCTGGCCCATCCCCAAGAGGCTATGGCCCTCTCTCAGGTGCACTATATTATGTCCCTACTTATCCCCAGCATCTCCCGGCCTCCCCTGTCTCTTCCCTGGCCCTTCCCCATGAGGCTATGGTCCTATCTCAGGTGCACTATATTATGTCCCTACTTATCCCCAGCATCTCCCGGCCTCCCCTATCTCTTCCCTGGCCCTTCCCCATGAGGCCATGGTCCTATCTCAGGTGCACTATATTATGTTCCTATTTATCCCCGGCATCTCCCGTCCTCCCCTATCTCTTCCCTGGCCCTTCCCCATAAGGCCATTGCCCTCTCTCAGGTGCACTATATTATGTTCCTATTTATCCCCGGCATCTCCTGGCCTCCCCTCTCTCTTCCCTGGCCCTTCCCCATGAGGCCATGGCCCTCTCTCAGGTGCACTATATTATGTCCCTATTTATCCCCAGCATCTCCTGGCCTCCCCTATCTCTTCCCTGACCCTTCCACATGAGGCCTTGGCCCTCTCTCAGGTGCACTATATTATGTCCCTATTTATAACCAGCATCTCCTGGCCTCCCCTATCTCTTCCCTGGTCCTTCCCCATGAGGCCATGGCCCTCTTTCAGGTGCACTATATTATGTCCCTATTTATCCCCGGCATCTCCTGGCCTCTCCTATCTCTTACCTGGCCCTTCCCCATGAGGCCATGGCCCTCTCTCAGGTGCACTATATTATGTCCCTATATATCTCCAGCATCTCCTGGCCTCCCCTATCTCTTCCCTGGCCCTTCCCCATGAGGCCATGGTCCTATCTCAGGTGCACTATATTATGTCCCTATTTATCCCCGGCATCTCCTGGGCTCCCCTATCTCTTCCCTGGCCCTTCCACATGAGGCCATGGCCCTCTCTCAGGTGCGCTATATTATATACCTATTTATCCCCAGCATCTCCTGGCCTCCCCTATCTCTTCCCTGGTCTTTCCCCTTGAGCTCTTGGCCCTCTCTCAGGTGCACTATATTATGTCCCTATTGATCCCCAGCATCTCCTGGCCTCCCCTATCTCTTCCCTGGTCTTTCCCCATGAGGCCACAGCCCTCTCTCAGGTGCACTATAATATGTCCCTATTTATCCCCAGCATCTCCTGGCCTCCCCTATCTCTTCCCTGGCCCTTTCCCATGAGGGCATGGCCCTCTCTCAGGTGCACTATATTATGTCCCTATTTATCCCCAGCATCTCCTGGCCTCCCCTATCTCTTCCCTGACCCTTCCACATGAGGCCATGGCCCTCTCTCAGGTGCACTATATTATGTCCCTATTTATAACCAGCATCTCCTTGCCTCCCCTATCTCTTCCCTGGTCCTTCCCCATGAGGCCATGGCCCTCTTTCAGGTGCACTATATTATGTCCCTATATATCCCCAGCATCTCCTGGCCTCCCCTATCTCTTCCCTGGCCCTTCCCCATGAGGCCATGGTCCTATCTCAGGTGCACTATATTATGTCCCTATTTATCCCCGGCATCTCCTGGCCTCCCATTTCTCTTCCCTGGCCCTTCCACATGAGGCCATGGCCCTCTCTCAGGTGCGCTATATTATATCCCTATTTATCCCCAGCATCTCCTGGCCTCCCCTATCTCTTCCCTGGTCTTTCCCCATGAGGCCATGGCCCTCTCTCAGGTGCACTATATTATGTCCCTATTTATCCCCAGCATCTCCTGGCCTCCCCTATCTCTTCCCTTGTCTTTCCCCTTGAGGCCACGGCCCTCTCTCAGGTGCACTATATTATGTCCCTATTTATCCCCATCATCTCCTGGCCTCCCCTATCTCTTCCCTGGCCCTTCCCCATGAGGCCATGGCCCTCTCTCAGGTGCGCTATATTATGTCACTATTTATCCCCAGCATCTCCTGGCCTCTCCTATCTCTTCCCTGGCCCTTCCCCATGAGGCGACGGCCCTCTCTCAGGTGCACTAAATTATGTCACTATTTATCCCCAGCATCTCCTGGCCTCCCCTATCTCTTCCCTGGCCCTTCCCAATTAGGCCATGGCCCTCTCTCATGTGCATTATATTATCTCCCTATTTATCCCCAGCATCTCCTGGCCTCCCCTATCTCTTCCCTGGCCCTTCCCCATGAGGCCATGGCCCTCTCTCAGGTGACTATATTATGTCCCTATTTATCCCTGGCATCTCCTGGCCTCTCCTATCTTTTCCGTGGCCCTTCCCCATGAGGCCATGGCCCTCACTCAGGTGCACTATATTATGTCCCTATTTATCCCCAGCATCTCTTGGCCTCCCCTATCTCTTTCCTGGCCCTTCCCCCATGAGGCCATGCTCCTCTCTCAGGTACACTATATTATGTCCCTATTTATCCCCAGCATCTCCTGGCCTCCCCTATCTCTTCCCAGGCCCTTCCACATGAAGCCATGGCCCTCTCCCAGGTGCACTATATTATGTCCCTATTTATCCCCAGCATCTCCTGGTCTCTACTATGTCTTCCCTGGCCCTTTCCCATGAGGCCATGGCCCTCTCTCAGGTGCACTATATTATATTCCTATTTATACCCAGCATCTCCTGGCCTCCCCTATCTCTTCCCTGGCCCTTCCCCCATGAGGCCATGGCCCTCTCTCAGGTGCACTATATTATGTCCCTATTTTTCCCCAGCATCTCCTAGCCTCCACTATCTCTTCCCTGGCCCTTCTTCCATGAGGCCATGGCCCTCTCTCAGGTGCACTATATTATGTCCCTATTTATCCCCAGCATCTCCTGGCCCCCTATCTCTTCCCTGGCCCTTCCCTCATGAGTCCATGGCACTCTCTCAGGTGCATAATATTATGTCCCTATTTATCCCCAGCATCACCTGGCCTCTCCTATCTCTTCCTTTGTCCTTCCCCATGAGGCCATGGCCCTCTCTCAGGTGCACTGTATTATGTCCCTATTTATCCCCAGCATCTCCTGGCCTCCCCTATCTCTTCCCTGGCCCTTCCCATGAGGCCATGGCCCTCTCTCAGCTGCACTATATTATGTCCCTATTTATCCCGGCATCTCCTGGCCTCCCCTATCTCTTCCCTGGCCCTTCCCCATGAGGCCATGGCCCTCTCTCACGGTGCGCTATATTATGTCCCTATATATCCCCGCCATTTCCTGGCCTCCCCTATCTCTTCCCTGGCCCTTCCCCATGAGGCCATGTCCCTCTCTCAGGTGCACTATATTATGTCCCTATTTATCCCCAGCATCTCCTGGCCTCCCCTATCTCTTCCCTGGCCCTTCCCCATGAGGCCACGGCCCTCTCTCAGGTGCACTATATTATGTCCCTATTTATCCCCAGCATCTCCTGGCCTCCCTTATCTCTTACCTGGCCCTTCCCCATGAGGCCATGGTCCTCTCTCAGGTGCACTATATTATGTCCCTAGTTATCCCCAGCATCTCCTGGCCTCCCCTATCTCTTCCCTGGCCCTTCCACATGAAGCCATGGCCCTCTCCCAGGTGCACTATATTATGTCCCTATTTATCCCCAGCATCTCCTGGTCTCTACTATCTCTTCCCTGGCCCTTCCCCATGAGGCCACTGCCCTCTCTCAGGTGCACTAAATTATGTCATAATTTATCCCCAGCATCTCCTGGCCTCCCCTATCTCTTCCCTGGCCCTTACCCATGAGTCCATGGCCCTCTCTCAGGTCCACTAAATTATGTCCCTATTTATCCCCAGCATCTCCTGGCCTCCCCTTTCTCTTCCCTGGCCCTTCCCCATGAGGCCATGGCCCTCTCTCAGGTGCACTATATTATGTCCCAATTTATCCCAAGCATCTCCTGGCCTCCCCTATCCCTTCCTCGGTCCTTCCCCATGAGGCCATGGCCCTCTCTCAGGTGCAATATATTATGTCCCTATTAATCCGCGGCTTCTCCTGGCCTCCGCTATCTCTTCCCTGGCCCATCCCCAAGAGGCTATGGCCCTCTCTCAGGTGCACTATATTATGTCCCTACTTATCCCCAGCATCTCCCGGCCTCCCCTGTCTCTTCCCTGGCCCTTCCCCATGAGGCTATGGTCCTATCTCAGGTGCACTATATTATGTCCCTACTTATCCCCAGCATCTCCCGGCCTCCCCTATCTCTTCCCTGGCCCTTCCCCATGAGGCCATGGTCCTATCTCAGGTGCACTATATTATGTTCCTATTTATCCCCGGCATCTCCCGTCCTCCCCTATCTCTTCCCTGGCCCTTCCCCATAAGGCCATTGCCCTCTCTCAGGTGCACTATATTATGTTCCTATTTATCCCCGGCATCTCCTGGCCTCCCCTCTCTCTTCCCTGGCCCTTCCCCATGAGGCCATGGCCCTCTCTCAGGTGCACTATATTATGTCCCTATTTATCCCCAGCATCTCCTGGCCTCCCCTATCTCTTCCCTGACCCTTCCACATGAGGCCTTGGCCCTCTCTCAGGTGCACTATATTATGTCCCTATTTATAACCAGCATCTCCTGGCCTCCCCTATCTCTTCCCTGGTCCTTCCCCATGAGGCCATGGCCCTCTTTCAGGTGCACTATATTATGTCCCTATTTATCCCCGGCATCTCCTGGCCTCTCCTATCTCTTACCTGGCCCTTCCCCATGAGGCCATGGCCCTCTCTCAGGTGCACTATATTATGTCCCTATATATCTCCAGCATCTCCTGGCCTCCCCTATCTCTTCCCTGGCCCTTCCCCATGAGGCCATGGTCCTATCTCAGGTGCACTATATTATGTCCCTATTTATCCCCGGCATCTCCTGGGCTCCCCTATCTCTTCCCTGGCCCTTCCACATGAGGCCATGGCCCTCTCTCAGGTGCGCTATATTATATACCTATTTATCCCCAGCATCTCCTGGCCTCCCCTATCTCTTCCCTGGTCTTTCCCCATGAGCTCTTGGCCCTCTCTCAGGTGCACTATATTATGTCCCTATTGATCCCCAGCATCTCCTGGCCTCCCCTATCTCTTCCCTGGTCTTTCCCCATGAGGCCACAGCCCTCTCTCAGGTGCACTATAATATGTCCCTATTTATCCCCAGCATCTCCTGGCCTCCCCTATCTCTTCCCTGGCCCTTTCCCATGAGGGCATGGCCCTCTCTCAGGTGCACTATATTATGTCGCTGTTTATCCCCAGCATCTCCAGGCCTCCCTTATCTCTTCCCTGGCCCTTCCCCATGAGGCCATGGCCCTCTCTCAGTTGCACTATAATATGTCCCTATTTATCCCCGGCATCTCCTGGCCTCTCCTATCTTTTCCCTGGCCCTTCCCCATGAGGCCATGGCCCTCACTCAGGTGCACTATATTATGTCCCTGTTTATCCCCAGCATCTCCTGGCCTCCCCTATCTCTTCCCTGGCCCTTCCCCATGAGGCCATGGCCCTCTCTCAGTTGCACTATAATATGTCCCTATTTATCCCCAGCATCTCCTGGCCTCCCCTATCTCTTTCCTGGCCCTTCCCCCATGAGGCCATTTTCCTCTCTCAGGTGCACTATATTATGTCCCTGTTTATCCCCAGCATCTCCTGGCCTCCCCTATCTCTTCCCTGGCCCTTCCCCATGAGGCCATGGCCCTCTCTCAGGTGTGCTATATTATGTCACTATTTATCCCCAGCATCGTCTGGCCTCTCCTATCTCTTCCCTGGCCCTTCCCCATGAGGCCACGGCCCTCTCTCAGGTGCACTAAATTATGTCACTGTTTATCCCCAGCATCTCCTGGGCTCCCCTATCTCTTCCCTGGCCCTTCCCAATGAGGCCATGGCCCTCTCTCATGTGCATTATATTATGTCCCTATTTATCCTCAGCATCTCCTGGCCTCCCCTATCTCTTCCCTGGCCCTTTCCCATGAGGGCATGGCCCTCTCTCAGGTGCACTATATTATGTCGCTGTTTATCCCCAGCATCTCCAGGCCTCCCTTATCTCTTCCCTGGCCCTTCCCCATGAGGCCATGGCCCTCTCTCAGTTGCACTATAATATGTCCCTATTTATCCCCGGCATCTCCTGGCCTCTCCTATCTTTTCCCTGGCCCTTCCCCATGAGGCCATGGCCCTCACTCAGGTGCGCTATATTATGTCCCTATTTATCCCCAGCATCTCCTGGCCTCCCTTATCTCTTCCCTGGCCCTTCCCCATGAGGCCATGGCCCTCTCTCAGTTGCACTATAATATGTCCCTATTTATCACCGGCATCTCCTGGCCTCTCCTATCTTTTCCCTGGCCCTTCCCCATGAGGCCATGGCCCTCACTCAGGTGCGCTATATTATGTCCCTATTTATCCCCAGCATCTCCTGGCCTCCCCTATCTCTTTCCTGGCCCTTCCCCCATGAGGCCATTTTCCTCTCTCAGGTGCACTATATTATGTCCCTGTTTATCCCCAGCATCTCCTGGCCTCCCCTATCTCTTCCCTGGCCCTTCCCCATGAGGCCATGGCCCTCTCTCAGGTGTGCTATATTATGTCACTATTTATCCCCAGCATCTCCTGGCCTCTCCTATCTCTTCCCTGGCCCTTCCCCATGAGGCCACGGCCCTCTCTCAGGTGCACTAAATTATGTCACTGTTTATCCCCAGCATCTCCTGGGCTCCCCTATCTCTTCCCTGGCCCTTCCCAATGAGGCCATGGCCCTCTCTCATGTGCATTATATTATGTCCCTATTTATCCTCAGCATCTCCTGGCCTCCCCTATCTCTTCCCTGGCCCTTTCCCATGAGGGCATGGCCCTCTCTCAGGTGCACTATATTATGTCGCTGTTTATCCCCAGCATCTCCAGGCCTCCCTTATCTCTTCCCTGGCCCTTCCCCATGAGGCCATGGCCCTCTCTCAGGTGCACTATATTATGTCCCTGTTTATCCCCAGCATCTCCTGGCCTCCCCTATCTCTTCCCTGGCCCTTCCCCATGAGGCCATGGGCCCTCTCTCAGGTGCACTAAATTATGTTCCTATTTATACCCAGCATCTCCTGGCCTCCCCTATCTCTTCACTGGCCCTTCCCCCATGAGGCCATGGCCCTCTCTTAGGTCCACTATATTATGTCCCTATTTATCCCTAACATCTCCTGGCCTCCCCTATCTCTTCCCTGGCCCTTCTTCCTTGAGGCCATGGCCCTCTCTCAGGTGCACTATATTATGTCCCTGTTTATCCCCAGCATCTCCTGGCCCCCTATCTCTTCCCTGGCCCTTCCCAAATGAGGCCATGGCACTCTCTCAGGTGCACAATATTATGTCCCTATTTATCCCCAGCATCACCTGGCCTCTCCTATCTCTTCCCTGGCCATTCCCCATGAGGCCATGGCCCTCTCTCAGGAGCACTATATTATGTCCCTATTTATCCCCAGCATCTCCTGGCCTCCACTATCTCTTCCCTGGCGCATCCCCATGAGGCCATGGCCCTCTCTCATGTGCACTATATTATGTCCCTATTTATCCCCGGCATCTCCTGGCCTCCCCTATCTCTTACCTCGCCCTTCCCCATGAGGACATGACCCTCTCTCAGGTGCACTATATTATGTCCCTATTTATCCCCAGCATCTCCTGGCCTCCCCTATCTCTTCCCTGGCCCTTCCCCATGAGGCCATGGTCCTATCTCAGGTGCACTATATTATGTCCCTATTTATGCCCAGCATCTCCTGGCCTCCCCTATCTCTTCCCTGGCCCTTCCACATGAGGCCATGGCCCTCTCTCAGGTGCACTATTTTATATCCCTATTTATCCCCAGCATCTCCTGGCCTCCCCTATCTATTCCCTGGCCCTTCCACATGAAGCCATGGCCCTCTCCCAGGTGCACTATATTATGTCCCTATTTATCCCCAGCATCTCCTGGTCTCTACTATCTCTTCCCTGGCCCTTTCCCATGAGGCCATGGGCCCTCTCTTAGGTGCACTATATTATGTTCCTGTTTATCCCCCAGCATCTCCTGGCCTCCCCTATCTCTTCCCTGGCCCTTCCACATGAAGCCATTGCCCTCTCCCAGGTGCACTATATTATGTCCCTATTTATCCCCAGCATCTCCTGGTCTCTACTATCTCTTCCCTGGTCCTTTCCCATGAGGCCATGGCCCCTCTCTCAGGTGCACTATATTATGTCCCTATTTATCCCCAGCATCTCCTGGCCTCCCACTATCTCTTCCCTGGCCCTTCCCCATGAGGGCCATGGCCTTCTCTCAGGTGCACTATATTATGTCCCTTTTTATCCCAGTATCTCCTGGCCTCCCCTATCTCTTCCCTGGCCCTTCCCCATGAGGCCATGGGCCCTCGTCTCAGGTGCACTATATTATGTCCCTATTTATCCCCAGCATCTCCTGGCCTCCCCTATCTCTTCACTGGCCCCTCCCCATGAGGCCATGTCCCTCTCTCAGGTGCACTATATTATGTCCCTATTTATCCCCAGCATCTCCTGGCCTCCCCTATCTCTTCCCTGGTACTTCCCCATGAGGCCATGGCCCTCTCTCAGGTGCACTATATTATGTTCCTATTTATCCCCGGCATCTCCTGGCCTCCCCTATCCCTGGCCCTTCCCCATGAGGCCATGGCCCTCTCTCAGGTGCACTATATTATGTCCCTATTTATCCCCAGCATCTCCGGGCCCCTTATCTCTTCCCTGGCCCTTCCCCCATGAGGCCATGGCCCTCTCTCAGGTGCACTATATTATGTCCCTATTTATCCCCAGCATCTCCTGGCCTTCCCTATCTCTTCCCTGGCCCTTCCCCATGAGGCCATGGTCCTATCTCAGTTGCACTATATTATGTCCCTATTTATCCCCAGCATCTCCTTGCCTCCCATATCTCTTCTTCCATGAGGCCATGGCCCTCTCTCAGGTGCACTATATTATGTCCCTATTTATCCCCAGCATCTCCTGGCCCCCTATCTCTTCCCTGGCCCTTCCCCCATGAGGCCATGGCACTCTCTCAGGTGCACAATATTATGTCCCTATTTATCCCCAGTATCACCTGGCCTCTCCTATCTCTTCCCTGGTCCTTCCCCATGAGGCCATGGCCCTCTCTCAGGTGCACTTTATTATGTCTCTATTTATCCCCGGCATCTCCTGGCCTCCGCTATCTCTTCCCTGGCCCTTTCCCATGAGGCCATGGCCCTCTCTTAGGTGCACTATATTATGTTCCTATTTATACCCAGCATCTCCTGGCCTCCCCTATCTCTTCCCTGGCCCTTCCCCCATGAGGCCATGGCCCTCTCTTAGGTCCACTATATTATGTCCCTATTTATCCCCAACATCTCCTGGCCTCCCCTATCTCTTCCCTGGCCCTTTTTCCTTGAGGCCATGGCCCTCTCTCAGGTGTACTATATTATGTCCCTGTTTATCCCCAGCATCTCCTGGCCCCCTATCTCTTCCCTGGCCCTTCCCCAATGAGGCCATGGCCCTCTCTCAGGTGCACAATATTATGTCCCTATTTATCCCCAGCATCACCTGGCCTCTCCTATCTCTTCCGTTGTCCTTCCCCATGAGGCCATGGCCCTCTCTCAAGTGCACTATATTATGTCCCTATTTATCCCCAGCATCTCCTGGCCTCCCCTATCTCTTCCCTGGCCCTTCCCCATAAGGCCATGGCCCTCTCTCAGGTGCACTATATTATATCCCTATTTATCCCTCGCATCTCCTGGCCTCCCCTATCTCTTCCCTGGCCCTTCCCCATGAGGCCTTGGCCCTCTCTCAGGTGCACTATATTATGTCCCTATTTATCCCCAGCATCTCCCGGCCTCTCCAATCTTTTCCCTGGCCCTTCCCCATGAGGCCATGGCCCTCTCTCAGGTGCACTATATTATATCCCTACTTATCCCCTGCATCTCCTGGCCTCCCGTATCTCTTCCCTGCCCTTCCCCATGAGGCCTTGGCCCTCTCTTAGGTGCAATATTTTATGTTCCTATTTATGCCCAGCATCTCCTGGCTTCCCTTATCTCTTCCCTGGCCCTTTCCCATGAGGCCATGGCCCTCTCTCAGGTGCACTATATTATGTCCCTATTTATCCCCAGCATCTCCTGGCCTCCCCTTTGTCTTCCCTGGCCCTTCCACATGAGGCCATGGCCCTCTCTCAGGTGCACTATATTATGTCCCTATTTATCCCCTGCATCTCCTGGCCTCCCCTATCTCTTCCCTGGCCCTTCCCCGTGAGGCCATGGCCCTCTCTCAGGAGCACTATATTATGTCCCTATTTATCCCCAGCATCTCCTGGCCTCCCTTATCTCTTACCTGGCCCTTCCCCATGAGGACATGGCCCTCTCTCAGGTGCACTATATTATGTCCCTATTTATCCCCGGCATCTCATGGCCTCTCCTATCTCTTCCCTGGCCCTTCCCCATGAGGCCATGGCCCTCTCTCAGGTGCACTATATTATGTCCCTATTTATCCCCAGCATCTCCTGGCTTCCCCTATCTCTTCCCTGGCCCTTCCCCATGAGGCCATGGTCCTATCTCAGGTGTACTATATTATGTCCCTATTTATGCCCAGCATCTCCTGGCCTCCCCTATCTCTTCCCTGGCCCTTCCACATGAGGCCATGGTCCTCTCTCAGGTGCACTATTTTATGTCCCTATTTATCCCCAGCATCTCCTGGCCTCCCCTATCTCTTCCCTGGCCCTTCCCCCATGATGCCATGGTCCTCTCTCATGTGCACTATATTATGTCCCTATTTATCCCCAGCATCTCCAGGCCTCCCCTATCTCTTCCCTGGCCCTTCCACATGAAGCCATGGCCCTCTCCCAGGTGCACTATATTATGTCCCTATTTATCCCCAGCATCTCCTGGCCTCCCCTATCTCTTCCTTGGCCCTTCCCCATGAGGCCATGGCCCTCTCTCATGTACACTATATTATGTCCCTATTTATCCCAAGCATCTCCTGGCCTCCCATATCTCTTCCCTGGCCCTTCCCCATGAGCCCATGGCCCTCTCTCATGTGCAATATATTATGTCCCTATTAATCCCCGGCATCTCCTGGCTTCCCGTATCTCTTCCCTGCCCTTCCCCATGAGGCCTTGGCCCTCTCTTAGGTGCAATATTTTATGTTCCTATTTATGCCCAGCATCTCCTGGCTTCCCTTATCTCTTCCCTGGCCCTTTCCCATGAGGCCATGGCCCTCTCTCAGGTGCACTATATTATGTCCCTATTTATCCCCAGCATCTCCTGGCCTCCCCTTTCTCTTCCCTGGCCCTTCCACATGAGGCCATGGCCCTCTCTCAGGTGCACTATATTATGTCCCTATTTATCCCCTGCATCTCCTGGCCTCCCCTATCTCTTCCCTGGCCCTTCCCCGTGAGGCCATGGCCCTCTCTCAGGAGCACTATATTATGTCCCTATTTATCCCCAGCATCTCCTGGCCTCCCTTATCTCTTACCTGGCCCTTCCCCATGAGGACATGGCCCTCTCTCAGGTGCACTATATTATGTCCCTATTTATCCCCGGCATCTCATGGCCTCTCCTGTCTCTTCCCTGGCCCTTCCCCATGAGGCCATGGCCCTCTCTCAGGTGCACTATATTATGTCCCTATTTATCCCCAGCATCTCTTGGCCTCCCTTATCTCTACCCTGGCCCTTCCCCATGAGGCCATGGTCCTATCTCAGGTGCACTATATTATATCCCTACTTATCCCCTGCATCTCCTGGCCTCCCGTATCTCTTCCCTGCCCTTCCCCATGAGGCCTTGGCCCTCTCTTAGGTGCAATATTTTATGTTCCTATTCATCCCCAGCATCTCCTGGCTTCCCTTATCTTTTCCCTGGCCCTTTCCCATGAGGCCATGGCCCTCTCTCACGTGCACTATATTATGTCCCTATTTATCCCCGGCATCTCCTGGCTTCCCCTATCTCTTCCCTGGCCCTTCCCCATGAGGCCATGGCCCTCTCTCAGGTACACTATATTATGTCCCTATTTTTCCCCAGCAGCTCCCGGCATCTCCTATCTCTTCCCTGGCCCTTCCCCATGAGGCCATGGCCCTCTCTTAGGTGCACTATATTATGTCCCTAATTATTCCCAGCATCTCTTGGCCTCCCCTATCTCTAACCTAGCCCTTCCCCATGAGGCCATGGTCCTATCTCAGGTGCACTATATTATATCCCTACTAATCCCCAGCATCTCCTGGCCTCCCCTATCTCTTCCCTGGCCCTTCCCCATGAGACCTTGGCCCTCTCTCAGGTGCACTATATTATGTTCCTATTTATCCCCAGCATCTCCTGGCCTCCCCTATCTCTTCCCTGGCCCTTCCACATGAGGCCATGGCCCTGTCTCAGGTGCACTATATTATGTCCCTATTTATCCCCAGCATCTCCTGGCCTCCCCTATCTCTTCCCTGGCCCTTCCACATGAGGCCATGGCCCTCTCTCAGGTGCACTATATTATGTCCAAATTTGTCCACTGCATCTCCTGGCCTCCCCTATCTCTTCCCTGGCCCTTCCCCGTGAGGCCATGGCCCTCTCTCAGGTGCACTATATTATGTCCCTATTTATCCCCAGCATCTCCTGGCCTCCCCTATCTCTTCGCTGACCCTTCCCCCATGAGGCCATGGCCCTCTCTCAGGTGCACTGTATTATGTCCCTATTTATCCCCAGCATCTCCTGGCCCCCTATCTCTTCCCTGGCCCTTCTCCCATGAGGCCATGGCCCTCTCTCAGGTGCACTTTATTATGTCTCTATTTATCCCCGGCATCTCCTGGCCTCCGCTATCTCTTCCCTGGCCCTTTCCCATGAGGCCATGGCCCTCTCTTAGGTGCACTATATTATGTTCCTATTTATACCCAGCATCTCCTGGCCTCCCCTATCTCTTCCCTGGCCCCTCCCCATGAGGCCATGTCCCTCTCTCAGATGCATTATATTATGTTCCTATTTATCCCCAGCATCTCCTGGCCTCCCCTATCTCTTCCCTGGCCCTTCCATATGAAGCCATGGCCCTCTCCCAGGTGCACTATATTTTGTCCCTATTAATCCCCAGCATCTCCTGGCTTCCCCATCTCTTCCCTGGACCTTCCCCATGAGGCCATGGCTCTCTCTCACGTGCACTATATTATGTCCCTATTTATCCCCGGCATCTCCTGGCTTCCCCTATCTCTTCCCTGGCCCTTCCCCATGAGGCCATGGCCCTCTCTCAGGTACACTATATTATGTCCCTATTTTTCCCCAGCAGCTCCCGGCATCTCCTATCTCTTCCCTGGCCCTTCCCCATGAGGCCATGGCCCTCTCTTAGGTGCACTATATTGTGTCCCTAATTATTCCCAGCATCTCTTGGCCTCCCCTATCTCTAACCTAGCCCTTCCCCATGAGGCCATGGTCCTATCTCAGGTGCACTATATTATATCCCTACTAATCCCCAGCATCTCCTGGCCTCCCCTATCTCTTCCCTGGCCCTTCCCCATGAGACCTTGGCCCTCTCTCAGGTGCACTATATTATGTTCCTATTTATCCCCAGCATCTCCTGGCCTCCCCTATCTCTTCCCTGGCCCTTCCACATGAGGCCATGGCCCTGTCTCAGGTGCACTATATTATGTCCCTATTTATCCCCAGCATCTCCTGGCCTCCCCTATCTCTTCCCTGGCCCTTCCACATGAGGCCATGGCACTCTCTCAGGTGCACAATATTATGTCCCTATTTATCCCCAGCATCACCTGGCCTCTCCTATCTCTTCCGTTGTCCTTCCCCATGAGGCCATGGCCCTCTCTCAAGTGCACTATATTATGTCCCTATTTATCCCCAGCATCTCCTGGCCTCCCCTATCTCTTCCCTGGCCCTTTCCATGAGGCCATGGCCCTCTCTCAGGTGCACTATATTATGTCCCTATTTATCCCCGGCATCTCCTGGCCTCCCCTATCTCTTCCCTGGCCCTTCCCATGAGGCCATGGCCCTCTCTCAGGTGCACTATATTATGTCCCTATTTATCCCCGGCATCTCCTGGCCTCCCCTATCTCTTCCCTGGCCCTTCCCCATGAGGCCACGGCCCTCTCTCAGGTGCACTAAATTATGTCCCTATTTATCCCCAGCATCTCCTGGCCTCCCCTATCTCTTCCCTGGCCCTTCCCCATAAGGTCATGGCCCTCTCTCAGGTGCACTATATTATATCCCTATTTATCCCTCGCATCTCCTGGCCTCCCCTATCTCTTCCCTGGCCCTTCCCCATGAGGCCATGGCCCTCTCTCAGGTGCACTATATTATGTACCTATTTATCCCCAGCATCTCCCGGCCTCTCCAATCTTTTCCCTGGCCCTTCCCCATGAGGCCATGGCCCTCTCTCAGGTGCACTATATTAAGTCCCTATTTATCACCAGCATCTCCTGGCCTCCCCTATCTCTTCCCTGGCCATTCCCCATGAGGCCATGGCCCTCTCTCAGGAGCACTATATTATGTCCCTATTTATCCCCAGCATCTCCTGGCCTCCCCTATCTCTTCCCTGGCCCATCCCCATGAGGCCATGGCCCTCTCTCTGGTGCACTATATTATGTCCCTATTTATCCCCCGCATCTCCTGGCCTCCCTTATCTCTTACCTGGCCCTTCCCCATGAGGACATGGCCCTCTCTCAGGTGCACTATATTATGTCCCTATTTATCCCCGGCATCTCCTGGCCTCTCCTATCTCTTCCCTGGCCCTTCCCCATGAGGCCATGGCCCTCTCTCAGGTGCACTATATTATGTCCCTATTTATCCCCAGCATCTCCTGGCCTCCCCTATCTCTTCCCTGGCCCTTCCCCATGAGGCCATGGTCCTATCTCAGGTGTACTATATTATGTCCCTATTTATGCCCAGCATCTCCTGGCCTCCCCTATCTCTTCCCTGGCCCTTCCACATGAGGCCATGGCCCTCTCTCAGGTGCACTATTTTATGTCCCTATTTATCCCCAGCATCTCCTGGCCTCCCCTATCTCTTCCCTGGCCCTTCCCCCATGATGCCATAGTCCTCTCTCATGTGCACTATATTATGTCCCTATTTATCCCCAGCATCTCCAGGCCTCCCCTATCTCTTCCCTGGCCCTTCCACATGAAGCCATGGCCCTCTCCCAGGTGCACTATATTATGTCCCTATTTATCCCCAGCATCTCCTGGCCTCCCCTATCTCTTCCGTGGCCCTTCCCCATGAGGCCATGGCCCTCTCTCATGTACACTATATTATGTCCCTATTTATCCCAAGCATCTCCTGGCCTCCCATATCTCTTCCCTGGCCCTTCCCCATGAGCCCATGGCCCTCTCTCAGGTGCAATATATTATGTCCCTATTAATCCCCGGCATCTCCTGGCCTCCCAAACTCTTCCCTGGAACTTCCCCATGAGGCCATGGCCCTCTCTCAGGTGCACTATATTATGTCCCTATTTATCCCCGGCATCTCCTGGCCTCCCCTATCTCTTCCCTGGCCCTTCCCCATGAGGCAATGGCCCTCTCTCAGGTACACTATATTATGTCCCTATTTATCCCCAGCATCTCCCGGCATCTCCTATCTCTTCCCTGGCCCTTCCCCATGAGGCCATGGCCCTCTCTCAGGTGCACTATATTATGTCCCTATTTATCCCCAGCATCTCCTGGCCTCCCCTATCTCTTCCCTGGCCCTTCCCCATGAGGCCATGGCCCTCTCTCAGGTGCACTATATTATGTCCCTATTTATCCCCAGCATCTCCTGGCCTCCCCTATCTCTTCCCTGGCCCTTCCCCATGAGGCCATGGTCCTCTCTCAGGTGAACTATATTATGTCCCTATTTATCCCCAGCATCTCTTGGCCTCCCTTATCTCTACCCTGGCCCTTCCCCATGAGGCCATGGTCCTATCTCAGGTGCACTTTATTATATCCCTACTTATCCCCTGCATCTCCTGACCTCCCGTATCTCTTCCCTGCCCTTCCCCATGAGGCCTTGGCCCTCTCTTAGGTGCAATATTTTATGTTCCTATTTATGCCCAGCATCTCCTGGCTTCCCTTATCTCTTCCCTGGCCCTTTCCCATGAGGCCATGGCCCTCTCTCAGGTGCACAATATTATGTCCCTATTTATCCCCAGCATCTCCTGGCCTCCCCTTTCTCTTCCCTGGCCCTTCCACATGAGGCCATGGCCCTCTCTCAGGTGCACTATATTATGTCCCTATTTATCCCCTGCATCTCTTGGCCTCCCCTATCTCTTCCCTGGCCCTTCCCCGTGAGGCCATGGCCCTCTCTCAGGTGCACTATATTATGTCCCTATTTATCCCCAGCTTCTCCTGGCCTCCCCTATCTCTTCCCTGGCCCCTCCCCATGAGGCCATGTCCCTCTCTCAGGTGCATTATATTATGTTCCTATTTATCCCCAGCATCTCCTGGCCTCCCCTATCTCTTCCCTGGCCCTTCCACATGAAGCCATGGCCCTCTCCCAGGTGCACTATATTTTGTCCCTATTAATCCCCAGCATCTCCTGGCTTCCCCATCTCTTCCCTGGACCTTCCCCATGAGGCCATGGCTCTCTCTCACGTGCACTATATTATGTCCCTATTTATCCCCGGCATCTCCTGGCCTCCCCTATCTCTTCCCTGGCCCTTCCCCATGAGGCCATGGCCCTCTCTCAGGTACACTATATTATGTCCCTATTTTTCCCCAGCATCTCCCGGCATCTCCTATCTCTTCCCTGGCCCTTCCCCATGAGGCCATGGCCCTCTCTTAGGTGCACTATATTATGTCCCTAATTATCCCCAGCATCTCTTGGCCTCCCCTATCTCTACCCTGGCCCTTCCCCATGAGGCCATGGTCCTATCTCAGGTGCACTATATTATATCCCTACTAATCCCCAGCATCTCCTGGCCTCCCCTTTCTCTTCCCTGGCCCTTCCACATGAGGCCATGGCCCTCTCTCAGGTGCACTATATTATGTACCTATTTATCCCCAGCATCTCCTGGCCTCCCCTACCTCTTCCCTGGCCCTTCCCCGTGAGGCCATTGCCCTCTCTCAGGTGCACTATATTATGTCCCTTTTTATCCCCAGCATCTCCTGGCCTCCCCTATCTCTTCCCTGGCCCTTCCCCGTGAGGCCATGGCCCTCTCTCAGGTGCACCATATTATGTCCCTATTTATCCCCAGCATCTCCTGGCCTCCCCTATCTCTTCCCTGGCCCCTCCCCATGAGGCCATGTCCCTCTCTCAGGTGCATTATATTATGTTCCTATTTATCCCCAGCATCTCCTGGCCTCCCCTATCTCTTCCCTGGCCCTTCCCCATGAAGCCATGGCCCTCTCCCAGGAGCACTATATTATGTCCCTATTTATCCCCAGCATCTCCTGGTCTCTACTATCTCTTCCCTGATCCTTTCCCAAGCCATGGCCCTCTCTCAGGAGCACTATATTATGTCCCTATTTATCCCCAGCATCTCCTGGCCTCCCCTATCTCTTCCGTGGCCCTTCCCCATGAGGCCATGGCCCTCTCTCATTTACACTATATTATGTCCCTATTTATCCCAAGCATCTCCTGGCCTCCCATATCTCTTCCCTGGCCCTTCCCCATGAGCCCATGGCCCTCTCTCAGGTGCAATATATTATGTCCCTATTAATTCCCGGCATCTCCTGGCCTCCCCAACTCTTCCCTGGAACTTCCCCATGAGGCCATGGCCCTCTCTCAGGTGCACTATATTATGTCCCTATTTATCCCCGGCATCTCCTGGCCTCCCCTATCTCTTCCCTGGCCCTTCCCCATGAGGCCATGGCCCTCTCTCAGGTGCACTATATTATGTCCCTATTTATCCCCAGCATCTCCCGGCATCTCCTATCTCTTCCCTGGCCCTTCCCCAATGAGGCCATGGCACTCTCTCAGGTGCACAATATTATGTCCCTATTTATCCCCAGCAACACCTGGCCTCTCCTATCTCTTCCCTTGTCCTTCCCCATGAGGCCATGGCCCTCTCTCAAGTGCACTATATTATGTCCCTATTTATCCCCAGCATCTCCTGGCCTCCCCTATCTCTTCCCTGGCCCTTTCCATGAGGCCATGGCCCTCTCTCAGGTGCACTATATTATGTCCCTATTTATCCCCGGCATCTCCTGGCCTCCCCTATCTCTTCCGTGGCCCTTCCCATGAGGCCATGGCCCTCTCTCAGGTGCACTATATTATGTCCCTATTTATCCCCGGCATCTCCTGGCCTCCCCTATCTCCTCTCTGGCCCTTCCCCATGAGGCCACGGCCCTCTCTCAGGTGCACTAAATTATGTCCCTATTTATCCCCAGCATCTCCTGGCCTCCCCTATCTCTTCCCTGCCCCTTCCCCATAAGGCCATGGCCCTCTCTCAGGTGCACTATATTATGTCCCTATTTTTCCCTCGCATCTCCTGGCCTCCCCTATCTCTTCCCTGGCCCTTCCCCATGAGGCCATGGCCCTCTCTCAGGTGCACTATATTATGTCCCTATTTATCCCCAGCATCTCCCGGCCTCTCCAATCTTTTCCCTGGCCCTTCCCCATGAGGCCATGGCCCTCTCTCAGGTGCACTATATTAAGTCCCTATTTATCACCAGCATCTCCTGGCCTCCCCTATCTCTTCCCTGGCCATTCCCCATGAGGCCATGGCCCTCTCTCAGGAGCACTATATTATGTCCCTATTTATCCCCAGCATCTCCTGGCCTCCCCTATCTCTTCCCTGGCCCATCCCCATGAGGCCATGGCCCTCTCTCAGGTGCACTATATTATGTCCCTATTTATCCCCGGCATCTCCTGGCCTCCCTTATCTCTTACCTGCCCCTTCCCCATGAGGACATGGCCCTCTCTCAGGTGCACTATATTATGTCCCTATTTTTCCCCGGCATCTCCTGGCCTCTCCTATCTCTTCCCTGGCCCTTCCCCATGAGGCCATGGCCCTCTCTCAGGTGCACTATATTATGTCCCTATTTATCCCCAGCATCTCCTGGCCTCCCCTATCTCTTCCCAGGCCCTTCCCCATGAGGCCACGGTCCTATCTCAGGTGCACTATATTATGTCCCTATTTATGCCCAGCATCTCCTGGCCTCCCCTATCTCTTCCCTGGCCCTTCCACATGAGGCCATGGCCCTCTCTCAGGTGCACTATTTTATGTCCCTATTTATCCCCAGCATCTCCTGGCCTCCCCTATCTCTTCCCTGGCCCTTCCCCCATGATGCCATGGTCCTCTCTCATGTGCACTATATTATGTCCCTATTTATCCCCAGCATCTCCAGGCCTCCCCTATCTCTTCCGTGGCCCTTCCACATGAAGCCATGGCCCTCTCCCAGGTGCACTATATTATGTCCCTATTTATCCCCAGCATCTCAAGGCCTCCCCTATCTCTTCCCTGGCCCTTCCCCCATGATGCCATGGTCCTCTCTCATGTGCACTATATTATGTCCCCATTTATCCCCGGCATCTCCTGGCCTCCCCAACTCTTCCCTGGAACTTCCCCATGAGGCCATGGCCCTCTCTCAGGTGCACTATATTATGTCCCTATTTATCCACGGCATCTCCTGGCCTCCCCTATCTCTTCCCTGGCCCTTCCCCATGAGGCCATGGCCCTCTCTCAGGTACACTATATTATGTCCCTATTTATCCCCAGCATCTCCCGGCATCTCCTATCTCTTCCCTGGCCCTTCCCCATGAGGCCATGGCCCTCTCTCAGGTGCACTATATTATGTCCCTATTTATCCCCAGCATCTCCTGGCCTCCCCTATCTCTTCCCTGGCCCTTCCCCCATGATGCCATGGTCCTCTCTCATGTGCACTATATTATGTCCCTATTTATCCCCAGCATCTCCAGGCCTCCCCTATCTCTTCCCTGGCCCTTCCACATGAAGCCATGGCCCTCTCCCAGGTGCACTATATTATGTCCCTATTTATCCCCAGCATCTCCTGGCCTCCCCTATCTCTTCCGTGGCCCTTCCCCATGAGGCCATGGCCCTCTCTCATGTACACTATATTATGTCCCTATTTATCCCAAGCATCTCCTGGCCTCCCATATCTCTTCCCTGGCCCTTCCCCATGAGCCCATGGCCCTCTCTCAGGTGCAATATATTATGTCCCTATTAATCCCCGGCATCTCCTGGCCTCCCCAACTCTTCCCTGGAACTTCCCCATGAGGCCATGGCCCTCTCTCAGGTGCACTATATTATGTCCCTATTTATCCCCGGCATCTCCTGGCCTCCCCTATCTCTTCCCTGGCCCTTCCCCATGAGGCCATGGCCCTCTCTCAGGTACACTATATTATGTCCCTATTTATCCCCAGCATCTCCCGGCATCTCCTATCTCTTCCCAGGCCCTTCCCCATGAGGCCATGGCCCTCTCTCAGGTGCACTATATTATGTCCCTATTTATCCCCAGCATCTCCTGGCCTCCCCTATCTCTTCCCTGGCCCTTCCCCATGAGGCCATGGCCCTCTATCAGGTGCACTATATTATGTCCCTATTTATCCCCAGCATCTCCTGGCCTCCCCTATCTCTTCCCTGGCCCTTCCCCATGAGGCCATGGCCCTCTCTCAGGTGCACTATATTATGTCCCTATTTATCCCCAGCATCTCTTGGCCTCCCTTATTTCTACCCTGGCCCTTCCCCATGAGGCCATGGTCCTATCTCAGGTGCACTATATTATATCCCTACTTATCCCCTGCATCCCCTGGCCTCCCGTATCTCTTCCCTGCCCTTCCCCATGAGGCATTGGCCCTCTCTTAGGTGCAATATTTTATGTTCCTATTCATCCCCAGCATCTCCTGGCTTCCCTTATCTTTTCCCTGGCCCTTTCCCATGAGGCCATGGCCCTCTCTCAGGTGCACTATATTATGTCCCTATTTATCCCCAGCATCTCCTGGCCTCCCCTTTCTCTTCCCTGGCCCTTCCACATGAGGCCATGGCCCTCTCTCAGGTGCACTATATTATGTACCTATTTATCCCCAGCATTTCCTGGCCTCCCCTACCTCTTCCCTGGCCCTTCCCCGTGAGGCCATTGCCCTCTCTCAGGTGCACTATATTATGTCCCTTTTTATCCCCAGCATCTCCTGGCCTCCCCTATCTCTTCCCTGGCCCTTCCCCGTGAGGCCATGGCCCTCTCTCAGGTGCACCATATTATGTCCCTATTTATCCCCAGCATCTCCTGGCCTCCCCTATCTCTTCCCTGGCCCCTCCCCATGAGGCCATGTCCCTCTCTCAGGTGCATTATATTATGTTCCTATTTATCCCCAGCATCTCCTGGCCTCCCCTATCTCTTCCCTGGCCCTTCCCCATGAAGCCATGGCCCTCTCCCAGGAGCACTATATTATGTCCCTATTTATCCCCAGCATCTCCTGGTCTCTACTATCTCTTCCCTGATCATTTCCCAAGCCATGGCCCTCTCTCAGGAGCACTATATTATGTCCCTATTTATCCCCAGCATCTCCTGGCCTCCCCTATCTCTTCCGTGGCCCTTCCCCATGAGGCCATGGCCCTCTCTCATTTACACTATATTATGTCCCTATTTATCCCAAGCATCTCCTGGCCTCCCATATCTCTTCCCTGGCCCTTCCCCATGAGCCCATGGCCCTCTCTCAGGTGCAATATATTATGTCCCTATTAATTCCCGGCATCTCCTGGCCTCCCCAACTCTTCCCTGGAACTTCCCCATGAGGCCATGGCCCTCTCTCAGGTACACTATATTATGTCCCTATTTATCCCCGGCATCTCCTGGCCTCCCCTATCTCTTCCCTGGCCCTTCCCCATGAGGCCATGGCCCTCTCTCAGGTGCACTATATTATGTCCCTATTTATCCCCAGCATCTCCCGGCATCTCCTATCTCTTCCCTGGCCCTTCCCCATGAGGCCATGGCCCTCTCTCAGGTGCACTGTATTATGTCCCTATTTATCCCCAGCATCTCCTGGCCTCCCCTATCTCTTCCCTGGCCCTTCCCCATGAGGCCATGGCCCTCTCTCAGGTGCACTATATTATGTTCCTATTTATCCCCAGCATCTCCTGGCCTCCCCTATCTCTTCCCTGGCCCTTCCCCATGAGGCCATGGCCCTCTCTTAGGTCCACTATATTATGTCCCTATTTATCCCCAACATCTCCTGGCCTCCCCTATCTCTTCCCTGTCCCTTCTTCCTTGAGGCCATGGCCCTCTCTCAGGTGCACTATATTATGTCCCTGTTTATCCCCAGCATCTCCTGGCCCCCTATCTCTTCCCTGGCCCTTCCCCAATGAGGCCATGGCACTCTCTCAGGTGCACAATATTATGTCCCTATTTATCCCCAGCAACACCTGGCCTCTCCTATCTCTTCCCTTGTCCTTCCCCATGAGGCCATGGCCCTCTCTCAAGTGCACTATATTATGTCCCTATTTATCCCCAGCATCTCCTGGCCTCCCCTATCTCTTCCGTGGCCCTTCCCATGAGGCCATGGCCCTCTCTCAGGTGCACTATATTATGTCCCTATTTATCCCCGGCATCTCCTGGCCTCCCCTATCTCTTCCCTGGCCCTTCCCCATGAGGCCACGGCCCTCTCTCAGGTGCACTAAATTATGTCCCTATTTATCACCAGCATCTCCTGGCCTCCCCTATCTCTTCCCTGGCCCTTCCCCATAAGGCCATGGCCCTCTCTCAGGTGCACTATATTATGTCCCTATTTTTCCCTCGCATCTCCTGGCCTCCCCTATCTCTTCCCTGGCCCTTCCCCATGAGGCCATGGCCCTCTCTCAGGTGCACTATATTATGTCCCTATTTATCCCCAGCATCTCCCGGCCTCTCCAATCTTTTCCCTGGCCCTTCCCCATGAGGCCATGGCCCTCTCTCAGGTGCACTATATTAAGTCCCTATTTATCACCAGCATCTCCTGGCCTCCCCTATCTCTTCCCTGGCCATTCCCCATGAGGCCATGGCCCTCTCTCAGGAGCACTATATTATGTCCCTATTTATCCCCAGCATCTCCTGGCCTCCCCTATCTCTTCCCTGGCCCATCCCCATGAGGCCATGGCCCTCTCTCAGGTGCACTATATTATGTCCCTATTTATCCCCGGCATCTCCTGGCCTCCCTTATCTCTTACCTGCCCCTTCCCCATGAGGACATGGCCCTCTCTCAGGTGCACTATATTATGTCCCTATTTATCCCCGGCATCTCCTGGCCTCTCCTATCTCTTCCCTGGCCCTTCCCCATGAGGCCATGGCCCTCTCTCAGGTGCACTATATTATGTCCCTATTTATCCCCAGCATCTCCTGGCCTCCCCTATCTCTTCCCAGGCCCTTCCCCATGAGGCCACGGTCCTATCTCAGGTGCACTATATTATGTCCCTATTTATGCCCAGCATCTCCTGGCCTCCCCTATCTCTTCCCTGGCCCTTCCACATGAGGCCATGGCCCTCTCTCAGGTGCACTATTTTATGTCCCTATTTATCCCCAGCATCTCCTGGCCTCCCCTATCTCTTCCCTGGCCCTTCCCCCATGATGCCATGGTCCTCTCTCATGTGCACTATATTATGTCCCTATTTATCCACGGCATCTCCTGGCCTCCCCTATCTCTTCACTGGCCCTTCCCCATGAGGCCATGGCCCTCTCTCAGGTGCACTATATTATGTCCCTATTTATCCCCATCATCTCCCGGCATCTCCTATCTCTTCCCTGGCCCTTCCCCCATGATGCCATGGTCCTCTCTCATGTGCACTATATTATGTCCCTATTTATCCCCAGCATCTCCAGGCCTCCCCTATCTCTTCCCTGGCCCTTCCACATGAAGCCATGGCCCTCTCCCAGGTGCACTATATTATGTCCCTATGTATCCCCAGCATCTCCTGGCCTCCCCTATCTCTTCCGTGGCCCTTCCCCATGAGGCCATGGCCCTCTCTCATGTACACTATATTATGTCCCTATTTATCCCAAGCATCTCCTGGCTTCCCATATCTCTTCCCTGGCCCTTCCCCATGAGCCCATGGCCCTCTCTCAGGTGCAATATATTATGTCCCTATTAATCCCCGGCATCTCCTGGCCTCCCCAACTCTTCCCTGGAACTTCCCCATGAGGCCATGGCCCTCTCTCAGGTGCACTATATTATGTCCCTATTTATCCCCGGCATCTCCTGGCCTCCCCTATCTCTTCCCTGGCCCTTCCCCATGAGGCCATGGCCCTCTCTCAGGTACACTGTATTATGTCCCTATTTATCCCCAGCATCTCCCGGCATCTCCTATCTCTTCCCAGGCCCTTCCCCATGAGGCCATGGCCCTCTCTCAGGTGCACTATATTATGTCCCTATTTATCCCCAGCATCTCCTGGCCTCCCCTATCTCTTCCCTGGCCCTTCCCCATGAGGCCATGGCCCTCTCTCAGGTGCACTATATTATGTCCCTATTTATCCCCAGCATCTCCTGGCCTCCCCTATCTCTTCCCTGGCCCTTCCCCATGAGGCCATGGTCCTATCTCAGGTGCACTATATTATATCCCTACTTATCCCCTGCATCTCCTGGCCTCCCGTATCTCTTCCCTGCCCTTCCCCATGAGGCCTTGGCCCTCTCTTAGGTGCAATATTTTATGTTCCTATTCATCCCCAGCATCTCCTGGCTTCCCTTATCTTTTCCCTGGCCCTTTCCCATGAGGCCATGGCCCTCTCTCAGGTGCACTATATTATGTCCCTATTTATCCCCAGCATCTCCTGGCCTCCCCTTTCTCTTCCCTGGCCCTTCCACATGAGGCCATGGCCCTCTCTCAGGTGCACTATATTATGTCCCTATTTATCCCCTGCATCTCCTGGCCTCCCCTATCTCTTCCCTGGCCCTTCCCCGTGAGGCCATGGCCCTCTCTCAGGTGCACTATATTATGTTCCTATTTATCCCCAGCATCTCCTGGCCTCCCCTATCTCTTCCCTGGCCCTTCCCCGTGAGGCCATGGCCCTCTCTCAGGTGCACTATATTATGTCCCTATTTATCTCCAGCTTCTCCTGGCCTCCCCTATCTCTTCCCTGGCCCCTCCCCATGAGGCCATGTCCCTCTCTCAGGTGCATTATATTATGTTCCTATTTATCCCCAGCATCTCCTGGCCTCCCCTATCTCTTCCCTGGCCCATCCCCATGAGGCCATGGCCCTCTCTCAGGTGCACTATATTATGTTCCTATTTATCCCCAGCATCTCCTGGCCTCCCCTATCTCTTCACTGGCCCTTCCATATGAAGCCATGGCCCTCTCCCAGGTGCACTATATTTTGTCCCTATTAATCCCCAGCATCTCCTGGCTTCCCCATCTCTTCCCTGGACCTTCCCCATGAGGCCATGGCTCTCTCTCACGTGCACTATATTATGTCCCTATTTATCCCCGGCATCTCCTGGCCTCCCCTATCTCTTCCCTGGCCCTTCCCCATGAGGCCATGGCCCTCTCTCAGGTACACTATATTATGTCCCTATTTTTCCCCAGCAGCTCCCGGCATCTCCTATCTCTTCCCTGGCCCTTCCCCATGAGGCCATGGCCCTCTCTTAGGTGCACTATATTATGTTCCTATTTATCCCCAGCATCTCCTGGCCTCCCCTATCTCTTCCCTGGCCCTTCCACATGAGGCCATGGCCCTGTCTCAGGTGCAGTATATTATGTCCCTATTTATCCCCAGCATCTCCTGGCCTCCCCTATCTCTTCCCTGGCCCTTCCACATGAGGCCATGGCCCTCTCTCAGGTGCACTATATTATGTCCAAATTTATCCACTGCATCTCCTGGCCTCCCCTATCTCTTCCCTGGCCCTTCCCCCATGAGGCCATGGCCCTCTCTCAGGTGCACTGTATTATGTCCCTATTTATCCCCAGCATCTCCTGGCCTCCCCTATCTCTTCCGTGGCCCTTCCCATGAGGCCATGGCCCTCTCTCAGGTGCACTATATTATGTCCCTATTTATCCCCGGCATCTCCTGGCCTCCCCTATCTCTTCCCTGGCCCTTCCCCATGAGGCCACGGCCCTCTCTCAGGTGCACTAAATTATGTCCCTATTTATCACCAGCATCTCCTGGCCTCCCCTATCTCTTCCCTGGCCCTTCCCCATAAGGCCATGGCCCTCTCTCAGGTGCACTATATTATGTCCCTATTTTTCCCTCACATCTCCTGGCCTCCCCTATCTCTTCCCTGGCCCTTCCCCATGAGGCCATGGCCCTCTCTCAGGTGCACTATATTATGTCCCTATTTATCCCCAGCATCTCCCGGCCTCTCCAATCTTTTCCCTGGCCCTTCCCCATGAGGCCATGGCCCTCTCTCAGGTGCACTATATTAAGTCCCTATTTATCACCAGCATCTCCTGGCCTCCCCTATCTCTTCCCTGGCCATTCCCCATGAGGCCATGGCCCTCTCTCAGGAGCACTATATTATGTCCCTATTTATCCCCAGCATCTCCTGGCCTCCCCTATCTCTTCCCTGGCCCATCCCCATGAGGCCATGGCCCTCTCTCAGGTGCACTATATTATGTCCCTATTTATCCCCGGCATCTCCTGGCCTCCCTTATCTCTTACCTGCCCCTTCCCCATGAGGACATGGCCCTCTCTCAGGTGCACTATATTATGTCCCTATTTATCCCCGGCATCTCCTGGCCTCTCCTATCTCTTCCCTGGCCCTTCCCCATGAGGCCATGGCCCTCTCTCAGGTGCACTATATTATGTCCCTATTTATCCCCAGCATCTCCTGGCCTCCCCTATCTCTTCCCAGGCCCTTCCCCATGAGGCCACGGTCCTATCTCAGGTGCACTATATTATGTCCCTATTTATGCCCAGCATCTCCTGGCCTCCCCTATCTCTTCCCTGGCCCTTCCACATGAGGCCATGGCCCTCTCTCAGGTGCACTATTTTATGTCCCTATTTATCCCCAGCATCTCCTGGCCTCCCCTATCTCTTCCCTGGCCCTTCCCCCATGATGCCATGGTCCTCTCTCATGTGCACTATATTATGTCCCTATTTATCCACGGCATCTCCTGGCCTCCCCTATCTCTTCCCTGGCCCTTCCCCATGAGGCCATGGCCCTCTCTCAGGTGCACTATATTATGTCCCTATTTATCCCCATCATCTCCCGGCATCTCCTATCTCTTCCCTGGCCCTTCCCCCATGATGCCATGGTCCTCTCTCATGTGCACTATATTATGTCCCTATTTATCCCCAGCATCTCCTGGCCTCCCCTATCTCTTCCCTGGCCCTTCCACATGAAGCCATGGCCCTCTCCCAGGTGCACTATATTATGTCCCTATTTATCCCCAGCATCTCCTGGCCTCCCCTATCTCTTCCGTGGCCCTTCCCCATGAGGCCATGGCCCTCTCTCATGTACACTATATTATGTCCCTATTTATCCCAAGCATCTCCTGGCCTCCCATATCTCTTCCCTGGCCCTTCCCCATGAGCCCATGGCCCTCTCTCAGGTGCAATATATTATGTCCCTATTAATCCCCGGCATCTCCTGGCCTCCCCAACTCTTCCCTGGAACTTCCCCATGAGGCCATGGCCCTCTCTCAGGTGCACTATATTATGTCCCTATTTATCCCCGGCATCTCCTGGCCTCCCCTATCTCTTCCCTGGCCCTTCCCCATGAGGCCATGGCCCTCTCTCAGGTATACTGTATTATGTCCCTATTTATCCCCAGCATCTCCCGGCATCTCCTATCTCTTCCCAGGCCCTTCCCCATGAGGCCATGGCCCTCTCTCAGGTGCACTATATTATGTCCCTATTTATCCCCAGCATCTCCTGGCCTCCCCTATCTCTTCCCTGGCCCTTCCCCATGAGGCCATGGCCCTCTCTCAGGTGCACTATATTATGTCCCTATTTATCCCCAGCATCTCCTGGCCTCCCCTATCTCTTCCCTGGCCCTTCCCCATGAGGCCATGGTCCTATCTCAGGTGCACTATATTATATCCCTACTTATCCCCTGCATCTCCTGGCCTCCCGTATCTCTTCCCTGCCCTTCCCCATGAGGCCTTGGCCCTCTCTTAGGTGCAATATTTTATGTTCCTATTCATCCCCAGCATCTCCTGGCTTCCCTTATCTTTTCCCTGGCCCTTTCCCATGAGGCCATGGCCCTCTCTCAGGTGCACTATATTATGTCCCTATTTATCCCCAGCATCTCCTGGCCTCCCCTTTCTCTTCCCTGGCCCTTCCACATGAGGCCATGGCCCTCTCTCAGGTGCACTATATTATGTCCCTATTTATCCCCTGCATCTCCTGGCCTCCCCTATCTCTTCCCTGGCCCTTCCCCGTGAGGCCATGGCCCTCTCTCAGGTGCACTATATTATGTTCCTATTTATCCCCAGCATCTCCTGGCCTCCCCTATCTCTTCCCTGGCCCTTCCCCGTGAGGCCATGGCCCTCTCTCAGGTGCACTATATTATGTCCCTATTTATCTCCAGCTTCTCCTGGCCTCCCCTATCTCTTCCCTGGCCCCTCCCCATGAGGCCATGTCCCTCTCTCAGGTGCATTATATTATGTTCCTATTTATCCCCAGCATCTCCTGGCCTCCCCTATCTCTTCCCTGGCCCTTCCATATGAAGCCATGGCCCTCTCCCAGGTGCACTATATTTTGTCCCTATTAATCCCCAGCATCTCCTGGCTTCCCCATCTCTTCCCTGGACCTTCCCCATGAGGCCATGGCTCTCTCTCACGTGCACTATATTATGTCCCTATTTATCCCCGGCATCTCCTGGCCTCCCCTATCTCTTCCCTGGCCCTTCCCCATGAGGCCATGGCCCTCTCTCAGGTACACTATATTATGTCCCTATTTTTCCCCAGCAGCTCCCGGCATCTCCTATCTCTTCCCTGGCCCTTCCCCATGAGGCCATGGCCCTCTCTTAGGTGCACTATATTATGTCCCTAATTATCCCCAGCATCTCTTGGCCTCCCCTATCTCTAACCTAGCCCTTCCCCATGAGGCCATGGTCCTATCTCAGGTGCACTATATTATATCCCTACTAATCCCCAGCATCTCCTGGCCTCCCCTATCTCTTCCCTGGCCCTTCCCCATGAGACCTTGGCCCTCTCTCAGGTGCACTATATTATGTTCCTATTTATCCCCAGCATCTCCTGGCCTCCCCTATCTCTTCCCTGGCCCTTCCACATGAGGCCATGGCCCTGTCTCAGGTGCAGTATATTATGTCCCTATTTATCCCCAGCATCTCCTGGCCTCCTATCTCTTCCCTGGCCCTTCTCCCATGAGGCCATGGCCCTCTCTCAGGTGCACAATATTATGTCCCTATTTATCCCCAGCATCACCTGGCCTCCCCTATCTCTTCCCTGGTCCTTCCCCATGAGGCCATGGCCCTCTCTCAGGTGCACTTTATTATGTTCCTATTTATACCCAGCATCTCCTGGCCTCCCCTATCTCTTCCCTGGCCCTTCCCCCATGAGGCCATGGCCCTCTCTTAGGTCCACTATATTATGTCCCTATTTATCCCCAACATCTCCTGGCCTCCCCTATCTCTTCCCTGGCCCTTTTTCCTTGAGGCCATGGCCCTCTCTCAGGTGTACTATATTATGTCCCTGTTTATCCCCAGCATCTCCTGACCCCTATCTCTTCCCTGGCCCTTCCCCAATGAGGCCATGGCACTCTCTCAGGTGCACAATATTATGTCCCTATTTATCCCCAGCATCACCTGGCCTCTCCTATCTCTTCCGTTGTCCTTCTCCATGAGGCCATGGCCCTCTCTCAAGTGCACTATATTATGTCCCTATTTATCCCCAGCATCTCCTGGCCTCCCCTATCTCTTCCCTGGCCCTTTCCATGAGGCCATGGCCCTCTCTCAGGTGCACTATATTATGTCCCTATTTATCCCCGGCATCTCCTGGCCTCCCCTATCTCTTCCCTGGCCCTTCCCATGAGGCCATGGCCCTCTCTCAGGTGCACTATATTATGTCCCTATTTATCCCCGGCATCTCCTGGCCTCCACTATCTCTTCCCTGGCCCTTCCCCATGAGGCCACGGCCCTCTCTCAGGTGCACTAATTTATGTCCCTATTTATCCCCAGCATCTCCTGGCCTCCCCTATCTCTTCCCTGGCCCTTCCCCATAAGGTCATGGCCCTCTCTCAGGTGCACTATATTATATCCCTATTTATCCCTCGCATCTCCTGGCCTCCCCTATCTCTTCCCTGGCCCTTCCCCATGAGGCCATGGCCCTCTCTCAGGTGCACTATATTATGTACCTATTTATCCCCAGCATCTCCCGGCCTCTCCAATCTTTTCCCTGGCCCTTCCCCATGAGGCCATGGCCCTCTCTCAGGTGCACTATATTAAGTCCCTATTTATCACCAGCATCTCCTGGCCTCCCCTATCTCTTCCCTGGCCATTCCCCATGAGGCCATGGCCCTCTCTCAGGAGCACTATATTATGTCCCTATTTATCCCCAGCATCTCCTGGCCTCCCCTATCTCTTCCCTGGCCCATCCCCATGAGGCCATGGCCCTCTCTCTGGTGCACTATATTATGTCCCTATTTATCCCCGGCATCTCCTGGCCTCCCTTATCTCTTACCTGGCCCTTCCCCATGAGGACATGGCCCTCTCTCAGGTGCACTATATTATGTCCCTATTTATCCCCGGCATCCCCTGGCCTCTCCTATCTCTTCCCTGGCCCTTCCCCATGAGGCCATGGCCCTCTCTCAGGTGCACTATATTATGTCCCTATTTATCCCCAGCATCTCCTGGCCTCCCCTATCTCTTCCCTGGCCCTTCCCCATGAGGCCATGGTCCTATCTCAGGTGTACTATATTATGTCCCTATTTATGCCCAGCATCTCCTGGCCTCCCCTATCTCTTCCCTGGCCCTTCCACATGAGGCCATGGCCCTCTCTCAGGTGCACTATTTTATGTCCCTATTTATCCCCAGCATCTCCTGGCCTCCCCTATCTCTTCCCTGGCCCTTCCCCCATGATGCCATAGTCCTCTCTCATGTGCACTATATTATGTCCCTATTTATCCCCAGCATCTCCAGGCCTCCCCTATCTCTTCCCTGGCCCTTCCACATGAAGCCATGGCCCTCTCCCAGGTGCACTATATTATGTCCCTATTTATCCCCAGCATCTCCTGGCCTCCCCTATCTCTTCTGTGGCCCTTCCCCATGAGGCCATGGCCCTCTCTCATGTGCACTATATTATGTCCCTATTTATCCCAAGCATCTCCTGGCCTCCCATATCTCTTCCCTGGCCATTCCCCATGAGCCCATGGCCCTCTCTCAGGTGCAATATATTATGTCCCTATTAATCCCCGGCATCTCCTGGCCTCCCAAACTCTTCCCTGGAACTTCCCCATGAGGCCATGGCCCTCTCTCAGGTGCACTATATTATGTCCCTATTTATCCCCGGCATCTCCTGGCCTCCCCTATCTCTTCCCTGGCCCTTCCCCATGAGGCAATGGCCCTCTCTCAGGTACACTATATTATGTCCCTATTTATCCCCAGCATCTCCCGGCATCTCCTATCTCTTCCCTGGCCCTTCCCCATGAGGCCATGGCCCTCTCTCAGGTGCACTATATTATGTCCCTATTTATCCCCAGCATCTCCTGGCCTCCCCTATCTCTTCCCTGGCCCTTCCCCATGAGGCCATGGCCCTCTCTCAGGTGCACTATATTATGTCCCTATTTATCCCCAGCATCTCCTGGCCTCCCCTATCTCTTCCCTGGCCCTTCCCCATGAGGCCATGGCCCTCTCTCAGGTGCACTATATTATGTCCCTATTTATCCCCAGCATCTCTTGGCCTCCCTTATCTCTACCCTGGCCCTTCCCCATGAGGCCATGGTCCTATCTCAGGTGCACTTTATTATATCCTTACTTATCCCCTGCATCTCCTGACCTCCCGTATCTCTTCCCTGCCCTTCCCCATGAGGCCATGGCCCTCTCTCAGGTGCACTATATTATGTCCCTATTTATCCCCTGCATCTCTTGGCCTCCCCTATCTCTTCCCTGGCCCTTCCCCGTGAGGCCATGGCCCTCTCTCAGGTGCACTATATTATGTTCCTATTTATCCCCAGCATCTCCTGGCCTCCCCTATCTCTTCCCTGGCCCTTCCCCGTGAGGCAATGGCCCTCTCTCAGGTACACTATATTATGTCCCTATTTATCCCCAGCATCTCCCGGCATCTCCTATCTCTTCCCTGGCCCTTCCCCATGAGGCCATGGCCCTCTCTCAGGTGCACTATATTATGTCCCTATTTATCCCCAGCATCTCCTGGCCTCCCCTATCTCTTCCCTGGCCCTTCCCCATGAGGCCATGGCCCTCTCTCAGGTGCACTATATTATGTCCCTATTTATCCCCAGCATCTCCTGGCCTCCCCTATCTCTTCCCTGGCCCTTCCCCATGAGGCCTTGGCCCTCTCTTAGGTGCAATATTTTATGTTCCTATTTATGCCCAGCATCTCCTGGCTTCCCTTATCTCTTCCCTGGCCCTTTCCCATGAGGCCATGGCCCTCTCTCAGGTGCACTATATTATGTCCCTATTTATCCCCAGCATCTCCTGGCCTCCCCTTTCTCTTCCCTGGCCCTTCCACATGAGGCCATGGCCCTCTCTCAGGTGCACTATATTATGTCCCTATTTATCCCCTGCATCTCTTGGCCTCCCCTATCTCTTCCCTGGCCCTTCCCCGTGAGGCCATGGCCCTCTCTCAGGTGCACTATATTATGTTCCTATTTATCCCCAGCATCTCCTGGCCTCCCCTATCTCTTCCCTGGCCCTTCCCCGTGAGGCCATGGCCCTCTCTCAGGTGCACTATATTATGTCCCTATTTATCCCCAGCTTCTCCTGGCCTCCCCTATCTCTTCCCTGGCCCCTCCCCATGAGGCCATGTCCCTCTCTCAGGTGCATTATATTATGTTCCTATTTATCCCCAGCATCTCCTGGCCTCCCCTATCTCTTCCCTGGCCCTTCCACATGAAGCCATGGCCCTCAACCAGGTGCACTATATTTTGTCCCTATTAATCCCCAGCATCTCCTGGCTTCCCCATCTCTTCCCTGGACCTTCCCCATGAGGCCATGGCTCTCTCTCACGTGCACTATATTATGTCCCTATTTATCCCCGGCATCTCCTGGCCTCCCCTATCTCTTCCCTGGCCCTTCCCCATGAGGCCATGGCCCTCTCTCAGGTACACTATATTATGTCCCTATTTTTCCCCAGCATCTCCCAGCATCTCCTATCTCTTCCCTGGCCCTTCCCCATGAGGCCATGGCCCTCTCTTAGGTGCACTATATTATGTCCCTAATTATCCCCAGCATCTCTTGGCCTCCCCTATCTCTACCCTGGCCCTTCCCCATGAGGCCATGGTCCTATCTCAGGTGCACTATATTATATCCCTACTAATCCCCAGCATCTCCTGGCCTCCCCTATCTCTTCCCTGGCCCTTCCCCATGAGACCTTGGCCCTCTCTCAGGTGCACTATATTATGTTCCTATTTATCCCCAGCATCTCCTTTCCTCCCCTATCTCTTCCCTGGCCCTTCCCCATGAGGCCATGGCCCTCTCTCAGGTGCACTATATTATGTCCCTATTTATCCCCAGCATCTCCAGGCCTCCCCTATCTCTTCCCTGGCCCTTCCACATGAGGCCATGGCCCTCGCTCAGGTGCACTATATTATGTCCCTATTTATCCCCAGCATCTCCTGGCCTCCCCTTTCTCTTCCCTGGCCCTTCCCCGTGAGGCCATTGCCCTCTCTCAGGTGCACTATATTATGTCCCTTTTTATCCCCAGCATCTCCTGGCCTCCCCTATCTCTTCCCTGGCCCTTCCCCGTGAGGCCATGGCCCTCTCTCAGGTGCACCATATTATGTCCCTATTTATCCCCAGCATCTCCTGGCCTCCCCTATCTCTTCCCTGGCCCTTCCCCATGAGGCCATGTCCCTCTCTCAGGTGCATTATATTATGTTCCTATTTATCCCCAGCATCTCCCGGCCTCTCCAATCTTTTCCCTGGCCCTTCCCCATGAGGCCATGGCCCTCTCTCAGGTGCACTATATTAAGTCCCTATTTATCACCAGCATCTCCTGGCCTCCCCTATCTCTTCCCTGGCCATTCCCCATGAGGCCATGGCCCTCTCTCAGGAGCACTATATTATGTCCCTATTTATCCCCAGCATCTCCTGGCCTCCCCTATCTCTTCCCTGGCCCATCCCCATGAGGCCATGGCCCTCTCTCAGGTGCACTATATTATGTCCCTATTTATCCCCGGCATCTCCTGGCCTCCCTTATCTCTTACCTGCCCCTTCCCCATGAGGACATGGCCCTCTCTCAGGTGCACTATATTATGTCCCTATTTATCCCCGGCACCTCCTGGCCTCTCCTATCTCTTCCCTGGCCCTTCCCCATGAGGCCATGGCCCTCTCTCAGGTGCACTATATTATGTCCCTATTTATCCCCAGCATCTCCTGGCCTCCCCTATCTCTTCCCAGGCCCTTCCCCATGAGGCCACGGTCCTATCTCAGGTGCACTATATTATGTCCCTATTTATGCCCAGCATCTCCTGGCCTCCCCTATCTCTTCCCTGGCCCTTCCACATGAGGCCATGGCCCTCTCTCAGGTGCACTATTTTATGTCCCTATTTATCCCCAGCATCTCCTGGCCTCCCCTATCTCTTCCCTGGCCCTTCCCCCATGATGCCATGGTCCTCTCTCATGTGCACTATATTATGTCCCTATTTATCCCCAGCATCTCCAGGCCTCCCCTATCTCTTCCCTGGCCCTTCCACATGAAGCCATGGCCCTCTCCCAGGTGCACTATATTATGTCCCTATTTATCCCCAGCATCTCAAGGCCTCCCCTATCTCTTCCCTGGCCCTTCCCCCATGATGCCATGGTCCTCTCTCATGTGCACTATATTATGTCCCTATTTATCCCCGGCATCTCCTGGCCTCCCCAACTCTTCCCTGGAACTTCCCCATGAGGCCATGGCCCTCTCTCAGGTGCACTATATTATGTCCCTATTTATCCACGGCATCTCCTGGCCTCCCCTATCTCTTCCCTGGCCCTTCCCCATGAGGCCATGGCCCTCTCTCAGGTACATTATATTATGTCCCTATTTATCCCCAGCATCTCCCGGCATCTCCTATCTCTTCCCTGGCCCTTCCCCATGAGGCCATGGCCCTCTCTCAGGTGCACTATATTATGTCCCTATTTATCCCCAGCATCTCCTGGCCTCCCCTATCTCTTCCCTGGCCCGTCCCCCATGATGCCATGGTCCTCTCTCATGTGCACTATATTATGTCCCTATTTATCCCCAGCATCTCCAGGCCTCCCCTATCTCTTCCCTGGCCCTTCCACATGAAGCCATGGCCCTCTCCCAGGTGCACTATATTATGTCCCTATTTATCCCCAGCATCTCCTGGCCTCCCCTATCTCTTCCGTGGCCCTTCCCCATGAGGCCATGGCCCTCTCTCATGTACACTATATTATGTCCCTATTTATCCCAAGCATCTCCTGGCCTCCCATATCTCTTCCCTGGCCCTTCCCCATGAGCCCATGGCCCTCTCTCAGGTGCAATATATTATGTCCCTATTAATCCCCGGCATCTCCTGGCCTCCCCAACTCTTCCCTGGAACTTCCCCATGAGGCCATGGCCCTCTCTCAGGTGCACTATATTATGTCCCTATTTATCCCCGGCATCTCCTGGCCTCCCCTATCTCTTCCCTGGCCCTTCCCCATGAGGCCATGGCCCTCTCTCAGGTACACTATATTATGTCCCTATTTATCCCCAGCATCTCCCGGCATCTCCTATCTCTTCCCTGGCCCTTCCCCATGAGGCCATGGCACTCTCTCAGGTGCACTATATTATGTCCCTATTTATCCCCAGCATCTCCTGGCCTCCCCTATCTCTTCCCTGGCCCTTCCCCATGAGGCCATGGCCCTCTCTCAGGTGCACTATATTATGTCCCTATTTATCCCCACCATCTCCTGGCCTCCCCTATCTCTTCCCTGGCCCTTCCCCATGAGGCCATGGCCCTCTCTCAGGTGCACTATATTATGTCCCTATTTATCCCCAGCATCTCTTGGCCTCCCTTATCTCTACCCTGGCCCTTCCCCATGAGGCCATGGTCCTATCTCAGGTGCACTATATTATATCCCTACTTATCCCCTGCATCTCCTGGCCTCCCGTATCTCTTCCCTGCCCTTCCCCATGAGGCCTTGGCCCTCTCTTAGGTGCAATATTTTATGTTCCTATTTATGCCCAGCATCTCCTGGCTTCCCTTATCTCTTCCCTGGCCCTTTCCCATGAGGCCATGGCCCTCTCTCAGGTGCACTATATTATGTCCCTATTTATCCCCAGCATCTCCTGGCCTCCCCTTTCTCTTCCCTGGCCCTTCCACATGAGGCCATGGCCCTCTCTCAGGTGCACTATATTATGTCCCTATTTATCCCCTGCATCTCCTGGCCTCCCCTATCTCTTCCCTGGCCCTTCCCCGTGAGGCCATGGCCCTCTCTCAGGTGCACTATATTATGTTCCTATTTATCCCCAGCATCTCCTGGCCTCCCCTATCTCTTCCCTGGCCCTTCCCCGTGAGGCCATGGCCCTCTCTCAGGTGCACTATATTATGTCCCTATTTATCCCCAGCTTCTCCTGGCCTCCCCTATCTCTTCCCTGGCCCCTCCACATGAGGCCATGTCCCTCTCTCAGGTGCATTATATTATGTTCCTATTTATCCCCAGCATCTCCTGGCCTCCCCTATCTCTTCCCTGGCCCTTCCACATGAAGCCATGGCCCTCTCCCAGGTGCACTATATTTTGTCCCTATTAATCCCCAGCATCTCCTGGCTTCCCCATCTCTTCCCTGGACCTTCCCCATAAGGCCATGGCTCTCTCTCACGTGCACTATATTATGTCCCTAATTATCCCCAGCATCTCTTGGCGTCCCCTATCTCTACCCTGGCCCTTCCCCATGAGGCCATGGTCCTATCTCAGGTGCACTATATTATATCCCTACTAATCCCCAGCATCTCCTGGCCTCCCCTATCTCTTCCCTGGCCCTTCCCCATGAGACCTTGGCCCTCTCTCAGGTGCACTATATTATGTTCCTATTTATCCCCAGCATCTCCTTTCCTCCCCTATCTCTTCCCTGGCCCTTCCCCATGAGGCCATGGCCCTCTCTCAGGTGCACTATATTATGTCCCTATTTATCCCCAGCATCTCCAGGCCTCCCCTATCTCTTCCCTGGCCCTTCCACATGAGGCCATGGCCCTCGCTCAGGTGCACTATATTATTTCCCTATTTATCCCCAGCATCTCCTGGCCTCCCCTTTCTCTTCCCTGGCCCTTCCACATGAGGCCATGGCCCTCTCTCAGGTGCACTATATTATTTCCTATTTATCCCCAGCATCTCCTGGCCTCCCCTATCTCTTCCCTGGCCCTTCCCCGTGAGGCCATTGCCCTCTCTCAGGTGCACTATATTATGTCCCTTTTTATCCCCAGCATCTCCTGGCCTCCCCTATCTCTTCCCTGGCCCTTCCCCGTGAGGCCATGGCCCTCTCTCAGGTGCACCATATTATGTCCCTATTTATCCCCAGCATCTCCTGGCCTCCCCTATCTCTTCCCTGGCCCCTCCCCATGAGGCCATGTCCCTCTCTCAGGTGCATTATATTATGTTCCTATTTATCCCCAGCATCTCCTGGCCTCCCCTATCTCTTCCCTGGCCCTTCCCCATGAAGCCATGGCCCTCTCCCAGGAGCACTATATTATGTCCCTATTTATCCCCAGCATCTCCTGGTCTCTACTATCTCTTCCCTGATCCTTTCCCAAGCCATGGCCCTCTCTTAGGAGCACTATATTATGTCCCTATTTATCCTCAGCATCTCCTGGCCTCCCCTATCTCTTTCGTGGCCCTTCCCCATGAGGCCATGGCCCTCTCTCATGTACACTATATTATGTCCCTATTTATCCCAAGCATCTCCTGGCCTCCCATATCTCTTCCCTAGCCCTTCCCCATGAGCCCATGGCCCTCTCTCAGGTGCAATATATTATGTCCCTATTAATCCCCGGCATCTCCTGGCCTCCCCAACTGTTCCCTGGAACTTCCCCATGAGGCCATGGCCCTCTCTCAGGTGCACTATATTATGTCCCTATTGATCCCCGGCATCTCCTGGCCTCCCCTATCTCTTCCCTGGCCCTTCCCCATGAGGCCATGGCCCTCTCTCAGGTGCACTATATTATGTCCCTATTTATCCCCAGCATCTCCCGGCATCTCCTATCTCTTCCCTGGCCCTTCCCCAATGAGGCCATGGCACTCTCTCAGGTGCACAATATTATGTCCCTATTTATCCCCAGCAACACCTGGCCTCTCCTATCTCTTCCGTGGCCCTTCCCCATGAGGCCATGGCCCTCTTTCAGGTGCATTATATTATGTCCCTATTTATCCCCGGGATCTCCTGGCCTCCCTTATCTCTTACCTGCCCCTTCCCCATGAGGCCATGGCCCTCTCTCAGGTGCACTATATTATGTCCCTATTTATCCCCAGCATCTCCTGGCCTCCCCTATCTCTTCCCTGGCCCTTCCCCATGAGGCCACGGTCCTATCTAAGGTGCACTATATTATGTCCCTATTTATGCCCAGCATCTCCTGGCCTCCCCTATCTCTTCCCTGGCCCTTCCACATGAGGCCATGGCCCTCTCTCAGGTGCACTATTTTATGTACCTATTTATCCCCAGCATCTCCTGTCCTCCCCTATCTCTTCCCTGGCCCTTCCCCCATGATGCCATGGTCCTCTCTCATGTGCACTATATTATGTCCCTATTTATCCCCAGCATCTCCAGGCCTCCCCTATCTCTTCCCTGGCCCTTCCACATGAAGCCATGGCCCTCTCCCAGGTGCACTATATTATGTCCCTATTTATCCCCAGCATCTCCAGGCCTCCCCTATCTCTTCCCTGGCCCTTCCCCCATGATGCCATGGTCCTCTCTCATGTGCACTATATTATGTCCCTATTTATCCCCGGCATCTCCTGGCCTCCCCAACTCTTCCCTGGAACTTCCCCATGAGGCCATGGCCCTCTCTCAGGTGCACTATATTATGTCCCCATTTATCCCCTGCATCTCCTGGCCTCCCCTATCTCTTCCCTGGCCCTTCCCCGTGAGGCCATGGCCCTCTCTCAGGTGCACTATATTATGTCCCTTTTTATCCCCAGCATCTCCTGGCCTCCCCTATCTCTTCCCTGGCCCTTCCCCGTGAGGCCATGGCCCTCTCTCAGGTGCACTATATTATGTCCCTATTTATCCCCAGCTTCTCCAGGCCTCCCATATCTCTTCCCTGGCCCCTCCCCATGAGGCCATGTCCCTCTCTCAGGTGCATTATATTATGTTCCTATTTATCCCCAGCATCTCCTGGCCTCCCCTATCTCTTCCCTGACCCTTCCACATGAAGCCATGGCCCTCTCCCAGGTGCACTATATTTAGTCCCTATTTATCCCCAGCATCTCCTGGTCTCTACTATCTCTTCCCTGGCCCTTTCCCATGAGACCATAGCCCTCTCTCAGGTGCACTATAATATGTCCATATTTATCCCCAGCATCTCCTGGCCTCCCCTATCTCTTCCCTGGCCCTTCCCCATGAGGCCATGGCCCTCTCTCAGGTGCACTATATTATGTCCCTATTTATCCCCAGCATCTCCTGGCCTCCCTTATCTCTTCCCTGGCCCTTCCACATGAGGCCATGGCCCTCTCTCAGGTGCACTATATTATGTCCCTTTTTATCCCCAGCATCTCCTGGCCTCCCCTATCTCTTCCCTGGCCCTTCCACATGAGGCCATGGCCCTCTCTCAGGTGCACTATATTATGTCCCTATTTATCCCCAGCATCTCCTGGCCTCCCCTATCTCTTCCGTGGCCCTTCCCCATGAGGCCATGGCCCTCTTTCAGGTGCATTATATTATGTCCCTATTTATCCCCAGCATCTCCTGGCCTCCCCTATCTCTTCCCTGGTACTTCCCCATGAGGCCATGGCCCTCTCTCAGGTGCACTATATTATGTCCCTATTTATCCCCGGCATCTCCTGGCCTCCCCTATCTCTTCCCTGGCCCTTCCCCATGAGGCCATGGCCCTCTCTCAGGTGCACTATATTATGTCCCTATTTATCCCCAGCATCTCCTGGCCTCCCCTATCTCTTCTTCCATGAGGCCATGGCCCTCTCTCAGGTGCACTATATTATGTCCCTATTTATCCCCAGCATCTCCTGGCCCCCTATCTCTTCCCTGGCCCTTCCCCCTTGAGGCCATGGCACTCTCTCAGGTGCACAATATTATGTCCCTATTTATCCTCAGTATCACCTGGCCTCTCCTATCTCTTCCCTTGTCCTTCCCTATGAGGCCATGGCCCTCTCTCAAGTGCACTATATTATGTCCCTATATATCCCCAGCATCTCCTGGCCTCCCCTATCAATTCCCTGGCCCTTCCCTTGAGGCCATGGCCCTCTCTCAGGTGCTCTATATTATGTCCCTATTTATCCCCGGCATATCCTGGCCTCCCCTATCTCTTCCCTGGCCCTTCCCCATGAGGCCATGGCCCTTTCTCAGGTGCGCTATATTATGTCCCTATTTATCCCCAGCATCTCCTGGCCTCCCCTATCTCTTCCCTGGCCCTTCCCCATGAGGCCATGGCCCTCTCTCAGGTGCGCTATATTATGTCCCTATTTATCCCCAGCATCTCCTGGCCTCCCCTATCTCTTCCCTTGCCCTTCCCCATGAGGCCACGGCCCTCTCTCAGGTACACTATATTATGTCCCAATTTATCCCAAGCATCTCCTGGCCTCCCATATCTCTTCCCTGGTCCTTCCCCATGAGGCCATTGCCCTCTCTCAGGTGCAATATATAATGTCCCTATTAATCCCCAGCATCTCCTGGCCTCCCCATCTCTTCCCTGGACCTTCCCCATGAGGCCATGGCCCTCTCTCAGGTGCACTATATTATGTCCCTATTTATCCCCGGCATCTCCTGGCCTCCCCTATCTCTTCCCTGGCCCTTCCCCATGAGGCCATGGCCCTCTCTCTGAGGTACACTATATTATGTCCCTATTTATCCCCAGCATCTCCCGGCATCTCCTATCTCTTCCCTGGCCCTTCCCCATGAGGCCATGGCCCTCTCTTAGGTGCACTATATTATGTCCCTATTTATCCCCAGCATCTCTTGGCCTCCCCTATCTCTACCCTGGCCCTTCCCCATGAGGCCATGGTCCTATCTCAGGTGCACTATATTACATCCCTACTAATCCCCAGCATCTCCTGGCCTCCCCTATCTCTTCCCTGCCCTTCCCCATGAGACCTTGGCCCTCTCTCAGGTGCACTATATTATGTTCCTATTTATCCCCAGCATCTCCTGGCCTCCCCTATCTCTTCCCTGGCCCTTCCCCATGAGGCCATGGCCCTCTCTCAGGTGCACTATATTATGTCCCTATTTATCCCCAGCATCTCCAGGCCTCCCCTATCTCTTCCCTGGCCCTTCCACATGAGGCCATGGCCCTCTCTCAGGTGCACTATATTATGTCCCTATTTATCCCCAGCATCTCCTGGCCTCCCCTTTCTCTTCGCTGGCCCTTCCACATGAGGCCATGGCCCTCTCTCAGGTGCACTATATTATGTCCCAATTTATCCCCAGCATCTCCTGGCCTCCCCTATCTCTTCCCTGGCCCTTCCCCCGTGAGGCCATTGCCCTCTCTCAGGTGCACTATATTATGTCCCTATTTATCCCCAGCATCTCCTGGCCTCCCCTATCTCTTCCCTGGCCCTTCCCCGTGAGGCCATGGCCCTCTCTCAGGTGCACTATATTATGTCCCTATTTATCCCCAGCATCTCCTGGCCTCCCCTATCTCTTCCCTGGCCCCTCCCCATGAGGCCATGTCCCTCTCTCAGGTGCATTATATTATGTTCCTATTTATCCCCAGCATCTCCTGGCCTCCCCTATCTCTTCCCTGGCCCTTCCCCATGAAGCCATGGCCCTCTCCCAGGAGCACTATATTATGTCCCTATTTATCCCCAGCATCTCCTGGTCTCTACTATCTCTTCCCTGGTCCTTTCCCAAGCCATGGCCCTCTCTCAGGTGCACTATATTATGTCCCTATTTATCCCCAGCATCTCCTGGCCTCCCCTATCTCTTCCGTGGCCCTTCCCCATGAGGCCATGGCCCTCTCTCAGGTACACCATATTATGTCCCTATTTATCCCAAGCATCTCCTGGCCTCACATATCTCTTCCCTGGCCCTTCCCCATGAGCCCATGGCCCTCTCTCAGGTGCAATATATTATGTCCCTATTAATCCCCGGCATCTCCTGGCCTCCCCATCTCTTCCCTGGACCTTCCCCATGAGGCCATGGCCCTCTCTCAGGTGCACTATATTATGTCCCTATTTATCCCCGGCATCTCCTAGCCTCCCCTATCTCTTCCCTGGCCCTTCCCCATGAGGCCATGGCCCTCTCTCAGGTACACTATATTATGTCCCTATTTATCCCCAGCATCTCCCGGCATCTCCTATCTCTTCCCTGGCCCTTCCCCATGAGGCCATGGCCCTCTTTCAGGTGCATTATATTATGTCCCTATTTATCCCCGGGATCTCCTGGCCTCCCTTATCTCTTACCTGCCCCTTCCCCATGAGGCCATGGCCCTCTCTCAGGTGCACTATATTATGTCACTATTTATCCCCAGCATCTCCTGGCCTCCCCTATCTCTTCCCTGGTCCTTCCCCATGAGGCCATTGCCCTCTCTCAGGTGCAATATATTATGTCCCTATTAATCCCAGCATCTCCTGGCCTCCCCATCTCTTCCCTGGCCCTACCCCATGAGGCCATGGCCCTCTCTCAGGTGCACTATATTATGTCCCTATTTATCCCCAGCATCTCCTGGCCTCCCCTATCTCTTCCCTGGCCCTTGCCCGTGAGGCCATGGCCCTCTCTCAGGTGCACTATTTTATGTCCCTATTTATCCCCAGCTTCTCCTGGCCTCCCCTATCTCTTCCCTGGCCCCTCCCCATGAGGCAATGTCCCTCTCTCAGGTGCATTATATTATGTTCCTATTTATCCCCAGCATCTCCTGGCCTCCCCTATCTCTTCCCTGGCGCTTCCACATGAAGTCATGGCCCTCTCCCAGGTGCACTATATTATGTCCCTATTTATCCCCAGCATCTCCTGGTCTCTACTATCTCTTCCCTGGTCCTTTCCCATGAGGCCATGGCCCTCTCTCAGGTGCACTATAATATGTCCCTATTTATCCCCAGCATCTCCTGGCCTCCCCTATCTCTTCCCTGGCCCTTCCCCATGAGGCCATGGCCCTCTCTCAGGTGCACTATATTATGTCCCTATTTATCCCCAGCATCTCCAGGCCTCCCCTATCTCTTCCGTGGCTCTTCCCCATGAGGCCATGGCCCTCTTTCAGGTGCACTATATTATGTCGCTATTTATCCCCAGCATCTCCTGGCCACCCCTATCTCTTCCCTGGTCCTTCCCCATGAGGCCATGGCCCTCTATCAGGTGCACTTTATTATGTCTCTATTTATCCCCGGCATCTCCTGGCCTCCGCTATCTCTTCCCTGGCCCTTCCCCATAAGGCCATGGCCCTCTCTCAGGTGCACTATATTATGTCCCTATTTATCCCCGGTATCTCCTGGCCTCTCCTATCTCTTCCCTGGCCCATCCCCATGAGGCCATGGCCCTCTCTCAGGTGCACTATATTATGTCCCTATTTATCCCCAGCATCTCCTGGCCTCCCCTCTCTCTTCCCTGGCCCTTCCCTCATGAGGCCATGGCCCTCTCTCAGGTGCACTATATTATGTCCCTTTTTATCCCCAGCATCTCCTGGCCCCCTATCTCTTCCCTGGCCCTTCCCCCATGAGGCCATGGCCCTCTCTCAGGTGCACTATATTATGTCCCTATTTATCCCCAGCATCTCCAGGGTTCCCCTAACTCTTCCATGGCCCTTCCACATGAGGCCATGGCCCTCTCTCAGGTGCACTATATTATGTCCCTATTTATCCCCAGCATCTCCTGGCCTCCCCTATCTCTTCCCTGGCCCTTCCCCCATGAGGCCATGGCCCTCTCTTAGGTGCACTATATTATGTCCCTATTTATCCCCAGCATCTCCTGGCCTCCCCTATCTCTTCCCTGGCCCTTCCCCCATGATGCCATGGTCCTCTCTCATGTGCACTATATTATGTCCCTATTTATCCCCAGCATCTCCTGGCCTCCCCTATCTCTTCCCTGGCCCTTCCCCATGAGGCCATGGCCCTCAGGTGCTCTATATTATGTTCCTATTCATCCCCAGCATCTCCTGGCCTCCCCTATCTCTTCCCTGGCCCTTCCCCATGAGGCCATGGCCCTCTCTCTTGTGCACTATATTATGTCCCTATTTATCCCCAGCATCTCCTGGCCTCCCCTATCTCTTCCCTGGCCCTTCCCCATGAGGCCATGGCCCTCTCTCAGGTGCACTATATTATGTCCATATTTATCCCCAGCATCTCCTAGCCTCCCCTATCTCTTCCCTGGCCCTTCCCCATGAGGCCATGGCCCTCTCTCAGGTACACTATATTATGTCCCTATTTATCCCCAGCATCTCCCGGCATCTCCTATCTCTTCCCTGGCCCTTCCCCATGAGGCCATGGCCCTCTCTCAGGTGCACTATATTATATCCCTACTTATCCCCAGCATCTCCTGGCCTCCCCTATCTCTTCCCTGGCCCTTCCCCATGAGGCCATGGCCCTCTCTCAGGTGCACTTTATTATGTCTCTATTTATCCCCAGCATCTCTTGGCCTCCCTTATCTCTACCCTGGCCCTTCCCCATGAGGCCATGGTCCTATCTCAGGTGCACTATATTATATCCCTACTTATCCCCAGCATCTCCTGGCCTCCCGTATCTCTTCCCTGCCCTTCCCCATGAGGCCTTGGCCCTCTCTCAGGTGCACTATATTATCTTCCTATTTATCCCCAGCATCTCCTGGCATCCCTTATCTCTTCCCTGGCCCTCTCCCATGAGGCCATGGCCCTCTCTCAGGTGCACTATATTATGTCCCTATTTATCCCCAGCATCTCCTGGCCTCCCCTATCTCTTCCCTGGCCCTTCCACATGAGGCCATGGCCCTCTCTCAGGTGCACTATATTATGTCCCTATTTATCCCCTGCATCTCCTGGCCTCCCCTATCTCTTCCCTGGCCCTTCCCCGTGAGGCCATGGCCCTCTCTTAGGTGCACTATATTATGTCCCTATTTATCCCCAGCATCTCCTGGCCTCCCCTATCTCTTCCCTGGCCCTTCCCCGTGAGGCAATGTCCCTCTTTCAGGTGCACTATATTATGTCGCTATTTATCCCCAGCATCACCTGGCCTCCCCTATCTCTTCCCTGGTCCTTCCCCATGAGGCCATGGCCCTCTCTCAGGTGCACTTTATTATATCTCTATTTATCCCCGGCATCTCCTGGCCTCCGCTATCTCTTCCCTGGCCCTTCCCCATGAGGCCATGTCCCTCTCTCAGGTGCACTATATTATGTCTCTATTTATCCCCAGCATCTCCTGGAATCCCCCTATCTCTTCCCAGGCCCTTCCCATGAGGCCATGGCCCTCTCTCAGTTGCACTATATTATGTCCCTATTTATCCCCGGCATCTCCTGGCCTCCCCTATCTCTTCCCTGGCCCTTCACATGAGGCCATGGCACTCTCTCAGGTGCGCTATACTATGTCCCTATTTATCCCCGGCATCTCCTGGCCTCCCCTATCTCTTCCCTGGCCCTTCCCCATGAGGCCATGGCCCTCTCTCAGGTGCACTTTATTATGTCCCTATTTATCCCAAGCATCTCCTGGCCTCCCCTATCTCTTCCCTGGCCCTTCCCCATGAGGCCATGGCCCTCTCTCAGGTGCGCTATATTATGTCCCTATTTATCCCAAGCATCTCCTAGCCTCCCCTATCTCTTCCCTGGTCCTTCCCCATGAGGCCATGGCCTCTCTCAGGTGCACTATATTATTTCCCTATTTATCCCCAGCATCTCCTGGCCTCCCCTATCTCTTCCCTGGCCCTTTCCCATGAGGGAATGGCCCTCTCTCAGGTGCACTATATTATGTCCCTATTTATCCCCAGCATCTCCTGGCCTCCCCGATCTCTTCCCTGGCCCTTCCCCATGAGGCCACGGCCCTCTCTCAGGTGCGCTATATTATGTCACTATTCATCCCCAGCATCTCCTGGCCTCTCCTATCTCTTCCCTGGCCCTTCTCCCATGAGGCCAGGGCCCTCTCTCAGGTGCACTAAATTATGTCCCTATTTATCCCCAGCATCTCCAGGGTTCCCCTATCTCTTCCATGGCCCTTCCACATGAGGCCATGGCCCTCTCTCAGGTGCACTATATTATGTCCCTATTTATCCCCAGCATCTCCTGGCCTCCCCTATCTCTTCCCTGGCCCTTCCCCCATGAGGCCATGGCCCTCTCTCAGGTGCACTATATTATGTCCCTATTTATCCCCAGCATCTCCTGGCCTCCCCTATCTCTTCCCTGGCCCTTCCCCCATGATGCCATGGTCCTCTCTCATGTGCACTATATTATGTCCCTATTTATCCCCAGCATCTCCTGGCCTCCCCTATCTCTTCCCTGGCCCTTCCCCATGAGGCCATGGCCCTCAGGTGCACTATATTATGTTCCTATTCATCCCCAGCATCTCCTGGCCTCCCTTAATCTCTTCCCTGGCCCTTCCCCATGAGGCCATGGCCCTCTCTCTTGTGCACTATATTATGTCACTATTTATACCCAGCATCTCCTGGCCTCGCCTATCTCTTCCCTGGCCCTTCCCCATGTGGCCATGGCCCTCTCTCAGGTGCACTATATTATGTCCCTATTTATCCCCAGCATCTCCTGGCCTCCCCTATCTCTTCCCTGGCCCTTCCCCATGAGGCCATGGCCCTCTCTCAGGTGCACTATATTATGTCCATATTTATCCCCAGCATCTCCTGGCCTCCCCTATCTCTTCCCTGGCCCTTCCCCATGTGGCCATGGCCCTCTCTCAGGTGCACTATATTATGTCCCTATTTATCCCCAGCATCTCCTGGCCTCCCCTATCTCTTCCCTGGCCCTTCCACATGAGGCCATGGCCCTCTCTCAGGTGCACTATATTATGTCCCTATTTATCCTCAGCAACTCCTGGCCTCCCCTATCTCTTCCCTGGCCCTTCCCCATGAGGCCATGGGCCTCTCTCAGGTGCACTTTATTATGTCCCTATTTATCCCAAGCATCTCCTGGCCTCCCCTATCTCTTCCCTGGTCCTTCCCCATGAGGCCATGGTCCTCTCTCAGGTGCACTATATTTTGTCCCTATTTATCCCCAGCATCTCCTGTCCTCCCCTATCTCTTCCCTGGCCCTTCCCCATGAGGCCATGGCCCTCTCTCAGGTGCATTATATTATGTCCCTATTTATACCCCCCCCCCAGCATCTCCTGGCCTCCCATATCTCTTCCCTGGCCCTTCCCCATGAGGCCATGGCCCTCTCTCAGGTGCACTATATTATGTCCCTATTTATCCCCAGCATCTCCTGGTCTCCCCTATCTCTTCCCTGGCCCTTCCCCATGAGGCCATGGCCCTCTCTCAGGTGCACTATATTATGTCTCTATTTATCCCCAGCATATCCTGGCCTCCCCTATCTCTTCCCTGGCCCTTCCTAAGAGGCCATTGCCCTCTCTCAGGTGCACTCTATTATGTCCCTATTTATCCCCGGCATCTCCTGGCCTCCCCTATCTCTTCCCTGGCCCTTCCCCATGAGGCCATGGCCCTCTCTCAGGTGCACTATATTAAGTCCCTATGGATATCCAGCATCTCCTGGCCTCCCCTCTCTCTTCCCTGGCCCTTCCACATGAAGTCATGGCCCTCTCCCAGGTGCACTATATTATGTCCCTATTTATCCCCAGCATCTCCTGGTCTCTACTATCTCTTCCCTGGTCCTTTCCCATGAGGCCATGGCCCTCTCTCAGGTGCACTATAATATGTCCCTATTTATCCCCAGCATCTCCTGGCCTCCCCTATCTCTTCCCTGGCCCTTCCCCATGAGGCCTTGGCCCTCTCTCAGGTGCACTATATTATGTCCCTATTTATCCCCAGCATCTCCTGGCCTCCCCTATCTCTTCCGTGGCCCTTCCCCATGAGGCCATGGCCCTCTTTCAGGTGCACTATATTATGTCGCTATTTATCCCCAGCATCTCCTGGCCACCCCTATCTCTTCCCTGGCCCTTCCCCCATGAGGCCATGGCCGTCTCTCAGGTGCACTGTATTATGTCCCTATTTATCCCCAGCATCTCCTGGCCCCCTATCTCTTCCCTGGCCCTTCCCCCGTGAGGTCATGGCCCTCTCTCAGGTGCACAATATTATGTCCCTATTAATCCCCAGCATCACCTGGCCTCCCCTATCTCTTCCCTGGTCCTTCCCCATAAGGCCATGGCCCTCTCTCAGGTGCACTTTATTATGTCTCTATTTATCCCCGGCATCTCCTGGCCTCCGCTATCTCTTCCCTGGCCCTTCCCCATTAGGCCATGGCCCTCTCTCAGGTGCACTATATTATGTCTCTATTTATCCCCAGCATCTCCTGGCCTCCCCTATCTCTTCCCTGGCCCTTCCCCATGAGGCCATGGCCCTCTCTCAGGTGCACTATATTATGTCCCTATTTATCCCCGGTATCTCCTGGCCTCTCCTATCTCTTCCCTGGCCCTTCCCCATGAGGCCATGGCCCTCTCTCAGGTGCACTATATTATGTCCATATTTATCCCCAGCATCTCCTGGCCTCCCCTATCTCTTCCCTGGCCCTTCCCCATGTGGCCATGGCCCTCTCTCAGGTGCACTATATTATGTCCCTATTTATCCCCAGCATCTCCTGGCCTCCCCTATCTCTTCCCTGGCCCTTCCTAAGAGGCCATTGCCCTCTCTCAGGTGCACTCTATTATGTCCCTATTTATCCCCGGCATCTCCTGGCCTCCCCTATCTCTTCCCTGGCCCTTCCCCATGAGGCCATGGCCCTCTCTCAGGTGCACTATATTAAGTCCCTATGGATATCCAGCATCTCCTGGCCTCCCCTCTCTCTTCCTTGGTCCTTCCCCATGAGGCCATGGCCCTCTCTCAGGTACACTATATTATGTCCCGATTTATCCCCAGCATCTCTTGGCCTCCCCTATCTCTACCCTGGCCCTTCCCCATGAGGCCATGGTCCTATCTCAGGTGCACTATATTATATCCCTACTAATCCCCAGCATCTCCTGGCCTCCCCTATCTCTTCCCTGCCCTTCCCCATGAGACCTTGGCCCTCTCTCAGGTGCACTATATTATGTCCCTATTTATCCCCAGCATCTCCAGGCCTCCCCTATCTCTTCCCTGGCCCTTCCACATGAGGCCATGGCCCTCTCTCAGGTGCACTATATTATGTCCCTATTTATCCCCAGCATCTCCTGGCCTCCCCTATCTCTTCCCTGGCCCTTCCCCATGAAGCCATGGCCCTCTCCCAGGAGCACTATATTATGTCACTATTTATCCCCAGCATCTCCTGGTCTCTACTATCTCTTCCCTGGTCCTTTCCCAAGCCATGGCCCTCTCTCAGGTGCACTGTATAATGTCCCTATTTATCCTTAGCATCTCCTGGCCTCCCCTATCTCTTCCCTGGTCCTTCCCCATGAGGCCATGGCCCTCTCTCAGGTGCACTTTATTATGTCTCTATTTATCCCCGGCATCTCCTGGCCTCCGCTATCTCTTCCCTGGCCCTTCCCCATTAGGCCATGGCCCTCTCTCAGGTGCACTATATTATGTCTCTATTTATCCCCAGCATCTCCTGGAATCCCCCTATCTCTTCCCTGGCCCTTCCCATGAGGCCATGGCCCTCTCTCAGTTGCACTATATTATGTCCCTATTTATTCCCGGCATCTCCTGGCCTCCCCTATCTCTTCCCTGGCCCTTCACATGAGGCCATGGCACTCTCTCAGGTGCGCTATACTATGTCCCTATTTATCCCCGGCATCTCCTGGCCTCCCCTATCTCTTCCCTGGCCCTTCCCCATGAGGCCATGGCCCTCTCTCAGGTGCACTTTATTATGTCCCTATTTATCCCAAGCATCTCCTGGCCTCCCCTATCTCTTCCCTGGCCCTTCCCCCATGAGGCCATGGCCCTCTCTCAGGTGAGCTATATTATGTCCCTATTTATCCCCAGCATCTCCTAGCCTCCCCTATCTCTTCCCTGGTCCTTCCCCATGAGGCCATGGCCCTCTGTCAGGTGCACTATATTATGTCCCTATTTATCCCCAGCATCTCCTGGCCTCCCCTATCTCTTCCCTGGCCCTCTCCCATGAGGGAATGGCCCTCTCTCAGGTGCACTATATTATGTCCCTATTTATCCCCAGCATCTCCTGGCCTCCCCTATCTCTTCCCTGGCCCTTCCCCATGAGGCCACGGCCCTCTCTCAGGTGCACTATATTATGTCCCTATTTATCCCCAGCATCTCCTGGCCTCCCCTATCTCTTCCCTGGCCCTTCCCCATGAGGCCACGGCCCTCTCTCAGGTGCGCTATATTATGTCACTATTCATCCCCAGCATCTCCTGGCCTCTCCTATCTCTTCCCTGACCCTTCCCCATGAGGCCAGGGCCCTCTCTCAGGTGCACTAAATTATGTCCCTATTTATCCCCAGCATCTCCTGGCCTCCCCTATCTCTTCCCTGACCCTTCCCCATGAGGCCAGGGCCCTCTCTCAGGAGCACTAAATTATGTCCCTATTTATCCCCAGCAACTCCTGGCCTCCCCTATCTCTTCCCTGGCCCTTCCCCATGAGGCCATGGGCCTCTCTCAGGTGCACTTTATTATGACCCTATTTATCCCCAGCATCTCCTGGCCTCCCCTATCTCTTCCCTGGCCCTTCTCCCATGAGGCCATGGCCCTCTCTCAGGTGCACTATATTATGTCCCTATGTATCCCCAGCATCTCCTGGCCTCCCCTATCTCTTCCCTGGCCCTTCCCCATGAGGATAGGGACCTGTATCTGAAGGTTGTATAATAATATATTCTGTGTAGTCTGCAATAGGGACAGGTATCTGAGGGCTGTATATTAATATATTCTGTGTAGCCTGCAATAGGGACCAGTATCTGAGGGCTGTATAATAATATATTCTGTGTACACTGCAATAGGGACCAGTATCTGAGGGCTGTATAGTAATATATTCTGTGTAGTCTGCAATAGGGACAGGTATCTGAGGGCTGTATAATAATATATTCTGTGTAGTCTGCAATAGGGGCCGGTATCTGAGGGCTGTATAATAATATATTCTGTGTAGCCTGCAATAGGGATAGGTATCTGAGGTCTGGATAATAATATATTCTGTGTAGTCTGCAATAGGGACCAGTATCTGAGGGCTGTATAATAATAAATTCTGTGTAGTCTGCAATAGGGACCAGTATCTGAGGGCTGTATAATAATATATTCTGTGTAGTCTGCAATAGGGACCGGTATCTCATGGCTGTATAATAATATATTCTGTGTAGTCTGCAATAGGGGCCGGTATCTGAGGGCTGTATAATAATATATTCTGTGTAGCCTGCAATAGGGATAGGTATCTGAGGGCTGGATAATAATATATTCTGTGTAGTCTGCAATAGGGACCAGTATCTGAGGGCTGTATAATAATAAATTCTGTGTAGTCTGCAATAGGGACCAGTATCTGAGGGATGTATAATAATATATTCTGTGTAGTCTGCAATAGGGACCAGTATCTGAGGGATGTATAATAATATATTCTGTGTAGCCTGCAATAGGGACCGGTATCTGAGGGATGTATAATAATTTATTCTGTGTAGTCTGCAATAGGGAGCGGTAGCTGAGGGCTGTATAATAATATATTCTGTGAAGCCTGCAATAGGGACCAGTATCTGAGGGCTGTATAATAATATATTCTGTGTAGTCTGCCATAGGGACCGGTATCTGAGGGCTGTATAATAATATATTCTGAGTAGCCTGCAATAGGGGCCGGTATCTGAGGGCTGTATAATAATATATTCTGTGTAGCCTGCAATAGGGACAGGTATCTGAGGGCTGTATAATAATATATTCTGTGTAGTCTGCAATAGGGGCGAGTATCTGAGGGCTGTATAATAATATATTCTGTGTAGTCTGCCATAGGGACCGGTATCTGAGGGCTGTATAATAATATATTCTGTGTAGTCTGCAATAGGGACCAGTATCTGAGGGCTGTATAATAATATATTCTGTGTAGCCTGCAATAGGGGCCGGTATCTGAGGGCTGTGTAATAACATATTCTGTGTAGCCTGCAATAGGGATCTGTATCTGAGGGCTGTATAATAATATATTCTGTGTAGCCTGCAATAGGGACCGGTATCTGAGGGCTGTATAATAACATATTCTGTGTAGCCTGCAATAGGGACCAGTATCTGAGGGCTGTATAATAATATATTCTGAGTAGCCTGCAATAGGCACCGGTATCTGAGGGCTGTGTAATAACATATTCTGTGTAGCCTGCAATAGGGACCAGTATCTGAGGGCTGTATAATAATATATTCCGTGTAGCCTGCAATAGGGACCAGTATCTGAGGGCTGTATAATAATATATTCTGTGTACACTGCAATAGGGACCAGTATCTGAGGGCTGTATAGTAATATATTCTGTGTAGTCTGCAATAGGGACAGGTATCTGAGGGCTGTATAATAATATATTCTGTGTAGCCTGCAATAGGGACCAGTATCTGAGGGCTGTATAATAATATACTCTGTGTAGTCTGCAATAGGGACCGGTATCTGAGGGCTGTATAATAATATATTCTGTGTAGCCTGCAATAGGGACCAGTATCTGAGGGCTGTATTATAATATATTCTGTGTAGCCTGCAATAGAGACCGGTATCTGAGGGCTGTATAATAATATATTCTGTGTAGCCTGCAATAGGGACCGGTATCTGAGGGCTGTATAATAATATATTCTGTGTAACCTGCAATAGGGGCCGGTGTCTGAGGGCTGTATAATAATATATTCTGTGTAGCCTGCAATAGGGACAGGTATCTGAGGGCTGTATAATAATATATTCTGTGTAGCCTGCAATAGGGACAGGTATCTGAGGGCTGTATAATAATATATTCTGTGTAGTCTGCAATAGGGCCAGTATCTGAGGGCTGTATAATAATATATTCTGTGTAGTCTGCAATAGGGGCCGGTATCTGAGGGCTGTATAATATCATATTCTGTGTAGCCTGCAATAGGGCCAGTATCTGAGGGCTGTATAATAATATATTCTGTGTAGCCTGCAATAGGGACCAGTATCTGAGGGCTGTATAATATCATATTCTGTGTAGCCTGCAATAGGGGCCAGTATCTGAGGGCTGTATAATAATATATTCTGTGTAGTCTGCAATAGGGACAGGTATCTGAGGGCTGTATAATAATATATTCTGTGTAGTCTGCAATAGGGACCGGTATCTCAGGGCTGTATAATAATATATTCTGTGTAGCCTGCAATAGGGACAGGTATCTGAGGGCTGTGTAATAATATATTCTGTGTAGTCTGCAATAGGGACAGGGATCTGAGGGCTGTATAATAATATATTCTGTGTAGTCTGCAATAGGGACCGGTATCTGAGGGCTGTATAATAATATATTCTGTGTAACCTGCAATAGGGGCCGGTGTCTGAGGGCTGTATAATAATATATTCTGTGTAGCCTGCAATAGGGACAGGTATCTGAGGGCTGTATAATAATATATTCTGTGTAGCCTGCAATAGGGGCCGGTATCTGAGGGCTGTATAATAATATATTCTGTGTAATCTGCAATAGGGACCAGTATCTGAGGGCTGTATAATATTATATTCTGTGTAGTCTGCAATAGGGACCGGTATCTGAGGGCTGTATAATAATATATTCTGTGTAGTATGCAATAGGGACCGGTATCTGAGGGCTGTATAATAATAGCCTACAATAGGGACCAGTATCTGAGGGCTGTATAATAATATATTCTGTGTAGTCTGCAATAGGGACCAGTATCTGAGGGCTGTATAATAATATATTCTGTGTAGTCTGCAATAGGGACCAGTATCTGAGGGCTGTATAATAATATATTCTGTGTAGTCTGCAATAGGGGCCGGTATCTGAGGGCTGTATAATAATATATTCTGTGTAATCTGCAATAGGGACCAGTATCTGAGGGCTGTATAATAATATATTCTGTGTAGCCTGCAATAGGGACCAGTATCTGAGGGCTGTATAATAATATATTCTGTGTAGTCTGCAATAGGGACCAGTATCTGAGGGCTGTATAATAATATATTCTGTGTAGTCTGCAATAGGGGCCAGTATCTGAGGGCTGTATAATAATATATTCTGTGTAGCCTGCAATAGGGACCAGTATCTGAGGGCTGTATAATAATATATTCTGTGTAGCCTACAATAGGGACAGGTATCTGAGGGCTGTATAATAATATATTCTGTGTAGTCTGCAATAGGGACCAGTATCTGAGGGCTGTATAATAATATATTCTGTGTAGCCTACAATAGGGACAGGTATCTGAGGGCTGTATAATAATATATTCTGTGTAGCCTACAATAGGGACAGGTATCTGAGGGCTGTATAATAATATATTCTGTGTAGTCTGCAATAGGACCGGTATCTGAGGGCTGTATAATAATATATTCTGTGTAGTCTGCAATAGGGGCCGGTATCTGAGGGCTGTATAATAATATATTCTGTGTAGCCTACAATAGGGACAGGTATCTGAGGGCTGTATAATAATATATTCTGTGTAGTCTGCAATAGGGACCAGTATCTTACGGCTGTATAATAATATATTCTGTGTAGCCTGCAATAGGGACCGGTATCTGAGGGCTGTATAATAATATATTCTGTGTAGCCTGCAATAGGGACCGGTATCTGAGGGCTGTATAATAATATATTCTATGTAGCCTGCAATAGGGGCCGGTATCTGAGGGCTGTATAATAATATATTCTGTGTAACCTGCAATAGGGACTAGTATTTGAGGGCTGTATAATAATATATTCTGTGTAGTCTGCAATAGGGACAGGTATCTGAGGGCTGTATAATAATATATTCTGTTTAGCCTGCAATAGGGACAGGTATCTGAGGGCTGTATAATAATATATTCTGTGTAGTCTGCATTAGGGACATGTATCTGAGGGTTGTATAATAATATATTCTGTGTAGTCTGCAATAGGGACAGGTATCTGAGGGCTGTATAATAATAGCCTACAATAGGGACATGTATCTGAGGGCTGTATAAAAATATATTCTGTGTAGCCTGCAATAGGGACAGGTATCTGAGGGCTGTATAATAATATATTCTGTGTAGTCTGCAATAGGGGCTGGTATCTGAGGGCTGTATAATAATATATTCTGTGTAGTCTGCAATAGGGACCGGTATCTGAGGGCTGTATAATAATAACCTGCAATAGGGACCGGTATCTGAGGGCTGTATAATAATAGCCTACAATAGGGACATGTATCTGAGGGCTGTATAATAATATATTCTGTTTATCCTGCAATAGGGCCAGTATCTGAGGGCTGTATAATAATATATTCTGTGTAGTCTGCAATAATGACCAGTATCTGAGGGCTGTATAAAAATATATTCTGTGTAGACTGCAATAGGGACCAGTATCTGAGGGCTGTATAATAATATATTCTGTGTAGACTGCAATAGGGACCTGTATCTAAGGGCTGTATAATAATAGATTCTGTGTAGCCTGCAATAGGGACAGGTATCTGAGGGCTGTATACTTATTAAAGGGTGTTACACTGCGTGTGATGAGGTTAGTAATTCCTGAGTAAGGTCAGAGCCTGTGTAAGTGTGTGTGAGGCTGTGATGGTACTCCATGTTACTGATGGTATCTCAGTCTTGTGTAGTCACTGTGTGTGATGAGGTTAGTAATTCCTGAGTAAGGTCAGAGCCTGTGTAAGTGTGTGTGAGGATGTGATGGTACTCCATGTTACTGATGGTATCTCAGTCTTGTGTAGTCACTGTGTGTGATGAGGTTAGTAATTCCTGAGTAAGGTCAGAGCCTGTGTAAGTGTGTGTGAGGCTGTGATGGTACTCCATGTTACTGATGGTGTCTCAGTCTTGTGTAGTCACTGTGTGTGATGAGGTTAGTAATTCCTGAGTAAGGTCAGAGCCTGTGTAAGTGTGTGTGAGGATGTGATGGTACTCCATGTTACTGATGGTCTCTCAGTCTTGTGTAATCACTGTGTGTGATGAGGTTAGTAATTCCTGAGTAAGGTCAGAGCCTGTGTAAGTGTGTGTGAGGATGTGATGGTACTCCATGTTACTGATGGTATCTCAGTCTTGTGTAATCACTGTGTGTGATGAGGTTAGTAATTCCTGAGTAAGGTCAGAGCCTGTGTAAGTGTGTGTGAGGATGTGATGGTACTCCATGTTACTGATGGTATCTCAGTCTTGTGTAATCACTGTGTGTGATGAGGTTAGTAATTCCTGAGTAAGGTCAGAGCCTGTGTAAGTGTGTGTGAGGATGTGATGGTACTCCATGTTACTGATGGTATCTCAGTCTTGTGTAATCACTGCTTGTGATGAGGTTAGTAATTCCTGAGTAAGGTCAGAGCCTGTGTAAGTGTGTGTGAGGATGTGATGGTACTCCATGTTACTGATGGTATCTCAGTCTTGTGTAATCACTGTGTGTGATGAGGTTAGTAATTCCTGAGTAAGGTCAGAGCCTGTGTAAGTGTGTGTGAGGATGTGATGGTACTCCATGTTACTGATGGTGTCTCAGTCTTGTGTAATCACTGTGTATGATGAGGTTAGTAATTCCTGAGTAAGGTCAGAGCCTGTGTAAGTGTGTGTGAGGCTGTGATGGTACTCCATGTTACAGATGGTATCTCAGTCTTGTGTAATCACTGTGTGTGATGAGGTTAGTAATTCCTGAGAAAGGTCAGAGCTGTGTAAGTGTGTGTGAGGCTGTGATGGTACTCCATGTTACTGATGGTATCTCAGTCTTGTGTAATCACTGCGTGTGATGAGGTTAGTAATTCCTGAGTAAGGTCAGAGCCTGTGTAAGTGTGTGTGAGGATGTGATGGTACTCCATGTTACTGATGGTATCTCAGTCTTGTGTAATCACTGTGTGAGATGAGGTTAGTAATTCCTGAGTAAGGTCAGAGACTGTGTAAGTGTGTGTGAGGATGTGATGGTACTCCATGTTACTGATGGTATCTCAGTCTTGTGTAATCACTGTGTGTGATGAGGTTAGTAATTCCTGAGTAAGAAACTGAGCAACTGCCAGAGCCTCCATGAAACAGGATTAAGACTTGGCTATAATTGAATATATGAGTATATGTTTGTCTTCTGTATATACTTGTTATACTTATTCAATTATACATTTTTTATTCATATGTGTTTTGTGTAGCACATTTGCAATATATTTTCACATTTCACATTGATTTGTACTATTAACGTCAGTTGCTACAGACCTGATACACTTATACAATTTACATTAAGGGGCTTGTCCAAAAGTCCTATCACATTAGGTCCAGCTGACACCCTTTATATGTTAGGGAGAACGTGTTCTACATAGATCCCACACAAATTCTCTGTCAAGTATATAAGTTGGTGCCGGTACCACTCTTTGTATCTAAAATCTTTACCTTGGTTCTCTGTGTCACCGGCCACCTCCTCAGATAATAGTCACATCTCATAATGTTCAGAATTAATGAAAGAGCTAATATAAGGAATGACTTGTGTCAGAGGATTATTAATGAGACCAGCACAGACCCCCTCCCAGAGGTCCCAATGGAGAAACTTCTAACTAGCATAGCAAAGCATGGTGGGACATAAAAGGCCTTGAGCATTATATATCAGTTACTAGGGTACCGAGGGGACTTAGACTGTTTGTATCTAATATATATATATAATATAATATAATAAATATATATATATATATATATATATATATATATATATATACACACAGACATATACATTGGGCCACCTGCCTGATGTGTGTGTGTGTGTGTGTGTGTGTGTGTATATATATATATATATATAATATATATATATATATATATGTATACACACACACTGTATATACATATCGACACAGACGGACACAGATACACATATAAACATTATTGCTTACTTCAGAGCAGCAGAAGTGGGCAGAGCCAAATGCCGAGAGGGGGCGGAGGTTAATCACGGGCCGCGGCAGGCGGCTCCGATAAAATAAAAATAAAAAACAGTTCATCTTGGGGAAGGGGACAACCAGCCCGTGACCATATGGGAAGGGCCCCGAGACAACCGCCCCTGTTCCCCTCCATAAAATCCGGCCCTGCATACATGGATCCTGTAACCACTGAGAGTCCTCCCAATACCAGCACATACATGTATCCTGTAACCACGAGAGCCCTCCTAATACCAGCACATACATGTATCCTGTATCTACGGAGAGCCCTCCTAATAGCAGCACATACATGTATCCTATAACCACTGAGAGCCCTCCTAATACCAGCACATACATGTATCATGTTACCACTGAGAGTCCTCCAAATACCAGTACATACATGTATCTTATAACCACTGAGTGTACTCCCAATACCAGCACATATGTACATGTATCCTGTAGCTACTGAGTATCCTCCCAATACCAGCACATACATATATCGTGTAACCACCAAGAGTCCTCCTAATACCAGCACATGTATCATGTTACCACTGAGAGTCCTCCAAATACCAGTACATACATGAACCCTATAACCACTGAGTGTACTCCCAATACCAGCACATACATGTATCCTATAATCACTGAGAGTCCTCCCAATACCAGCACATACATGTATCCTATAACCACTGAGATCTCCATCTAATACCAGCACATACATGTGTCCTATAACCACTGAGAGTCCTCCTAATACCAGCACATACATGTATCCTATAACCACTGAGAGTCCTCCTAATACCAGCACATGTATCATGTTATCACTGAGAGTCCTCCCAATACCAGCACATACATGTATCCTATAACCACTGAGAGTCCTCCTAATACCAGCACATGTATCATGTTATCACTGAGAGTCCTCCCAATACCAGCACATACATGTATCCTATAACCACTGAGAGTCCTCCTAATACCAGCACATGTATCATGTTATCACTGAGAGTCCTCCCAATACCAGCACATACATGTGTCCTATAACCACTGAGATCTCCATCTAATACCAGCACATGTATCATTTTACCACTGAGAGTACTCAAAATTCCAGTACATACATGTATCGTGTAACCACTGAATATCCTCCCAATACCAGCACATACATGTATCCTGTAACCACTGAGAGTCCTCCTAATACCAGCACATACATGTATCGTGTAACCACTGAATATCCTCCCAATACCAGCACATACATGTATCCTGTAACCACTGAGAGTCCTCCTAATACCAGCACATACATGTATCGTGTAACCACTGAATATCCTCCCAATACCAGCACATACATGTATCCTGTAACCACTGAGAGTCCTCCTAATACCAGCACATGTATCATGTTACAACTGAGCAGGGGCATTTCTAGAGAGGAGGGGGCCCGTGTGCCGTCTCTGACACTGGCCCCCTCCTCTCTGGCCGGCAGCGCATTGAGCTGTGCGCGCCCAGCGCCAGAGTTATAGACTCTGGGCGCTAGAGTGTTCCCAGAGTCTATAATGTATGCACAGGTCACCGGGAAAATGGCCGCGGCGGGCATTTGCCATTCGTTTTACAGCGCCGGACCCCAGCGCTGATGTGGGACTCCGGAGAGGTAAGTAATATTATAGGTGCAGGGTGTGCGGTGAGGGGCCCCCCTGGACCTAGGGGCCCGTGTTCCCTGCACCCATTATAGATACGCCCCTGCACATACATGTATCCTGTAAACACTGAGAGTACACCCAATACCAGCACATACATGTATCCTATAATCACTGGGAGTCCTCCTAATACCAGCACATACATGTATCCTATAATAACTGGGAGTCCTCCTAATACCAGCACATGTATCATGTTACCACTGAGAGTCCTCCAAATACTAGCACATGCATGTATCCTATAACTAGTGAGTCCTCCTAATACCAGCACATGCATGTAACATATTACCACTGAGAGTCAATCTAATACCAGCACATGTATCATGTTACCACTGAGTGTCCTCCAAATACCAGCACATACATGTATCCTGTAACTACTGGGAGACCTCTCAATACCAGCACATACATGTGTTCTGTAACCACTGAGTGTCCTTCCAATAGCAGCACATACATGTATTGTGTACCCACTGAGAGTCCTCCTAATACCAGTACATACATGTATCCTGTAACCACTTGGAGACCTTCCAATACCAGCACATATGTACATATATCCTGTAACCACTGAGTGTCCTCCCATTACTAGCACATACATGTAGCCTGTAACCACTGAGTGTCCTCCCAATACTAGTACATACATGTGTCCTGTAACCACTGGGAGTCCTCCTAATACCAGTACATACATGTGTCCTGTAACCACTGACAGTCCTCCCAATACCAGCACATAAATGTATCTTGTAACTAGAGATGAGCGGGTCCGGTTCTTAGAGAACCGGAACTATCCGAACATAGGGGATCCGAGTCAGCCTCAGGTGCTCTGTCCATCCATCAAGGGGCTGCTGTGTCTTGCAGGGGTGCTCTGTTCATCTAAGGCAGCTATGTCCATCCATAAAGGGGTTGCTGTGTCTTTCAGGGGTGATCTGCTGTTCTAGAGGTGCTCTGGGTGCTCTGTCCGTCCAGTGTAAAGAAATAAAAGCTGATAATATAATTTAAAAAAATATATACTAGTGCCGAGGTGTAATATTCATACACGGATTGTGACACTGTAGGTCGAATCGCAGTGTAATATTCATACACATAATGTGACACTGTAAGCGGTACCCCAATTTTATCCAAGTATTGTGACACTAAGTGGTAGCGCTGTGTAATATTATTTCCACAAGTACTGTGACACTGTTGGTCAGTAATACTGCAGTGAAATATTCATAAAAATATTGTGACGCTGTAGGTCATTGATACTGCAGTGTAATATTTAAAATTGGTGCAAATTGACATGTGTGCTGTACCCCACTTTGTTCGTGTTTGTTGATATGGAGAATGATCAGTTAAGAGGAGAGCCTGAACCACATACTAATGCTGGAGCTGCTGCCAGTGTCACCAGTCATGACGATACTAATTCGTCTACGTCATCTACTAAAGCCGATGCCCAAGGACATACAGGGCTTAAGTCGGGGCATCTAAAATCAAAGAAGCAATCTTTTACATTGATAAAGAAAAAAACATCAAAGGGAAAGCTAGCTGCAGAAAGACACAAAACTGGCAATATGCCATTCACCACATGAAGTGGCAAGAAAAGGCAAAGGCCTTAGCCTTTATTTATGACTGGTGGTTCTGCCTCTTATGATGATGTAAGCCTTTCTCCCTGTAGATGTTTCAAAAAAAGTAAATCGTTAAGGCACAGGAACCAACTGTGGGTCTTATTCAGAGCCGGCCGTGGCTATTCAAATGAACCGTTCGCTCTTTGCGGTCTGTTCACGCCTCTAAGTCTGAACGAGCGAACAAAACTTGTGGCCGTAATTTTGAAAAATACGCCCCCTGGCCGCTCGCACCATACGTCATGTCCGCTATTTATTAGATTAATCGAGGACATCGAACAGCGTATGAACTGCTCGCTATTCTTGTGGCTGGTTTTTCCTACCGCTATCTTGCGAGCAGTTCTGACTATAAAATAACCAAGTGACGTGGTCAATGACGCTGCTGTATTAATTATGCACACCCTTAAAACGCCCATTTTGACCTTTAAGCACGCCTGCGTTCTGATCTCCACTCCCCGTTTTCAAGCACCTTCCCCTGTTACCACCCACATACGCCTCATTCGGTTACTCAAAATAGCAAGCATTCGCTAATTAGCGAACAAACGATTTTCGGCCGCACTGACTGGTTCGCGCATGCGTATTACAAACCGTACGCATGCGCAGATGTGCGAACATCGCTCGTAACGAGCGAACGGCCGCTTACGAGCGGCTCAGAATGAGACCCAGTGTGCTCAGAAATGTCACAAATCCCTGAGGAGAATCTAAGTGTGTTGGCGGGTGACATGTGTGAGCCTAACCCATCCAGTACTGTACTCAAAGAGGAGCCTCTTTCCACCACTTGTGTTTTCTCTGCAAATGTGGGGATGAGCAGCACAAGTGAACATGCTGACATATAAATTGAGGATGCTTCTGTGGAAGTGCACCAGGATGAGGAAGATATTTGTGTAGCTGACGCTAATAAGGATGTTGATGATGAGGATGTTGACAGTCCAGCATCAATTAGTTCCCTTCCCTCAGCTAGATCCCAGCACCTGCAATCTCCACTGCCAATACCTTCATCATCAATATCCTCAGTAATGATCGGAGGTAGTTCTGCATCCAGGATAAGGCTAAGTGACTCCTCCCTTATCCAGGATTCCTCAGAAGATTCCTTAAGTGCTAGGCCTGCTGCGGCTGCTGGGGGTGTATTTTCATTCCAGAAAGACCCCAAGAAGTCTACTACTAGTAGTAGTTTAAAAAAACAATTCACTGTTAAACAATCCTTTGATGGAGGAAGCAAATATAACATCTGTCACCCAGTTGCACAGCGGATCACTGATGCCATGACTGATGTGTTAGTATTACATGGTGAAATAATACAATTGAGCATTATAGTGTGGAAGAAGTGCAAAAGAAGGATGTGGGGGATATTTGTGTCCTATCTGACGCTAATGAGGATGTTGATGATGATGTTGATTGTATAAATCAGCCACCAGTGGCAACAGTTCTTGCTCGTTATAAAAAGAAAGCCATTGTCATGCCTGGGCATAAGACCAGAAAAGCCATGTCTTGGGTGTGGAATTATTTGAACCCAAATCCTGACAACAGTTGTGATGGCATCTATACCATTTGTGAAGCCAAAGTTAGTAGTGGTAGGGACGTTAACCATCTAGGCACCTCCTCCCTGTTACATTATTTGCAGCAAGTTAATGCAGTTTATTTAACAAAATTATAATAATTTGTAAATTAATAATAAGCAGTCCAGTATCTGCTACTAGCAGTTTGGACCAGCACATGCAATCTCTCCACCACCAACACCCTCATCATCAACCTCCTACTTAGTAATTGAAGGTAGTCCTTCCAAAAAATTATTTTGTGGGGACCCAAACAAACAAAGGAGTTCAGCCACAAAAGTGTCAGTCCTAGTGGCTAAAATGATTGGTTTGTTAAACTGTGCATGTCCTATTTAATATCCCACATTAGAGTGTGTGGGAGGGACAATTCCACCTTGCACTTCTTTTCTAAACATTTTGCACAATTTGGGGCATCGTTGACTGACATTAGTATAGTTTATTAAACTGCCATCCTGTCTGCCACTGCTGTGTGGTAATGTGTCATAGCTCTGTGTGTGGTAATGTGTCATAGCTCTGTGTGTGGTAATGGGTCATAGCTCTGTGTGTGGTAATGGGTCATAGCTCTGTGTGTGGTAATGGGTCATAGCTCTGTGTGTGGTAATGGGTCATAGCTCTGTGTGTGGTAATGGGTCATAGCTCTGTGTGTGGTAATGGGTCATAGCTCTGTGTGTGGTAATGGGTCATAGCTCTGTGTGTGGTAATGGGTCATAGCTCTGTGTGTGGTAATGTTTCATAGCTCTGTGTGTGGTAATGGGTCATAGCTCTGTGTGTGGTAATGGGTCATAGCTCTGTGTGTGGTAATGGGTCATAGCTCTGTGTGTGGTAATGGGTCATAGCTCTGTGTGTGGTAATGGGTCATAGCGCTGTGTGTGGTAATGGGTCATAGCGCTGTGTGTGGTAATGGGTCATAGCGCTGTGTGTGGTAATGGGTCATAGCGCTGTGTGTGGTAATGGGTCATAGCTCTGTGTGTGGTAATGTGTCATAGCTCTGTGTGTGGTAATGGGTCATAGCTCTGTGTGTGGTAATGGGTCATAGCTCTGTGTGTGGTAATGGGTCATAGCTCTGTGTGTGGTAATGGGTCATAGCTCTGTGTGTGGTAATGGGTCATAGCTCTGTGTGTGGTAATGGGTCATAGCTCTGTGTGTGGTAATGGGTCATAGCTCTGTGTGTGGTAATGTTTCATAGCTCTGTGTGTGGTAATGGGTCATAGCTCTGTGTGTGGTAATGGGTCATAGCTCTGTGTGTGGTAATGGGTCATAGCTCTGTGTGTGGTAATGGGTCATAGCTCTGTGTGTGGTAATGGGTCATAGCTCTGTGTGTGGTAATGGGTCATAGCTCTGTGTGTGGTAATGTGTCATAGCTCTGTGTGTGGTAATGGGTCATAGCGCTGTGTGTGGTAATGGGTCATAGCTCTGTGTGTGGTAATGTTTCATAGCTCTGTGTGTGGTAATGGGTCATAGCTCTGTGTGTGGTAATGGGTCATAGCTCTGTGTGTGGTAATGGGTCATAGCTCTGTGTGTGGTAATGGGTCATAGCTCTGTGTGTGGTAATGGGTCATAGCTCTGTGTGTGGTAATGGGTCATAGCTCTGTGTGTGGTAATGTTTCATAGCTCTGTGTGTGGTAATGGGTCATAGCTCTGTGTGTGGTAATGTTTCATAGCTCTGTTGCTTACTGTAGCCAGCCAGCTCGCAGCAGCCTTTGACCTATATTGGAGAAAAGTAGTGAAAACAATATTGTGAGCTGTAAAGTGGTCAACATTGATTGGAAATGCCTAAAAATAATTATTAAGGTTAATAATACCTTGATACAAAATGAGGCCCAAATTATGTGATTTTAGCTATTTTTATAATTATTTTAATAAAAATACAGATCCAAAACACGGGGGTCGGCGCACATCTCTACTTGTAACCACTGGGAGACCTCCCAATACCAGTACATACATGTATCCTGTAACTACTGGGAGACTTCCCAATACTAGTACATACATGTATCCTGTAACTACTGGGAGACTTCCCAATACTAGTACATACATGTATCCTGTAACTACTGGGAGACCTCCCAATACCAGTACATACATGTATCCTGTAACTACTGGGAGACCTCCCAATACTAGTACATACATGTATCCTGTAACTTCTGGGAGACTTCCCAATACTAGTACATACATGTATCCTGTAACTACTGGGAAACTTCCCAATACTAGTACATACATGTATCCTGTAACTGCTGGGAGACCTCCCAATACCAGTACATACATGTATCCTGTAACTACTGGGAGACCTCCCAATACCAGCACATGTATCCTGTAACTACTGGGAGACCTCCCAATACCAGTACATACATGTATCCTGTAACTACTGGGAGACCTCCCAATACCAGTACATACATGTATCCTGTAACTACTGGGAGACCTCCCAATACTAGTACATACATGTATCCTGTAACTGCTGGGAGACCTCCCAATACCAGTTGTGATATCTTGGGGGTAATTAGCTTGGCAGAGGGTGGATTGGGGCAGTGTTTAGGTGCTTAATGAAGGTCCACACACAGCTTTCAAGTAAATAAATGATGCTTTACTTTCCAGCATGGAAAGTCAGGAAAGAAACAGAAAACAATAAACAACCTAGCCCCTATTTAGGGCATCTAACTCACTTCTTGAACCCTCTCAATAAGGGTGCAGCTAATCTCCAATAAAGTTTCAGCCTGCTTCTCTGCAGGTCTATCGTCAGCTCCAGCCTGGCTTGGCTGCCAAGGCTATACAAACAATCTCTGTGCCTTCCCTGTATCCTCCAGGTATACAGTAGGCCCTGGCTTCCTCAGCCTGCAGCCCAGCTGCTTCAATGTCACACAGTCTGAGAGTTTGGGGTCCCCCCTGCCTCCTGTAGGTACAGACCCAGGCCTCCTGGCCCCCAATGGCTAGCTCAGCTTCACTGGGCTCTCTGGCTGCCACAATCTCACATAGACTGTCTCCAACAGCAGCCTGACTGGTCTGCCTTCTCATCAGCCCACACCTGAGCTCTCTCCACAAGGCAGCCCTTAGGCATATTCCCAGAATCCTTTTCTTCTCTGTGTGGGCGGATCTCTCCTGCCCCACACAGAATATGCTGCTCACCAGTGCCATCTCTGGTGATACTGCCACACAGTACATACATGTATCCTGTAACTACTGGGAGACCTCCCAATACCAGCACATAAATGTATCCTGTAACTACTGGGAGACCTCCCAATATCAGCACATTATTATTATTATTATTATTATTATTATTATTATTATTATTATTATTATTATTATTATCATTTATTTATATGGCGCCACAAGTGTTCCGCAGCGCCTTACAAAGTACATAGACAAAAAAGTAACCATTGACTTACAATACAATACAATACAGGACATGGATAAACATTGCTATATTAGTGACATTAACACCCGCATAAGCAGCCAAGTGTTGGTTGCCCTAGTGGCTAGTAAGAGATAAATTAAATTACAGTAGGGAGAAGCACAAGAGGGTAGAGGGCCCTGCTCGAAAGAGCTTACATTCTTTAAGGAAGGGGAAGACAAACAGGAGTGACACAGAATGGGGTGGGCCGGGAGAAAGGAAGATGTAGCAGCAAGTTAGGATGACAGCTGGAAGGCTTTAATGAAGTAGTGGGTCTTAAGAGCTCGTTTGAAAGATGGTAGAGAGATGCAGAGTCTGATAGGGAGAGGGAGGGAGTTCCAAAGGTGAGTAGCAGCATGGGCAAAGTCTTGGAGGCGGGAGTGGGAGGAAGTAATCAATTGGCATGAAAGGCGGCGTGTATTAAGTGAACGAAGAGGGCGGACAGAAGAGTGAAGGGAGATGAGATCAGAGATGTAAATGGGAGAGGAATGGGTGAGGGCTTTGTAAGTGAGTGTAAGAGCCTTGAATTGGGTTCTGAAAGGGAATAGGAGCCAGTGGAGGGCTTGTAAAAGAGGGGAGGCAGATGTAGAGCGTTTGGAGAGGAAGATGAGCCGAGCAGCAGCATTGAGCACAGACTGGAGAGAAGAGAGATGGGATTTGGGGAGGCCAGCTAGGAGAAGGTTACAGTAGTCCAGTCTGGACATGACCAGTGAATGTACAAGGGTTTTGGTAGCATCCTGGGTGAGAAAGGGTCTGATCTTGGAAATATTCTTGAGATGGAAACGACAGGACTGTGAGAGGTTCTGAATGTGTGGTTTAAAGGAGAGGGAAGAGTCCAGGATGACTCCAAGACAATGCACTTTGGGGCTAGATGAGATAGTAATGCCATCTATTAATAAAGAAATAGTGGGACATGATGATATGTGGGAGGGTGGGAAGACTATCAGCTCAGTCTTAGACATATTAAGTTTGAGAAATCACTGGGACATCCAGGAAGAGATAGCAGAGAGACAGTTAGAGATACGAGTCAGTATAGAGGGGGAAAGATCAGGTGAGGAAAGGTAGATCTGAGTATCATCAGCATATAGAGATGATAATGGAGGTCAAAAGAGCTGATGAGTTTACCTAGAGAAAACGTATAGAGAGAGAATAGGAGAGGTCCAAGAACAGAACCTTGGGGAACACCTACTGTAAGAGGCTGTTGGGGGGAGGAGTCGCCATGAGAGGAAACAGAGAAGGAACGGTCAGAGAGGTAGGAGGACAGCCAGGAGAGAGCAGTGTCACGTAGACCAAGGGAGTGAAGTATATGCAGCAGTAGAGGGTGGTCCACAGTGTCAAAAGCAGCAGAGAGATCAAGGAGAATGAGCAGTGAGTAGTGGCCCTTGGATTTGGCAGCAAGGAGGTCGTTGCTGACTTTTGTGAGGGCAGTTTCAGTGGAGTGGAGAGAACGGAAGCCAGACTGAAAAGGGTCAAGGAGGGAGTGGGAGGAAAGAAATGTGGTGAGGCAGTTGTAAACAATACGCTCAAGGAGTTTGGAGGCAAAAGGGAGGAGAGAGATTGGACGGTAGTTAGAGAGAATGTTAGGATCAAGGTTAGGTTTTTTAAGAATGGGGAAACACGGGCATGCTTGAATGCAGAAGGAACAGTGCCAGATGAGAGGGAGAGATTAAGGAGGTTGGGAAGATGGGAGCAGGCAGAAGGAGAGAGGTAGCGGAGGAGGTGGGAGGGGATAGGGTCGAGGGGAGAGGTGGAAGGGGGGAGGACTGGATAAGGGCCTTAACTTCCTCTCCAGTCACAGGGGAGAAGGATGTCATAGTTTGTAAAATGGATGGGGAGGGGTGATCCGGGAAAGGAGGAGGTGGAGAGCTGGGGGACTGGTTGGATATGATGTCCTGACGTATGGAATCAATTTTAGATGTGAAATAGGTAGCAAAGTCAGTGGCAGAGAGCAAGGAGGGGAGACGAGGAGGGGGTGGACAGAGGAGGGAGTTGAAGGTGGAAAAGAGACGCTGGGGATTTGAGGACAGGGAGGAGATGAGATTCTTGAAATAGGACTGTTTAGAGAGGGAAAGGGCAGCACTGTAGGATGACAGCATAAATTTGAAATGGAGAAAATCTGCCTGAGAGCATGATCTTCTCCACTGTCGCTCGGCGGTTCGTGAACATTTTTGCAGGTACCTGGTGCATTTGGAATGCCAGGGTTGAGGTGTGAATTTGCGAGGGTGAGTAGTGATCGCCGGAGCAACAGAGTCAAGAGCAGAAGTAAGGGAGGCATTGTATAGGGAAGCAGCTTGTTCAGCGCAGGAGAAAGAGAGGATAGGGGAGAGAAGTTAGTCAAGTAGGGAAGAAAAGAAAGCAGTGTAGATGGCTTCAATGTTACGCTTAGTGATGGTGGCTTTCGGAGGTAGTGGAGGGGAAGGAGAGAGGGATAGGTTAAAAGAGAGGAGGTGATGGTCAGAGAAGGGAAATGGGGAATTGGAGTGAGTAGAAATATCACAACGGTGAGTGAATACCAGAACAAGCAAATGCCCACTCGCATGGGAGGGTGAGGAGGTCCATTGGGAGAGTCCAAATGAGGAAGTGAGGGTGAGTAGTTTGGAGGCAGCAGATTCTGTGGGGATATCAATAGGAATATTGAAGTCACCGAGGATAATAGAGGGAAGGTCTGAGGAGAGAAAGTGAGTGAGCCAGGAAGCAAAGTTGTCAAGGAACTTGGAGGGAGGGCCAGGGGGACGGTAGATGACAGCTACTCTGAGGTGTACTGGTTGGAAGAGGCGTATAGCATGAACTTCAAATGTGGAGAATGTAAGGGATGGTTCTGATGGTATATGTTGGTATGAGTAACAAGGGGATAGAAGGACCCCAACACCACCACCATGGCGACCCCCAGGCCTGGGGGTGTGGGAGAAGGTGAGGCCCCCATAAGAGAGAGCTGCAGGAGAAGTGGTGTCAGAGGGTAAAATCCAGGTTTCAGTAATGGCCAGGAGATTCAGGGAGTTGGAGATGAAAAGGTCATGGGTGGGGGCCAGTTTGTTACAGGCTGATCTGGCATTCCAGAGGGCACAGGATAGAGTGACAGAATTCCTGTAACTACTGGGAGACCTCCCAATACCAGCACATGTATCCTGTAACTACTGGGAGACCTCCCAATACCAGCACATGTATCCTGTAACTACTGGGAGACCTCCCAATACCAGCACATGTATCCTGTAACTACTGGGAGACCTCCCAATACCAGCACATGTATCCTGTAACTACTGGGAGACCTCCCAATACCAGCACATGTATCCTGTAACTACTGGGAGACCTCCCAATACTAGCACATACACATATTCTGTAACTACTGGGAGACCTCCCAATACCAGTACATACATGTTTCCTGTAACTACTGGACACTTATCTATTATTTACCTGTTGAGTTGTGCAGCTATTGCTAAACCTCAGATGGCCTCGACCCCAGAGATAACCTCTCGACATGCTCAGCCCGTACTTGGCTGTCTCTTATGTTCATGTCACTCAGTAGCGTTTCACCTGTACTGATCTGAATATCATGCAAAGAGGATTATAGAGTATTGAGGGTGGCTAGAAAACTACACCTGGTGTAAAAGATCTTCAGACCTAATGCCAAGGTATATGAATTGGTGTTGGGTGTGTAGACGATATGAGATTGTGAAATGTATGCCGACAAGTGTAGGTGTCAGAAAATTAAGTGAATGACGCCGAGTGATTCTTATAAGTCAGGGGTCTTCAAACTTGGCCCTCCAGCTGCTGTGGAACTACACATCCCAGCATGCACTGCCACCTTTTTGATATAACATCATGCTAAAACTATGTGCAGTGCATGCTAGGATGTGTAGTTCCACAGCATCTGGAGGGCCAAGTTTGAAGACCCCTGTTATAAGTACTTGTATTGGTTTCTGAGAGACACAGTGCTCTCTACATTAGGGAACCAAATAATACAAAACTTATTTTGTTCTGTGCTCAATAACTGGATGGTGGGGGTGGCAGTACTTTAATGGGGTTTGGGTGACTCTTGCAGGCAGGACTGCTATCAGAAATTGGGGGGGTCTGGGATTTACTAAATAGGCAGCCCTCCCCCTCGTGATTTTGCACCACGAGCCAGCATCTCTTCTGTCTCACCAGCCAACACCCCTTCTGTCTCACCAGCCAACACCCCTTCTGTCTCCCCAGCCAACACCTCTTCTGTCTCCCCAGCCAACACCCATTTCTGTCTCTCCAGCCAACACCCCTTCTGTCTCCCCAGCCAACACCTCTTCTGTCTCACCAGCTAGTACCCCTTCTGTCTCCCCAGCCAACACCCCTTCTGTCTCCCCAGCCAACACCCCTTCTGTCTCCCCAGCCAACACCTCTTCTGTCTCCCCAGCTAGTACCCCTTCTGTCTCCCCAGCCAACACCCCTTCTGTCTCCCCAGCCAACACCCCTTCTGTCTCCCCAGCCAACACCTCTTATGTCTCCCCAGCTAGTACCCCTTCTGTCTCCCCAGCCAGTACCCCTTCTGTCTCCCCAGCTAGCACCCCTTCTGTCTTCCTAGCCAACACCCCTTCTGTCTCCCCAGCCAACACCTCTTCTGTCTCCCCAGCTAGTACCCCTTCTGTCTCCCCAGCCAACACCCCTCCTGTCTCCCCAGCCAACACCTCTTCTGTCTCCCCAGCTAGCACACCTTCTGTCTTCCCAGCCAACACCCCTTCTGTCTCCCCAGCCAACACCTCTTCTGTCTCCCCAGCTAGTACCCCTTCTGTATCCCCAGCTAGCACCCCTTCTGTCTCCCCAGCCAGCACCCCTTCTGTCTCCCCAGCCAGCACCCCTTCTGTCTCCCCAGCCAGCACCCCTTCTGTCTCCCCAGCTAGCACCCCTTCTGTCTCACCCAGCCAGTACCTCTTCTGTCTCCCCAGCCAGCAACCCTTCTGTCTCTCCATCTAGTACCCCTTCTGTCTCACCAGCTAGTACCACTTCTGTCTCCCCAGCTAGTACCCCTTCTGTCTCCCCAGCTAGTACCCCTTCTGTCTCCCCAGCTAGTACCCCTTCTGTCTCCCCAGCTAGTACCCCTTCTGTCTCCCCAGCTAGCACCCCTTCTGTCTTCCCAGCCAACACCCCTTCTGTCTCCCCAGCCAGCACCCCTTCTGTCTCCCCAGCCAGTACCTCTTCTGTCTCCCCAGCCAGCACCCCTTCTGTCTCTCCATCTAGTACCCCTTCTGTCTCACCAGCTAGTACCACTTCTGTCTCTCCAGCTAGTACCCCTTCTGTCTCCCCAGCTAGCACCCCTTCTGTCTCCCCAGCCAGCACCCCTTCTCTCTCCCCAGCTAGCACCCCTTCTGTCTCTCCAGCCAGCAGTGTGTAAATGTTGTTATTGTTAGTGCATGTAGCTGTGTATTAGTGCAGTGTGTGTCACATATATGCGTAAATGTTATTGTTAGTGCATGTAGCTGTGTATTAGTGCAGTGTCTGTGTCACATATATGTGTAAATGTTAGTGTTAGTGCATGTAGCTGTGTATTAGTGCAGTGTGTGTCACATATATGCGTAAATGTTATTGTTAGTGCATGTAGCTGTGTATTAGTGCAGTGTCTGTGTCACATATATGTGTAAATGTTATTGTTAGTGCATGTAGCTGTGTATTAGTGTGTGTGTGTGTCACATATATGTGTAAATGTTATTATTGTTAGTGCATTTAGCTGTGTATTAGTGCAGTGTGTGTGTCACATATAGGCGTAAATGTTAGTGTTAGTGCATGTAGCTGTGTATTAGTGCAGTGTGTGTCACATATATGCGTAAATGTTATTGTTAGTGCATATAGCTGTGTATTAGTGCAGTGTGTGTCACATATATGTGTTAGTGTTAGTGCATATAGCTGTGTATTAGTGCAGTGTGTGTGTCACATATATGTGTAAATGTTATTGTTAGTGCATGTAGCTGTGTATTAGTGTGTGTGTGTGTCACATATATGTGTAAATGTTATTGTTAGTGCATGTAGCTGTGTATTAGTGCAGTGTCTGTGTCACATATATGTGTAAATGTTATTGTTAGTGCATGTAGCTGTGTATTAGTGCAGTGTGTGTGTCACATATAGGTGTAAATGTTATTGTTAGTGCATGTAGCTGTGTATTAGTGCAGTGTGTGTGTCACATATAGGTGTAAATGTTAGTGTTAGTGCATGTAGCTGTGTATTAGTGCAGTGTGTGTGTCACATATATGTGTAAATGTTATTGTTAGTGCATGTAGCTGTGTATTAGTGCAGTGTCTGTGTCACATATATGTGTAAATGTTAGTGTTAGTGCATGTAGCTGTGTATTAGTGCAGTGTCTGTGTCACATATATGTGTAAATGTTATTGTTAGTGCATGTAGCTGTGTATTAGTGCAGTGTGTGTGTCACATATATGTGTAAATGTTATTGTTAGTGCATGTAGCTGTGTATTAGTGCAGTGTCTGTGTCACATATATGTGTAAATGTTGTTAGTGCATGTAGCTGTGTATTAGTGCAGTGTGTGTGTCACATATATGTGTAAATGTTATTATTGTTAGTGCATATAGCTGTGTATTAGTGCAGTGTGTGTGTCACATATATGTGTAAATGTTATTATTGTTAGTGCATGTAGCTGTGTATTAGTGCAGTGTGTGTGTCACATATATGCGTAAATGTTAGTGTTAGTGCATGTAGCTGTGTATTAGTGCAGTGTGTGTGTCACATATATGTGTAAATGTTATTGTTACTGCATGTAGCTGTGTATTCGTACAGTGTGTCACATATATGTGTAAATGTTATTATTGTTAGTGCATGTATCTGTGTATTAGTGCAGTGTGTGTGTCACATATATGTGTAAATGTTATTATTGTTAGTGCATTTAGCTGTGTATTAGTGCAGTGTGTGTGTCACATATATGTGTAAATGTTGTTAGTGCATGTAGCTGTGTATTAGTGCAGTGTGTGTGTGTCACATATATGTGTAAATGTTATTATTGTTAGTGCATTTAGCTGTGTATTAGTGCAGTGTGTGTGTCACATATATGCGTAAATGTTAGTGTTAGTGCATGTAGCTGTGTATTAGTGCAGTGTGTGTGTCACATATATGCGTAAATGTTAGTGTTAGTGCATGTAGCTGTGTATTAGTGCAGTGTGTGTGTCACATATATGCGTAAATGTTAGTGTTAGTGCATGTAGCTGTGTATTAGTGCAGTGTGTGTGTCACATATATGCGTAAATGTTAGTGTTAGTGCATATAGCTGTGTATTAGTGCAGTGTGTGTGTCACATATATGTGTAAATGTTAGTGTTAGTGCATTTAGCTGTGTATTAGTGCAGTGTGTGTGTCACATATATGTGTAAATGTTATTGTTACTGCATGTAGCTGTGTATTAGTGCAGTGTGTGTGTCACATATATGTGTAAATTAGGGATGAGCGGGTTCGGTTCCCTGAGAACCGAACCCACCCGAACTTCGGGGATCCGGGGCGATCCGAGCCCAAGCTCGGATCTCCCTGTCTGCCCCGGATCCCTCTCCCGAGGCAAAACCTCGAGATCTGCTGTCGGATCTCGAGGTTTTGCCTCGAGCGGCCATTTTAAAAAAAATGCCTTTGCCTTTAATGGGCAAAGTGCTGATTGGCTGACAGAGCCGTCTGTCACGGCTCTCAGCCAATCAGCATTATGGTGCTCATTTGCATGTAGCACGGACTCGTGAGATCCGTGCTACATGCATCTGTGTGATTGACAGTGACACAGAGCACAGATGGGTCAGTGAGACCCGTCTGTGCTGCTGTGTATTTCAATGACACAGATGCACGCACGGACCAGGAGATCCGTGCTACTTGCATCTGTGTCATTGACACAGAGCACTAACGGGTCCGTGAGACCCGTCTGTGCTGCTGTGGTAAAAAAAAAAAAAAAAACCTGTGTAAAAAGAGAAAAAAATGGCGTACCCCCCCCCAAAAAAAGAGCAACCAGCCCCGGGCATTAGTGACCCAGTGCTGGGTGTGCTTAAATACAGGGGACAAACGACATAGGGGTCCCCTGTACTTAAACACAACCGGCACTGGGCTAGTCAGAACCAGAGCTGGTTGCCAAAATACGGGGGACAAACGACGTAGGGGTCCCCCGTATTCTGCGCAACCAGCTCTGGGCTCTGATCCGGTCCTGGTTCTGGAAATACAGGGGAAAAAAATGAGTAGGGTTCCCCTGTATGTTCCAGAACCAGCACTGGACTTTTTCTAGCGGGGGGCTGATGCCACAGCCAGGGGAGCCCTTTCACCGGGCCCCCCAGCCGCAGCATCAGCCCTGACCGCTAGTCAGCCCAGGCCAGGGATCCCTGGAGAGCTGGGGACCCCCCCAATAAAGGGGTCACCCTCTCCAGGGCTCCCCAGGCCCATGCTGATAGCCCGGGGCTATCCCCGCCACCCCTGGTGGCGGTGGGTGGCGGGTTGATTGTGTGGTGTGGTGTAAATAAAGAATATCAAACATTGTCTTTACAAGTAGAACTGCAAGTCCCAGCAAGCCTGCCCCGCATGCTGGTACTTGGAGAACCACAAGTACCAGCATGCAGGGCATTAAGGGCCCACTAGTACCTGTAGTTCACCTGTAAAAAAATGTTTAAAAAAAACACAGGACACACACACCGTGACAGTATAAGTTTATTAAACATACATACACACACACACACACACACACATGTACACATACTCACCTATGTAACCTGTAGCATCGGTCCACTTGTCCGGTAAAGTATTCATAGGGGACCTGTGAAAAAAAACATACTCACCATCTCCTATGCGAGGTTCTGTCCTCTTCGTTCCAAAGTAGGCATCCCCGGACTTGGCAAAAAAAAAAAACGAAAACGCGATCCACGAACTTAGTACCGTTCTATAGAACGGTACTTCCCGAATGAGAGCTTAGCGGCGGGGTATCACCATGGAAACCCCGCTGCTAAGCGTTCATTGGCTGAGAGAGGTCATCTCCCGTCTCTCTCAGCCAATGAACGGCTCCCTCCATTGTAGTCAATGGTGGGAACCGCAGGGTAAACTTTAATAACCTTGCGGCTCCCACCATTGACTACAATGGAGGGAGCCGTTCATTGGCTGAGAGAGACGGGAGATGGCCTCTCTCAGCCAATGAACGCTTAGCAGCGGGGTTTCCATGGTGATACCCCGCCGCTAAGCTCTCATTCGGGAAGTACCGTTCTATAGAACGGTACTAAGTTCGTGGATCGCGTTTTCGTTTTTTTTTTTGCCAAGTCCGGGGATGCCTACTTTGGAACGAAGAGGACAGAACCTCGCATAGGAGATGGTGAGTATGTTTTTTTTCACAGGTCCCCTATGGATACTTTACCGGACAAGTGGACCGATGCTACAGGTTACATAGGTGAGTATGTGTACATGTGTGTGTGTGTGTGTGTATGTTTAATAAACTTATACTGTCACGGTGTGTGTGTCCTGTGTTTTTTTAAACATTTTTTTTACAGGTGAACTACAGGTACTAGTGGGCCCTTAATGCCCTGCATGCTGGTACTTGTGGTTCTCCAAGTACCAGCATGCGGGGCAGGCTAGCTGGGACTTGCAGTTCTACTTGTAAAGACAATGTTTGATATTCTTTATTTACACCACACCACACAATCAACCCGCCACCCACCGCCACCAGGGGTGGCGGGGATAGCCCCGGGCTATCAGCCTGGGCCTGGGGTGCCCTGGAGAGGGTGACCCCTTTATTGGGGGGGTCCCCAGCTCTCCAGGGATCCCCGGCCTGGGCTGACTAGCGGTCAGGGTTGATGCTGCGGCTGGGGGGCCCGGTGAAAGGGCTCCCCTGGCTGTGGCATCAGCCCCCCGCTAGAAAAAGTCCAGTGCTGGTTCTGGAACATACAGGGGAACCCTACTCATTTTTTGTCCCCTATATTTCCAGAACCAGGACCGGATCAGAGCCCAGAGCTGGTTGCGCAGAATACGGGGGACCCCTACGTCGTTTGTCCCCTGTATTTTGGCAACCAGCGCTGGTTCTGACTAGCCCGGTGCTGGTTGTGCTTAAGTACAGGGGACCCCTACGTCGTTTGTCCCCTGTATTTAAGCACACCCAGCACTGGGTTACTAATGCCCGGGGCTGGTTGCTCTTTTTTGGGGGGGTGCACGCCATTTTTTTCTTTTTTTACACAGGTTTTTTTTTTTACCACAGCAGCACAGACGGGTCTCACGGACCTGTCATTGCTCTGTGCCAATCACACAGATGCATGTAGCACGGATCTCCCGGGTTCGTGCTACATGCAAATGGGCACCATAACGCTGATTGGCTTCCTGTCTGCCACTGCAGTGCCACTCCTAGATGGGCCACGTGTTTGTGCCGCCCCCTTGTGTCGCTTAGCATAGTCATCCAGCTTCCTCGGTACAACCTTGTGGCCTAAAAACAATATTGTGAGGTGTGAGGTGTTCAGAATAGAGTGGAAATGAGTGGAAATTAATGTTATTGGGGTTATTAATAGCGTAGGAACAAAAAAAGGCCCATTTATGTGATTTTAGCGTTTTTTTTTATTTTTTAAGAAAAAATCCAGATCCAAAACACAAAACCCAGAACCCAAAACACGGAAGGGTGGTTTTGGCAAAACCAATCCAGATCCAAAACACGAAGAAAGATCCAGATCCAAAACCAAAACACAAAACACGAAAAGTGTCCGGTGCACACCCCTAGTGTAAATGTTATTATTGTTACTGCATGTAGCTGTGTATTAGTGCAGTGTGTGTGTCACATATATGTGTAAATGTTATAAACTTTCTATCGTCAGATGATAGATGTGACCCATAAACTTAAACTAAACTTAACTAAAATAAACACAGGAGACCAAGTTATGCCGTTTAAATTAATTGGTCAGCTTTATTTGGTTACAAAGGTAGACATGGTGGCAGGAGAAAGAACGGCAACTAACCCGCGTCCGCTTGTCTTAGGCCGGAAGTAGATCACAACTTGTGAGGGCCAACTATCCCAGACAAGGGTAGGGTGATCTTAAAACTTGCAAAGGCCAACTATCCCTTTCAGAGCAAGTGATGCGGCCCCAACACCCATGCCAATGCACCATTCATCCTGCTCGGTCGAGAGGTGCCGCTGACCCCAATAGGGTGAAATCAGCCTATCAGTGCATTGAAGGGGTGCGCACCGCTATTACTGCTGCAAGATGGACACTTCAATATTGCCGGTCTTTCCCTGCTAATGAAATAAAGCCGACACAAGACACAAGAGGGTAGGGAGGGTGGGAGATCAATTCAAAGAGGCAGATTTTCCACAGTAGATTCACTACACCCTCTCACTAACTCCGCCCCTAACCTAACGTCCTATCACATCTGCCTACTACTGTCAACAAACATTTTTAACTTTATTAACCCCTCTATCCCTGACTAGAAGTTTATGTGCCGTCGGCTCTATTCCTAACCTTCGTTATATTAAACTTTCTATCGTCAGATGATAGATGTGACCCATAAACTTAAACTAAACTTAACTAAAATAAACACAGGAGACCAAGTTATGCCGTTTAAATTAATTGGTCAGCTTTATTTGGTTACAAAGGTAGACATGGTGGCAGGAGAAAGAACGGCAACTAACCAGCGTCCACTTGTCTTAGGCCGGAAGTAGATCACAACTTGTGAGGGCCAACTATCCCAGACAAGGGTAGGGTGATCTTAAAACTTGCAAGGGCCAACTATCCCTTTCAGAGCAAGTGATGCGGCCCCAACACCCATGCCAATGCACCATACATCCTGCTCGGTCGAGAGGTGCCGCTGACCCCAATAGGGTGAAATCAGCCTATCAGTGCATTGAAGGGGTGCGCACCGCTATTACTGCTGCAAGATGGACACTTCAATATTGCCGGTCTTTCCCGCCACAGCGGCTCTCAGGAGAGAAGCAGCCCGCCACCATGCTAACAAACCAAACCCTTAAAAACTGCAAAAATATCTTCTAGAAACAAAAAATTACCCTCCTCAGTAAGATGAACTCCATCCCTGCGGAAAAGGTGGGCATCCTGAATCCGAATTAAAGGATGGTGCACCACCAACCCTCCCAATTCCAGCACGTGCCTAGCCACCCATTTGTTAACCTTCCTCCTGGACCTGTCCAAAGCCACACTATGATAGCAATATCGCCATGAAAGCCTGGCGATGATAGGGGACCACACCAAAAGGCAGTTAGGCAATAACCGAACCACCTCTCTCAAGTCACGAACAATCACATGGCGCAACTCTAAGGAAGTTTGCTGGCCCAAATCATTGCCCCCGAGATGTACAATTAACACTAAAGGGGAACCAAATTCAGCCACTGACCTGTGCAAGTTGCGCAACAAAGCTTCCCACAGCATGCCCCTCTGCCCCAACCACCTAACACTCTCCCAACATGGGAACACGGAGGCATCTACAGCAAAGCGTGACTGCTCAGCCCAAAAAATAAAAGAGTGACCAATGAGCCAAATGGGCCTAGCGTCCTGGACACCTGCAAATATATAGAAATAAAATAGATAAGCATATATGCAGCATGTAAATCACAAAGGAGGAGTGGGAGGATGGGAGGGGGGGAGGAAGACTTGACCCGAGGTGAAAACCTACAAAAAACCTGCTGGATCTTTTCTATATTTCATTCGTTCACATTAATATTATATTAAGCTAAACGATCAATGTCCAAAGCAGGGCAAAAAACAGGGCAAAATCTCTCAGGACCCCCACCGGAAAGGCAGCGAGTTGGCCAAGGCACTCAAGTCCAAACGAATAAAGTATAACAATTTATGATTCCAGACGAACATAATTTCTGTAGGCATTGGACTTCCATCTTCCGAGAGCCTGGATCTCCTGTGAAGAAAGACCCGAGGAGGCCGCAAAAGTGGCGGCACCTATTCTAAAAGAATGGGTGCCGTAATCCGAAGGGGAAAGCCCAAGGTGCCGTATGCAGCGATGGAAGACCGATCTAAATTGGAATTTAGTCAAAGGACTTCCGTCCTCGTGCATAAACCAAGCCCCCGGCCGCATTGGCCTGCAAAGAGTATATTGGGAGGCCAAGTGAACCGGACAAATCCCGTCATCAGGACAGGACTTCAGGAACACCCAGCGACCTCTACCCAACTGATCGGTCTTGGAACGCCGAGGGGGCTGAGCGCGGCGTGAAGACGCTACCAGCTCGCTGATGCGAAAAGCCATGAAAGGCCATCGCAAAAGCGAGGCGGAATAACAGAACCTCGAATTGCGAAGAACAAATGCCCGTCAAACTTTCACCTAGACGCGCTAACAAATCAGGACCAATAGGACGACGCTGGTCATCCGTGGCAGGCCTGGCGCGAGACCAACCCCTAAGGGCCCTTTGTATTAAAAAACCCTTAGTTATGTCCCTCCGCCCCGCTAGGCGCAAAAAGAACGAAATCCCAGCAAGCCTCTGGGCAACATAAGCTCGCGACCTGCCGGAATCGAACAAGAAACAAACAAAAGCAACCATATTAGTATCACGAGAGTTACCTGATGAACTCCGTCCTTGCAAAAACTTCTCCCACTGTTGCCAAGATGTCTGGTAGGCCGTCAACGTCCGTGGGGCCACGGACCGACGTGCGAGATCTTCCATTCTGGTTTGATGATCTGCCAACAATGAAATGGACAAAGCTCACCTTTTAATGCCGCGTACGGGGCCAATTCGCGGAACCTTCGCCAATCCTGTCTGGAGAGCGCATCAGCAATGGAATTATCAGTACCCGGCACATGACGAGCTGTGAACAATATGTTAAACTGCAAAGCGCGCAGAACCAGCCAAGCAAGCAGCCGCAACACTGGCAGCGACGACGATCTTTGGTTATTGATCGCATGTACTACCCCCAGGTTATCGCACCAAAAAACTATGGAACGGTCGCGCAACCGCTGACACCATAGCTCTAATGCCACCACTATGGGAAACAGCTCCAGTAGGAGCAAGTTCTTGGTCAATCCTGCCTGTACCCATTCAGCCGGCCAAACTGAAAAACACCAATCTCCTCCCAAAAAAGATCCGAAACCTGATGATCCAGCAGCATCCTTGAAGAGCTGCAGGCAAGCATTAGGCTGAGGATTCGCAGGCCAGACGCGCACTCCATTAAAATCGACCAAAAATGCGTCCCAAACCGCCAGGTCCAGCTTTAGTTCAGACGACAGTCGCAGAAAATGGTGCGGGTGACGCAGCCCTACCAAAGCCCTCTGTAGCTTCCGACAGAAAATCTTCCCCATCGGGATAACTCGAAACGCGAAGTTAAACAGCCCGAGCAGGGATTGACCTTGACGAAGAGTTACCTTTCCTCCTGCCAACGCTAGGAGTATAATATCCTGCAAATGACGAATCTTGTCCGGCGGCAGCCGGCAAAGACCCTCCAAGGTATCAATTTCAATACCCAAGAAAACCAGCTTAGTGGCTGGGCCCTCAGTTTTATCGTGCGCGATAGGTACTCCAAATTCCGAGAAGAGTGCTTGCAATGAAAAAAGGAGACGATTGCAGCGACGCGAACCAGCTGGACCTACGCACAAGAAGTCATCCAAGTAATGGGCTATGCTCGTCTCCCCAGACCCCACCGCGACACACCAATGGAGAAAGGAACTGAAACGCTCAAAGAACGCGCAGGAAATAGAACAGCCCATCGGAAGACATTTGTCCAGGTAATAGCCATCCGTCAACCGAAACCCCATGAAGCGAAATGATTCAGGATGCAGGGGCAACAATCTGAAGGCGGACTCAATGTCCACTTTCGCCATGAAAGAACCCGGACCCGCTGCGCGAACCAATGCTAACGCAGATTCGAATGACTGGTACTGTACGCGGCAGACCTCAACATCTATGGCGTCGTTAACCGACGTGCCTGACGGATGTGACAGGTGCTGAATTAAACGGTAACTCCCGGGGGCCTTCTTGGGGACAACACCCACAGGGGAAAGGACCAGATCGGGTATCGGAGGCTGCGGGAAAGGTCCAATCATGCGACCCAGCCCGACCTCCTTCATAACCTTATCCTTTAGCACGTGAGGTAAATCGCAGGCCGAGCGTAAATTCCTAGGGGACCCGGAACCGACAGGCCGTATTATTGGAAGCGAAAATCCCTCTGCAAAACCCTTACGCAAAAAGGCGGCGTTGTCCCACACAGGATACCAGTCTAACCATTTTGCCATGGCATCCAGACGAATGGGAGTCGACGCTTTACTTCGAAGTCCCAGCCCCCGACCGTTTGGCAGAGGGTGCTGCAGAGGAGGCCTGAGCTCCTCCTGGACCGCGGGAGCAGTCCTTACTGGGGTGTGCCGCGCCGCAGCGGAGGCACTGGTGTCGAAAGCGACACCTGTTACCAAGGGTACAATTCCCATTGTTGTATGCGTAACACTTCCGCTTGTTTTGCCCTCCATTGGCTGTCCTTGGTGCCGAGGGGGACGAGGGTTGAACTGGCCGCCCAGGGGACTGATCAGCAAGGACGCGTGTAGGCTGTGTCACCTCCATCCACACTTCAACATCTTTACAACCCAATTCCATGACCTTAACCCGATCTTGCTTTCGACGAAACTCTTCGTCGTATTGGCGCCACGCCGTACTGCGTGAGGCCTTGAATAGGCCATGTATCAGGTGTAAGTATCTTATCACATTAAGGTACTCGGAAGGTCTGGTTTTGAGATAGCAAGTTGAGAACACGCAGAACCCAGATAGCCAATTCGTGTAAGACTTAAAGGCCTCCAGACCAATACCCCCTTTTGTCTTTGCGGTCGCAGCAGCTTTCTTCGTCGTAGCTGTAAGGGTGAACATATCTACGTAGCGCCCTTTTTTGATCCGCTGCTTAACCCTGGTACGCATACCTCGAGTGACAGCTGTATTAGCGCAGTGTACAACATCCTCCGGACCCGCTCCGCGATCTACACTGGTACTACTGCCAGAGGACCATTCGCTAGAATGCCTGTGACGACGTGAGCGACGTCTGCGAGACCTCCTTGCCCTTTTACGCCTAGCCTTCCGCGAACTATCGCTTGAAGAGGAGGAGGAAATGGAAGTAGACCCGCAGTCAGATGTACTGTCACACTCACCAGAAGCACTGGCAAGGGCATTGGTAACTCCAGCGCCTGCGTTAGCCCCGACTTCCGCCGTCGCGCTTCTGGTCGGGGCTGCGACCACTGTTAACTCCTCCAGACTGTCGTCTGTAAAAGAAGAGACTGAGGCGGCATCGTGCGCATTGTCTGTGTCCGTAGCCTGATTGGGCTGTGGAAGGGAGATGGCAGAGGGAGAGAAAGAAACGGAAGGAGCTGCGGGCATGGGAGCGAGGGAAAGACCGCAAATCCTGCCTAATTGCTGCACCAGAGTGCCAAGCTGCGTCTGCACGGCGGACACCGCCGACGCAGAAGGGCCTCCAGTGTCAGCGTTTTCGGGCTGCTGGGTCAAAAGCGGTGTCAGTGCACCCACCACAGACACCAGCAGTCCGGCTATGGCACCAGCATCCAGCAACGGAGCGCTCCCTGGTGCCGCAGGCCCTGCGGGCATAGCAGACGCCGGAGCAGCTGCCACCCCCGCAGGCCTGGAGGAGCTGGCTACTGCAGACATGGGGGACCCCATGTCTGCATCATTATAAACAGAGGGCAGCAGAAGAGGGGGCGGATTAACCTGCCTGTCACTATGCAGGCGTTGGCTCCGCCCCCTTCATCTCCGCCCCCCGCCTGAAGAAATATTGGCCTGCGTGCAAGCCGGCGCCATGACAGGCATCCGGCCTGCACGCTTATGTGGCCGCTTCCGCCGCCCTTCCCCCCGGACTTCAGCCGGCTCACTCTGAGCGGCAATTGGGGGAGAAGGGACGGGCGGTGTAACTGAGCGCTGCTGGCCGCGGGAACGGCCGGAGTGCGCGCCCACTACTCGCGAGGGCGCTGTATTATGCCCAGCCACCCCCGATCCCCGCCTGCCCTGGTCCCCAGTCGCACTAGTACTGGCGACCAGCGGGGAACCAGGGGCAGGCGGAGGCAGCAACTGAGGCGCCTCACGGGACCGCCGCGGCCGCGTGCATGGGACCGCAGCGTTGCCTGATAAGGGGCCCGCTGTACCTGACCCTCCCGAACGCCGGGAGGGCAGGCCTGCGGGGAATAAAGAGCACCGGGCCCGACACCGTCTGACAGACGGGCGGGTACCGAGTGCGCGCGCTGGGGGCGGCTCATAGTGCTAATGCAGGTTAGCAAGATAGGTAGAGCAAAGAAAGAGAAAGAAAAGTTAGCTAAGAAAAAAGAGAGTGTATATATAGGGAAAGTGAGAAGAGAGTAGGGAAAGAGAAAGTAGGGAAAGAGAAAGTAGGGATGAGTACAAACGATTATCCCAACAGACAGATCTGCTAATAAGGAACTGTACTTCCCTGGTCGCAGATCAATTCAAAAGAGGCAGATTTTACCACAGTAGATTCACTACACCCTCTCACTAACTCCGCCCCTAACCTCTCATCCTATCACTACACCCTCTCACTAACTCCGCCCCTAACCCAACGTCCTATCACTACACCCTCTCACTCACCCCGCCCCTAACCTAACGTCCTATCACCACACCCTCTCACTCACCCCGCCCCTAACCCAACGTCCTATCACTACACCCTCTCACTCACCCCGCCCCTAACCTAACGTCCTATCACCACACCCTCTCACTCACCCCGCCCCTAACCCAACGTCCTATCACCACACCCTCTCACTAACTCCGCCCCTAACCCAACGTCCTATCACCACACCCTCTCACTCACCCCGCCCCTAACCTAACGTCCTATCACTACACCCTCTCACTAACTCCGCCCCTAACCTAACGTCCTATCACTACACCCTCTCACTCACCCCGCCCCTAACCTAACGTCCTATCACCACACCCTCTCACTCACCCCGCCCCTAACCCAACGTCCTATCACCACACCCTCTCACTCACCCCGCCCCTAACCTAACGTCCTATCACCACACCCTCTCACTAACTCCGCCCCTAACCCAACATCCTATCGCCACACCCTCTCACTAACTCCGCCCCTAACCTAACGTCCTATCACTACACCCTCTCACTCACCCCGCCCCTAACCTAACGTCCTATCACCACACCCTCTCACTCACCCCGCCCCTAACCCAACGTCCTATCACCACACCCTCTCACTCACCCCGCCCCTAACCTAACGTCCTATCACCACACCCTCTCACTAACTCCGCCCCTAACCCAACATCCTATCACCACACCCTCTCACTCACCCCGCCCCTAACCTAACGTCCTATCACTACACCCTCTCACTAACTCCGCCCCTAACCTAACGTCCTATCACCACACCCTCTCACTCACCCCGCCCCTAACCTAACGTCCTATCACCACACCCTCTCACTAACTCCGCCCCTAACCCAACGTCCTATCACCACACCCTCTCACTCACCCCGCCCCTAACCTAACGTCCTATCACTACACCCTCTCACTAACTCCGCCCCTAACCTAACGTCCTATCACCACACCCTCTCACTCACCCCGCCCCTAACCTAACGTCCTATCACCACACCCTCTCACTAACTCCGCCCCTAACCCAACGTCCTATCACTACACCCTCTCACTCACCCCGCCCCTAACCTAACGTCCTATCACTACACCCTCTCACTAACTCCGCCCCTAACCTAACGTCCTATCACATCTGCCTATAACTGTAAACAAACATTTTTAACTTTATTAACCCCTCTATCCCTGACTAGAAGTTTATGTGCCGTCGGCTCTATTCCTAACCTCCGTTATATTTATTGTTAGTGCATGTAGCTGTGTATTAGTGCAGTGTGTGTGTCACATATATGTGTAAATGTTATTATTGTTAGTGCATGTATCTGTGTATTAGTGCAGTGTGTGTGTCACATATATGTGTAAATGTTAGTGTTAGTGCATGTAGCTGTGTATTAGTGCAGTGTGTGTGTCACATATATGTGTAAATGTTATTATTGTTAGTGCATGTATCTGTGTATTAGTGCAGTGTGTGTGTCACATATATGTGTAAATGTTATTATTGTTAGTGCATTTAGCTGTGTATTAGTGCAGTGTGTGTGTCACATATATGTGTAAATGTTAGTGTTAGTGCATGTAGCTGTGTATTAGTGCAGTGTGTGTGTCACATATATGTGTAAATGTTAGTGTTAGTGCATGTAGCTGTGTATTAGTGCAGTGTGTGTCACATATATGTGTAAATGTTAGTGTTACTGCATGTAGCTGTGTATTAGTGCAGTGTGTGTGTCACATATATGTGTAAATGTTAGTGTTACTGCATGTAGCTGTGTATTAGTGCAGTGTGTGTGTCACATATATGCGTAAATGTTAGTGTTAGTGCATGTAGCTGTGTATTAGTGCAGTGTGTGTGTCACATATATGTGTAAATGTTAGTGTTAGTGCATGTAGCTGTGTATTAGTGCAGTGTGTGTGTCACATATATGTGTAAATGTTAGTGTTAGTGCATGTAGCTGTGTATTAGTGCAGTGTGTGTGTGTGTGTGTGTGTGTGTAGAACATGTGCTGCCTGTGTGGTTGCCCTGGATTGGTAGCAGTGACAGTTCTAGGCGCGGGCTAACAGGGCCGTCGCCCGGAGCGCCGACACCTAGAGGGCGCTACTGAGTCCCCCCCCCCCCCCCGCTGAAAAAAACCCTATAAGAAAAAATTAAAATAAAAAAATACGCCGGTTCCCCTCCCCCACTAGCCGCTGCAGGGAGGCTATATTTGCCGGGTGCCCGCTGATATTTGTTGTCAGCAGACACCCAGCTCACTCCCTGCAGCGGCACTCCTGAGCTCCGGCTTCCGGCAGAGAGAGTATTATGGGAGGGACCTATCTCCCATAGATCCGAGGAGCCGCGGTCTGACCGGACGGCAGCGGAAGCAGGAGCTGGAGCCGGGCTAAAGGTAAGTATTGTGGGGTTTTTTTTTTTTCAGTCGGAAGCACCAGCACTGGGGGCACGATTATAGGGGCATTACTACTGGGGGACGACTAAAGGGGGGCATTACTACTAGTGGGCACAACCACAGGGGGCATTATTTTGGGGGCATTACTAATTGGGGCACTACAATAGGGGGGATTACTACTCTGGAGCATTACTAATGGGGGCACTACTATAGGGGGCATTATTACTGGGGAGCATTACTAATGGGGGCCACTACTACTGGGGGAACTACTATAAGGGACATTACTACTGTGGGCACTACTATAGGGGGCATTACTACTGGGGGCATTACCACTGGGGGTACTGTACTACTAATGCGGGCACCAGTACTGGGGCCATTGTGTAAGGGGCACCACTGCTGTGGGCATTGTATAAGGGGCACTACTACTGTGGGCATTGTATTAGGGGCACTACTACTGTGGGCCTTGTGTATGAGGGACACTAATTTTGGCATTATGTAAAAGGGGAACCACTGTGTGTCTTAACATAAGGGACTACTGTGTGGTGTCATTTGAATTGGGGATACTGTATTATACATTACATTACTGCGTGTGGCATAGTGTGTTATACAGGACATTACTGCGTGTGGCATAGTGTGTTATACAGGACATTACTGCGTGTGGCATAATGTGTTATACAGGACATTACTGCGTGTGGCATAATGTGTTATACAGGACATTACTGCGTGTGGCATAGTGTGCTATACAGGACATTACTGCGTGTGGCATAGTGTGTTATACAGGACATTACTGCATGTGGCATAGTGTGTTATACAGGACATTACTGCGTGTGGCATAGTGTGTTATATAGGACATTTCTGCGTGTGGCATAGTGTGTTATACAGGACATTTCTGCGTGTGGCATAGTGTGTTATACAGGACATTTCTGCGTGTGGCATAGTGTGTTATACAGGACATTTCTGCGTGTGGCATAGTGTGTTATACAGGACATTACTGCGTGTGGCATAGTGTGTTATACAGGACATTTCTGCGTGTGGCATAGTGTGTTATACAGGACATTTCTGCGTGTGGCATAGTGTGTTATACAGGACATTTCTGCGTGTGGCATAGTGTGTTATACAGGACATTACTGCGTGTGGCATAATGTGTTATACAGGACATTACTGCGTGTGGCATAGTGTGCTATACAGGACATTTCTGCATGTGGCATAATGTGTTATACAGGGCATTACTGTGTGTGGCATAGTGTGTTATACAGGACATTTCTGCGTGTGGCATAGTGTGTTATACAGGGCATTACTGCGTGTGGCATAGTGTGTTATACAGGACATTACTGCATGTGGCATAATGTTATCTTATCTAAAATAATTATTTATTTTCTTTTTTTTTGTGGGGGGGGTGGGGGGGCGCACAACTGGGAACTTTCGCCCTGAGCTCCACAATGTCTAGAACCGGCCCTGATTGGTAGTAACCTTTCTTGTGTTTGTTATGTCTGTCTAATAGTAATATCAGTCGCCTATGGCTGTACTATTCATTTCCTGACGGTCGCTCTTTTCTTACCGTTTCAGTACCCGGGTTGTTTGGGAATCAGCTTGAAGCAAAAGTGGACAAAGCAGAGGTGGTGAACAGGATGTGCTACTATAAGACAGATGATTATTTCACCCTATGGCTGAATCTAAATATGTTTCTTCCACTAGGAATAGACTGCTGGGTCGACAATATACGGTAGTATTAATACTTTATAGCACGTAGTACCAGTACTTTTATTTTTATATAGAACAACAGTGAAATAATTTCAGAATTGAAATAAGAATCTAAAGACTTATCCAGAATATGGAAGCTATTATCAATGTTATATCACCTTGTACCTTTAGGAGAATACCGGATCCTTTGTTCTGAGTGAGTGCACTACTGCGCAGACTTAAGTCTCTGTTCTCCAGGAAGGCTTCATGCCCTGTCCTAAGATGACCTCCATGATCACTACTGAACATGTGCAGGGTCCATCTGTGACCGTATGACCTCCGTGATCACTACTGAACATGTGCAGGGTTCATCTGTGACCGTATGACCTCCGTGATCACTACTGACCATGTGCAGGGTTCATCTGTGACCGTATGACCTCCGTGATCACTACTGAACATGTGCAGGGTCCATCTGTGACCGTATGACCTCCGTGATCACCACTGACCATGTGCAGGGTCCATCTGTGACCGTATGACCTCCGTGATCACTACTGACCATGTGCAGGGTTCATCTGTGACCGTATGACCTCCATGATCACTACTGACCATGTGCAGGGTTCATCTGTGACCGTATGACCTCCGTGATCACTACTGAACATGTGCAGGGTCCATCTGTGACCGTATGACCTCCGTGATCACTACTGACCATGTGCAGGGTCCATCTGTGACCGTATGACCTCTGTGATCACTACTGACCATGTGCAGGGTCCATCTGTGACCGTATGACCTCCGTGATCACCACTGACCATGTGCAGGGTCCATCTGTGACCGTATGACCTCCGTGATCACTACTGAACATGTGCAGGGTCCATCTGTGACCGTATGACCTCCGTGATCACTACTGACCATGTGCAGGGTTCATCTGTGACCATATGACCTCCGTGATCACTACTGACCATGTGCAGGGTTCATCTGTGACCGTATGACCTCCGTGATCACTACTGACCATGTGCAGGGTTCATCTGTGACCGTATGACCTCCGTGATCACTACTGAACATGTGCAGGGTCCATCTGTGACCGTATGACCTCCGTGATCACTACTGACCATGTGCAGGGTCCATCTGTGACCGTATGACCTCTGTGATCACTACTGACCATGTGCAGGGTCCATCTGTGACCGTATGACCTCGACCTCCACCTGATCACAGATTACTTTTTATCCCCACTGGATCTTGGGGTACTAGGGATTCTCTCTTATCACCAGTAATCGCCTGTCATGGACTCCGCCCACAGCCCGTGGATGAGTAATGTGCCGCCACCACCAAACTCCTACCATTGGCATTTGGAGCCACTTCTTACGTACACCCAGGCCACTACCACCGGCACCTGGAACTGCCACTGCTGTGTATGCATCGACAAGCTGTGACCACACCTCCTGATTGGTGTCACCTGATACCTCCTGATCCCTCACCATGGACCAGGCCCTACACGGTAGTTGGCAGAGGGCTTGAGCTTAGAGACACTGGGCTCAATCCAGAACAGCCAGGGAACGGAATAGCGTTTGGCGCAGTTCTGTTGTCTCAGGATTCAGATGTAGTCGTTGTAAAGGAAAAGATGTTTCCTGATAAAATAGTCTTAAAAGACTCTTCCCCTCAGTTTAAGGGGTAGGATAGCATACAGAGGGGTCACAGCCCACAGAGGGGTCACAGCCCACAGAGGGGTCACAGCCCACAGAGAGGTCACAGCCCACACAGAGAGGTCACAGCCCACACAGAGAGGTCACAGCCCACACAGAGGGGTCACAGCACACACAGAGGTCACAGCACACAGAGAGGTCACAGCGTACAGAGAGGTCACAGCACACAGAGAGGTCACAGCACACAGAGAGGTCACAGCACACAGAGAGGTCACAGCGTACAGAGAGGTCACAGCACACAGAGGTCACAGCATACAGAGAGGTCACAGCACACAGAGAGGTCACAGCATACAGAGAGGTCACAGCACACAGAGAGGTCACAGCACACAGAGAGGTCACAGCGTACAGAGAGGTCACAGCATACAGAGAGGTCACAGCATACAGAGAGGTCACAGCACACAGAGAGGTCACAGCACACAGAGAGGTCACAGCGTACAGAGAGGTCACAGCATACAGAGAGGTCACAGCGTACAGAGAGGTCACAGCGTACAGAGAGGTCACAGCATACAGAGAGGTCACAGCACACAGAGAGGTCACAGCGTACAGAGAGGTCACAGCATACAGAGAGGTCACAGCACACAGAGAGGTCACAGCGTACAGAGAGGTCACAGCAGTTCATTCCTTCTTGATGTGCAAAGAGATACACACAAGCAGGGCCGGTGCTAGGGTGTTTGGTCCCCTCCTGCAAACCATTAAATTTGCACCCTTCCAGTTTTCTACAAAGGGACAGTGTGCGCCGAGGGTACACGGTCCACAAAGGGGCGTGGTCTCACAATAGTATCCCCAATTCAAATTAAACCACACAGTAGCACAATCTTATTCACATTACACCACACAGTAGTGCCCCTTATACACAATGACCATAGTAGTGCCCCTTATGCAATACCCACATTAGTAGTGCCCCTTTTGCAATGCGCACATTAGTAGTGCCCCGTTTGCAATGCACACTATAGTAACTGTGTCCTTCTATGCAATGTCCCATCTTAGTGCCCCATACGTAGTACCCCAAGTATATGTGCCCCTTACTCAGTGCCCCAGTAGTAGTACCCTTACGCAGTGCCCCCAGTAGTGCCATTACGCAGTGCCCCCAATAATAGTACCCCTTACTCAGTGCCCCAGTAGTAGTGCCCCTTATGCAGTGCCCCCAGTAGTGCCCCTTACGCAGTGCCCCCAGTAGTGCCCCATACGCAGTGCCCCCAGTAGTGCCCCTTATGCAGTGCCCCCAATAATAGTACCCCTTACTCAGTGCCCCAGCAGTAGTGCCCCTTACACAGTGCCTGTGGCGGTCGGGTGCAATCTTACAACCCCACTACTCAGCCCGCCCCAAAATTGTGTACATTTTACAGCCTGTTTCTGCTTTCCAGTGTATAAGGGCAGGAAGGACAGATAATCAGGAGAGGGCATAGATGAGGCAGATCACTGTGTATAAGGGCAGGAAGGACAGATAATCAGGAGAGGGCACAGATGAGGCAGATCACTGTGTATAAGGGCAGGAAGGACAGATAATCAGGAGAGGGCACAGATGAGACAGATCACTGTGTGTATAAGGGAAGGAAGGACAGATAATCAAGAGAGGGCACAGATGAGGCAGATCACTGTGTGTATAAGGGCAGGAAGGACAGATAATCAGGAGAGGGCACAGATGAGGCAGATCACTGTGTATGAGGGCAGGAGGGACAGATAATCAGGAGAGGGCACAGATGAGGCAGATCACTGTGTGTATAAGGGCAGGAAGGACAGATAATCAGGAGAGGGCACAGATGAGGCAGATCACTGTGTGTATAAGGGCAGGAGGGACAGATAATCAGGAGAGGGCACAGATGAGGCAGATCACTGTGTATAAGGGCAGGAAGGACAGATAATCAGGAGAGGGCACAGATGAGGCAGATCACTGTGTGTTTAAGGGCAGGAAGGACAGATAATCAGGAGAGGGCACAGATGAGGCAGATCACTGTGTGTATAAGGGCAGGAAGGACAGATAATCAGGAGAGGGCACAGATGAGGCAGATCACTGTGTGTATAAGGGCAGGAAGGACAGATGATCAGGAGAGGGCACAGATGAGGCAGATCTCTCTGTGTGTATGAGGGCAGGAAGGACAGATAATCAGGAGAGGGCACAGATGAGGCAGATCACTGTGTGTACAAGGGCAGGAAGGACAGATAATCAGGAGAGGGCACAGATGAGGCAGATCCCTGTATATATAAGGGCAGGAAGGACAGATAATCAGGAGAGGCCACAGAAGAGGCAGATCACTGTGTGTATAAGGGCAGGAAGGACAGATAATCAGGAGAGGGCACAGATGAGGCAGATCACTGTGTGTATAAGGGCAGGAAGGACAGATAATCAGGAGAGGGCACAGATGAGGCAGATCACTGTGTGTATAAGGGCAGGAAGGACAGATGATCAGGAGAGGGCACAGATGAGGCAGATCTCTCTGTGTGTATGAGGGCAGGAAGGACAGATAATCAGGAGAGGGCACAGATGAGGCAGATCACTGTGTGTATAAGGGCAGGAAGGACAGATAATCAGGATAGGGCACAGATGAGACAGATCACTGTGTATAAGGGCAGGAAGTACAGATAATCAGGAGAGGGCAGAGATGACGCAGATCACTGTGTGTATAAGGGCAGGAAGGGCAGATAATCAGGAGAGGGCACAGATGAGGCAGATCACTGTGTGTATAAGGGCAGGAAGGACAGATAATCAGGAGAGGGCACAGATGAGGCAGATCACTGTGTATAAGGGCAGGAAGGACAGATAATCAGGAGAGGACACAGATGAGGCAGATCACTGTGTGTATAAGGGCAGGAAGGATAGATAATCAGGAGAGGGCACAGATGAGGCAGATCACTGTGTGTATAAGGGCAGAAAGGACAGATAATCAGGAGAGGACACAGATGAGGCAGATCACTGTGTGTATAAGGGCAGGAAGGACAGGTAATCAGGAGAGGGCACAGATGAGGCAGATCACTGTGTGTATAAGGGCAGGAAGGACAGATAATCAGGAGAGGGCACAGATGAGGCAGATCACTGTGTGTATAAGGGCAGGAAGGGACAGGTAATCAGGAGATGGCACAGAAGGACAGATAATCAGGAGAGGGCACAGATGAGGCAGATCACTGTGTGTATAAGGGCAGGAAGGACAGATAATCAGGAGAGGGCACAGATGAGACAGATCACTGTGTGTATAAGGGCAGGAAGGATAGGAAATCAGGATAGGGCACAGATGAGGCAGATCACTGTGTATAAGGGCAGGAAGGACAGATAATCAGGAGAGGGCACAGATGAGGCAGATCACTGTGTGTATAAGGGCAGGAAGGACAGGTAATCAGGAGAGGGCACAGATGAGGCAGATCACTGTGTGTATAAGGGCAGGAAGGACAGATAATCAGGAGAGGACACAGATGAGGCAGATCACTGTGTGTATAAGGGCAGGAAGGACAGATAATCAGGAGAGGACACAGATGAGGCAGATCACTGTGTGTATAAGGGCAGGAAGGACAGGTAATCAGGAGAGGGCACAGATGAGGCAGATCACTGTGTATAAGGGCAGGAAGGACAGATAATCAGGAGAGGACACAGATGAGGCAGATCACTGTGTGTATAAGGGCAGGAAGGACAGGTAATCAGGAGAGGGCACAGATGAGGCAGATCACTGTGTGTATAAGGGCAGGAAGGACAGGTAATCAGGAGAGGGCAAAGATGAGGCAGATCACTGTGTGTATAAGGGCAGGAAGGACAGATAATCAGGAGAGGGCACAGATGAGACAGATCACTGTGTGTATTAGGGCAGGAAGGACAGATAATCAGGAGAGGGCACAGATGTGGCAGATCACTGTGTGTATAAGGGCAGGAAGGAGAGATAATCAGGAGAGGGCACAGATGAGGCAGATCACTGTGTGTATAAGGGCAGAAAGGACAGATAATCAGGAGAGGGCACAGATGAGGCAGATCACTGTGTGTATAAGGGCAGGAAGGACAGGTAATCAGGAGAGGGCACAGATGAGGCAGATCACTGTGTGTATAAGGGCAGGAAGGACAGATAATCAGGAGAGGGCACAGATGAGGCAGATCACTGTGTGTATAAGGGCAGGAAGGACAGGTAATCAGGAGATGGCACAGAAGGACAGATAATCAGGAGAGGGCACAGATGAGGCAGATCACTGTGTGTATAAGGGCAGGAAGGACAGATAATCAGGAGAGGGCACAGATGAGACAGATCACTGTGTGTATAAGGGCAGGAAGGATAGGAAATCAGGATAGGGCACAGATGAGGCAGATCACTGTGTATAAGGGCAGGAAGGACAGATAATCAGGAGAGGGCACAGATGAGGCAGATCACTGTGTGTATAAGGGCAGGAAGGACAGGTAATCAGGAGAGGGCACAGATGAGGCAGATCACTGTGTGTATAAGGGCAGGAAGGGCAGATAATCAGGAGAGGGCACAGATGAGGCAGATCACTGTGTGTATAAGGGCAGGAAGGACAGATAATCAGGAGAGGACACAGATGAGGCAGATCACTGTGTGTATAAGGGCAGGAAGGACAGGTAATCAGGAGAGGGCACAGATGAGGCAGATCACTGTGTGTATAAGGGCAGGAAGGACAGGTAATCAGGAGAGGGCAAAGATGAGGCAGATCACTGTGTGTATAAGGGCAGGAAGGACAGATAATCAGGAGAGGGCACAGATGAGACAGATCACTGTGTGTATTAGGGCAGGAAGGACAGATAATCAGGAGAGGGCACAGATGTGGCAGATCACTGTGTGTATAAGGGCAGGAAGGAGAGATAATCAGGAGAGGGCACAGATGAGGCAGATCACTGTGTGTATAAGGGCAGAAAGGACAGATAATCAGGAGAGGGCACAGATGAGGCAGATCACTGTGTGTATAAGGGCAGGAAGGACAGGTAATCAGGAGAGGGCACAGATGAGGCAGATCACTGTGTGTATAAGGGCAGGAAGGACAGATAATCAGGAGAGGGCACAGATGAGGCAGATCACTGTGTGTATAAGGGCAGGAAGGACAGGTAATCAGGAGATGGCACAGAAGGACAGATAATCAGGAGAGGGCACAGATGAGGCAGATCACTGTGTGTATAAGGGCAGGAAGGACAGATAATCAGGAGAGGGCACAGATGAGGCAGATCACTGTGTATAAGGGCAGGAAGGACAGATAATCAGGAGAGGACACAGATGAGGCAGATCACTGTGTGTATAAGGGCAGGAAGGACAGATAATCAGGAGAGGGCACAGATGAGGCAGATCACTCTGTGTGTATGAGGGCAGGAAGGACAGATAATCCGGAGAGGGCACAGATGAGGCAGATCTCTCTGTGTGTATAAGGGCAGGAAGGACAGATAATCAGGAGAGGGCACAGATGAGGCAGATCACTGTGTGTATAAGGGCAGGAAGGACAGATAATCATGAGAGGGCACAGATGAGGCAGATCACTGTGTGTATAAGGGCAGGAAGGACATATCATCAGGAGAGGGCGCAGATGAGGCAGATCACTGTGTGTATAAGAGCAGGAAGGACAGATAATCAGGAGTGGGCACAGATGAGGCAGATAACTGTGTGTATAAGGGCAGGAAGGACAGATAATCAGGAGAGGGCGCAGATGAGGCAGATCACTGTGTGTATAAGGGCAGGAAGGACATATAATCAGGAGAGGGCACAGATGAGACAGATCACTGTGTGTATAAGGGCTGGAAGGGACAGAATCAGGAGAGGGCACAGATGAGACAGATCACTGTGTGTATAAGGGCAGGAAGGATAGGAAATCAGGATAGGGCACAGATGAGGCAGATCACTGTGTATAAGGGCAGGAAGGACAGATAATCAGGAGAGGGCACAGATGAGGCAGATCACTGTGTGTATAAGGGCAGGAAGGACAGGTAATCAGGAGAGGGCACAGATGAGGCAGATCACTGTGTGTATAAGGGCAGGAAGGACAGATAATCAGGAGAGGGCACAGATGAGGCAGATCACTGTGTGTATAAGGGCAGGAAGGACAGATAATCAGGAGAGGGCACAGATGAGGCAGAACACTGTGTGTATAAGGGCAGGAAGGACAGATAATCAGGAGAGGGCACAGATGAGGCAGATCACTGTGTGTATAAGGGCAGGAAGGACAGATAATCAGGAGAGGGCACAGATGAGGCAGATCACTGTGTGTATAAGGGCAGGAAGGACAGATAATCAGGAGAGGGCACAGATGAGGCAGATCACTGTGTGTATAAGGGCAGGAAGGACAGATAATCAGGAGAGGGCACAGATGAGGCAGATCACTGTGTGTATAATGGCAGGAAGGACAGATAATCAGGAGAGGGCACAGATGAGGCAGATCACTGTGTGTATAAGGGCAGGAAGGACAGATATTCAGGAGTGGGCACAGATGAGGCAGATCACTGTGTATAATGGCAGGAAGGACAGATAATCAGGAGAGGGCACAGATGAGGCAGATCACTGTGTGTATAAGGGCAGGAAGGACAGATAATCAGGAGAGGGCACAGATGAGGCAGATCACTGTGTGTATAAGGGCAGGAAGGACAGGTAATCAGGAGATGGCACAGATGAGGCAGAACACTGTGTGTATAAGGGCAGGAAGGATAGGAAATCAGGAGAGGGCACAGATGAGGCAGATCACTGTGTATAAGGGCAGGAAGGACAGATAATCAGGAGAGGGCACAGATGAGGCAGATCACTGTGTGTATAAGGGCAGGAAGGACAGGTAATCAGGAGAGGGCACAGATGAGGCAGATCACTGTGTGTATAAGGGCAGGAAGGACAGGTAATCAGGAGATGGCACAGATGAGGCAGAACACTGTGTGTATAAGGGCAGGAAGGACAGATAATCAGGAGAGGCCACAGAAGAGGCAGATCACTGTGTGTATAAGGGCAGGAAGGACAGATAATCAGGAGAGGGCACAGATGAGGCAGATCACTGTGTGTATGAGGGCAGGAAGGACAGATAATCAGGAGAGGGCACAGATGAGGCAGATCACTGTGTATAAGGGCAGGAAGGACAGATAATCAGGAGAGGGCACAGATGAGACAGATCACTGTGTGTATAAGGGAAGGAAGGACAGATAATCAGGAGAGGGCACAGATGAGGCAGATCACTGTGTGTATAAGGGCAGGAAGGACAGATAATCAGGAGAGGGCACAGAAGGACAGATAATCAAGAGAGGGCACAGATGAGGCAGATCACTGTGTGTATAAGGGCAGGAAGGACAGATAATCAGGAGAGGGCACAGATGAGGCAGATCACTGTGTATGAGGGCAGGAGGGACAGATAATCAGGAGAGGGCACAGATGAGGCAGATCACTGTGTGTATAAGGGCAGGAAGGACAGATAATCATGAGAGGGCACAGATGAGGCAGATCACTGTGTGTATAAGGGCACGAAGGACATATCATCAGGAGAGGGCGCAGATGAGGCAGATCGCTCTGTGTATAAGGACAGGAAGGACAGATAATCAGGAGAGGGCACAGCTGAGGCAGATCGCTCTGTGTATAAGGGCAGGAAGGACAGATAATCAGGAGAGGGCACAGATGAGGCAGATCACTGTGTGTATAAGGGCAGGAAGGACAGATAATCAGGAGAGGGTACAGATGAGGCAGATCACTGTGTGTATAAGGGCAGGAAGGACAGATAATCAGGAGAGGGCACAGATGAGGCAGATCACTGTGTATAAGGGCAGGAAGGACAGATAATCAGGAGAGGGCACAGATGAGGCAGATCACTGTGTGTATAAGGGCAGGAAGGACAGAATCTGGAGATGGTACAGATGAGGCAGATCACTGTGTGTATAAGAGCAGGAAGGACAGATAATCAGGAGTGGGCACAGATGAGGCAGATAACTGTGTGTATAAGGGCAGGAAGGACAGATAATCAGGAGAGGGCGCAGATGAGGCAGATCACTGTGTGTATAAGGGCAGGAAGGACATATAATCAGGAGAGGGCGCAGATGAGGCAGATCACTGTGTGTATAAGGGCAGGAAGGACAGATCATCAGGAGAGGGCACAGATGAGGCAGATCACTGTGTGTATAAGGGCAGGAAGGATAGGTAATCAGGAGAGGGCACAGATGAGGCAGATCACTGTGTGTATAAGGGCAGGAAGGACAGATAATCAGGAGAGGGCCCAGATGAGGCAGATCACTGTGTGTATAAGGGCAGGAAGGACAGATAATCAGGAGAGGGTGCAGATGAGGCAGATCACTCTGTGTGTATAAGGGCAGGAAGGACAGATAATCAGGAGAGGGTACAGATGAGGCAGATCATTGTGTGTATAAGGGCAGGAAGGACAGATAATCAGGAGAGGGCACAGATGAGGCAGATCACTGTGTGTATAAGGGCAGGAAGGACAGAATCTGGAGATGGTACAGATGAGGCAGATCACTGTGTGTATAAGGGCAGGAAGGACAGATAATCAGGAGAGGGTACAGATGAGGCAGATCACTGTGTGTATAAGGGCAGGAAGGACAGATAATCAGGAGAGGGCCCAGATGAGGCAGATCACTGTGTGTATAAGGGCAGGAAGGACAGATAATCAGGAGAGGGTGCAGATGAGGCAGATCACTCTGTGTGTATAAGGGCAGGAAGGACAGATAATCAGGAGAGGGTACAGATGAGGCAGATCATTGTGTGTATAAGGGCAGGAAGGACAGATAATCAGGAGAGGGCACAGATGAGGCAGATCACTGTGTGTATAAGGGCAGGAAGGACAGAATCTGGAGATGGTACAGATGAGGCAGATCACTGTGTGTATAAGGGCAGGAAGGACAGATAATCAGGAGAGGGTACAGATGAGGCAGATCACTGTGTGTATAAGGGCAGGAAGGACAGATAATCAGGAGAGGGTACAGATGAGGCAGATCATTGTGTGTATAAGGGCAGGAAGGACAGATAATCAGGAGAGGGCACAGATGAGGCAGATCACTCTGTGTATAAGGGCAGGAAGGACAGATAATCTGGAGAGGGCACAGATGAGGCAGATCACTGTGTGTATAAGGGCAGGAAGGACAGATAATCAGGAGAGGGTACAGATGAGGCAGATCACTGTGTGTATAAGGGCAGGAAGGACAGATAATCAGGAGAGGGCACAGAAGAGGCAGATCACTGTGTGTATAAGGGCAGGAAGGACAGATAATCAGGAGAGGGCACAGATGAGGCAGATCACTCTGTGTGTATAAGGGCAGGAAGGAAAGATAATCAGGAGAGGGCACAGATGAGGCAGATCACTCTGTGTATAAGGGCAGGAAGGACAGATAATCAGGAGAGGGCACAGAAGAGGCAGATCACTGTGTGTATAAGGGCAGGAAGGACAGATAATCAGGAGAGGGCACAGTTGAGGCAGATCACTGTGTGTATAAGGGCAGGAAGGACAGATAATCAGGAGAGGGCACAGATGAGGCAGATCACTATGTGTATAAGGGCAGGAAGGACAGATAATCAGGAGAGGGCACAGATGAGGCAGATCACTGTGTATAAGGGCAGGAAGGACAGATAATCAGGAGAGGGCACAGATGAGGCAGATCACTGTGTGTATAAGGGCAGGAAGGACAGAATCTGGAGATGGTACAGATGAGGCAGATCACTGTGTGTATAAGGGCAGGAAGGACAGATAATCAGGAGAGGGTACAGATGAGGCAGATCACTGTGTGTATAAGGGCAGGAAGGACAGATAATCAGGAGAGGGTACAGATGAGGCAGATCATTGTGTGTATAAGGGCAGGAAGGACAGATAATCAGGAGAGGGCACAGATGAGGCAGATCACTCTGTGTATAAGGGCAGGAAGGACAGATAATCTGGAGAGGGCACAGATGAGGCAGATCACTGTGTGTATAAGGGCAGGAAGGACAGATAATCAGGAGAGGGTACAGATGAGGCAGATCACTGTGTGTATAAGGGCAGGAAGGACAGATAATCAGGAGAGGGCACAGAAGAGGCAGATCACTGTGTGTATAAGGGCAGGAAGGACAGATAATCAGGAGAGGGCACAGATGAGGCAGATCACTCTGTGTGTATAAGGGCAGGAAGGAAAGATAATCAGGAGAGGGCACAGATGAGGCAGATCACTGTGTGTATAAGGGCAGGAAGGACAGATAATCAGGAGAGGGTACAGATGAGGCAGATCACTGTGTGTATAAGGGCAGGAAGGACAGATAATCAGGAGAGGGCACAGAAGAGGCAGATCACTGTGTGTATAAGGGCAGGAAGGACAGATAATCAGGAGAGGGCACAGTTGAGGCAGATCACTGTGTGTATAAGGGCAGGAAGGACAGATAATCAGGAGAGGGCACAGATGAGGCAGATCACTATGTGTATAAGGGCAGGAAGGACAGATAATCAGGAGAGGGCACAGATGAGGCAGATCACTGTGTATAAGGGCAGGAAGAACAGATAATCAGGAGAGGGCACAGATGAGGCAGATCACTGTGTGTATAAGGGCAGGAAGGAGAGATAATCAAGAGAGGGCACAGATGAGGCAGATCACTGTGTGTATAAGGGCAGGAAGGACAGATAATCAGGAGAGGGCACAGATGATGCAGATCGCTGTGTGTATAAGGGCAGGAGGGACAGATAATCAGGAGAGGGCACAGATGAGGCAGATCACTCTGTGTATAAGGGCAGGAAGGACAGATAATCAGGAGAGGGCACAGATGAGGCAGATCACTGTGTGTATAAGGGCAGGAAGGACAGAATCTGGAGATGGTACAGATGAGGCAGATCACTGTGTGTATAAGGGCAGGAAGGACAGAATCTGGAGATGGTACAGATGAGGCATATCACTGTGTGTATAAGGGCACGGACAGATAATCAGGAGAGGGCACAGATGAGGCAGATCACTGTGTGTATAAGGGCTGGAAGGACAGATAATCAGGAGAGGGAACAGATGAGGCAGATCACACTGTGTATAAGGGCAGGAAGGGCAGGTAATCAGGAGAGGGCACAGATGAGGCAGATCACTGTGTGTATAAGGGCAGGAAGGACAGATAATCAGGAGAGGGCACAGATGAGGCAGATCACTGTGTATAAGGGCAGGAAGGACAGATAATCAGGAGAGGACACAGATGAGGCAGATCACTGTGTGTATAAGGGCAGGAAGGACAGATAATCAGGAGAGGGCACAGATGAGGCAGATCACTGTGTATAAGGGCAGGAAGGACAGATAATCAGGAGAGGACACAGATGAGGCAGATCACTGTGTGTATAAGGGCAGGAAGGACAGATAATCAGGAGAGGGCACAGATGAGGCAGATCACTGTGTGTATAAGGGCAGGAAGGACAGGTAATCAGGAGATGGCACAGAAGGACAGATAATCAGGAGAGGGCACAGATGAGGCAGATCACTGTGTGTATAAGGGCAGGAAGGACAGGTAATCAGGAGAGGGCACAGATGAGGCAGATCACTGTGTGTATAAGGGCAGGAAGGACAGGTAATCAGGAGAGGGCAAAGATGAGGCAGATCACTGTGTGTATAAGGGCAGGAAGGACAGATAATCAGGAGAGGGCACAGATGAGACAGATCACTGTGTGTATTAGGGCAGGAAGGACAGATAATCAGGAGAGGGCACAGATGTGGCAGATCACTGTGTGTATAAGGGCAGGAAGGAGAGATAATCAGGAGAGGGCACAGATGAGGCAGATCACTGTGTGTATAAGGGCAGAAAGGACAGATAATCAGGAGAGGGCACAGATGAGGCAGATCACTGTGTGTATAAGGGCAGGAAGGACAGGTAATCAGGAGAGGGCACAGATGAGGCAGATCACTGTGTGTATAAGGGCAGGAAGGACAGATAATCAGGAGAGGGCACAGATGAGGCAGATCACTGTGTGTATAAGGGCAGGAAGGACAGGTAATCAGGAGATGGCACAGAAGGACAGATAATCTGGAGAGGGCACAGATGAGGCAGATCACTGTGTGTATAAGGGCAGGAAGGACAGATAATCAGGAGAGGGCACAGATGAGGCAGATCACTGTGTATAAGGGCAGGAAGGACAGATAATCAGGAGAGGACACAGATGAGGCAGATCACTGTGTGTATAAGGGCAGGAAGGACAGATAATCAGGAGAGGGCACAGATGAGGCAGATCACTCTGTGTGTATGAGGGCAGGAAGGACAGATAATCCGGAGAGGGCACAGATGAGGCAGATCTCTCTGTGTGTATAAGGGCAGGAAGGACAGATAATCAGGAGAGGGCACAGATGAGGCAGATCACTGTGTGTATAAGGGCAGGAAGGACAGATAATCATGAGAGGGCACAGATGAGGCAGATCACTGTGTGTATAAGGGCAGGAAGGACATATCATCAGGAGAGGGCGCAGATGAGGCAGATCACTGTGTGTATAAGAGCAGGAAGGACAGATAATCAGGAGTGGGCACAGATGAGGCAGATAACTGTGTGTATAAGGGCAGGAAGGACAGATAATCAGGAGAGGGCGCAGATGAGGCAGATCACTGTGTGTATAAGGGCAGGAAGGACATATAATCAGGAGAGGGCGCAGATGAGGCAGATCACTGTGTGTATAAGGGCAGGAAGGACAGATCATCAGGAGAGGGCACAGATGAGGCAGATCACTGTGTGTATAAGGGCAGGAAGGATAGGTAATCAGGAGAGGGCACAGATGAGGCAGATCACTGTGTATAAGGGCAGGAAGGACAGATAATCAGGAGAGGGCCCAGATGAGGCAGATCACTGTGTGTATAAGGGCAGGAAGGACAGATAATCAGGAGAGGGTGCAGATGAGGCAGATCACTCTGTGTGTATAAGGGCAGGAAGGACAGATAATCAGGAGAGGGTACAGATGAGGCAGATCATTGTGTGTATAAGGGCAGGAAGGACAGATAATCAGGAGAGGGCACAGATGAAGCAGATCACTGTGTGTATAAGGGCAGGAAGGACAGAATCTGGAGATGGTACAGATGAGGCAGATCACTGTGTGTATAAGGGCAGGAAGGACAGATAATCAGGAGAGGGTACAGATGAGGCAGATCACTGTGTGTATAAGGGCAGGAAGGACAGATAATCAGGAGAGGGCCCAGATGAGGCAGATCACTGTGTGTATAAGGGCAGGAAGGACAGATAATCAGGAGAGGGTGCAGATGAGGCAGATCACTCTGTGTGTATAAGGGCAGGAAGGACAGATAATCAGGAGAGGGTACAGATGAGGCAGATCATTGTGTGTATAAGGGCAGGAAGGACAGATAATCAGGAGAGGGCACAGATGAGGCAGATCACTGTGTTTATAAGGGCAGGAAGGACAGAATCTGGAGATGGTACAGATGAGGCAGATCACTGTGTGTATAAGGGCAGGAAGGACAGATAATCAGGAGAGGGTACAGATGAGGCAGATCACTGTGTGTATAAGGGCAGGAAGGACAGATAATCAGGAGAGGGTACAGATGAGGCAGATCATTGTGTGTATAAGGGCAGGAAGGAAAGATAATCAGGAGAGGGCACAGATGAGGCAGATCACTCTGTGTATAAGGGCAGGAAGGACAGATAATCAGGAGAGGGCACAGAAGAGGCAGATCACTGTGTGTATAAGGGCAGGAAGGACAGATAATCAGGAGAGGGCACAGTTGAGGCAGATCACTGTGTGTATAAGGGCAGGAAGGACAGATAATCAGGAGAGGGCACAGATGAGGCAGATCACTATGTGTATAAGGGCAGGAAGGACAGATAATCAGGAGAGGGCACAGATGAGGCAGATCACTGTGTATAAGGGCAGGAAGGACAGATAATCAGGAGAGGGCACAGATGAGGCAGATCACTGTGTGTATAAGGGCAGGAAGAACAGATAATCAGGAGAGGGCACAGATGAGGCAGATCACTGTGTGTATAAGGGCAGGAAGGAGAGATAATCAGGAGAGGGCACAGATGAGGCAGATCACTGTGTGTATAAGGGCAGGAAGGACAGATAATCAGGAGAGGGCACAGATGATGCAGATCGCTGTGTGTATAAGGGCAGGAGGGACAGATAATCAGGAGAGGGCACAGATGAGGCAGATCGCTGTGTGTATAAGGGCACGGACAGATAATCAGGAGAGGGTACAGATGAGGCAGATCACTGTGTGTATAAGGGCAGGAAGGACAGATAATCAGGAGAGGGCCCAGATGAGGCAGATCACTGTGTGTATAAGGGCAGGAAGGACAGATAATCAGGAGAGGGTGCAGATGAGGCAGATCACTCTGTGTGTATAAGGGCAGGAAGGACAGATAATCAGGAGAGGGTACAGATGAGGCAGATCATTGTGTGTATAAGGGCAGGAAGGACAGATAATCAGGAGAGGGCACAGATGAGGCAGATCACTGTGTGTATAAGGGCAGGAAGGACAGAATCTGGAGATGGTACAGATGAGGCAGATCACTGTGTGTATAAGGGCAGGAAGGACAGATAATCAGGAGAGGGTACAGATGAGGCAGATCACTGTGTGTATAAGGGCAGGAAGGACAGATAATCAGGAGAGGGTACAGATGAGGCAGATCATTGTGTGTATAAGGGCAGGAAGGAAAGATAATCAGGAGAGGGCACAGATGAGGCAGATCACTCTGTGTATAAGGGCAGGAAGGACAGATAATCAGGAGAGGGCACAGAAGAGGCAGATCACTGTGTGTATAAGGGCAGGAAGGACAGATAATCAGGAGAGGGCACAGTTGAGGCAGATCACTGTGTGTATAAGGGCAGGAAGGACAGATAATCAGGAGAGGGCACAGATGAGGCAGATCACTATGTGTATAAGGGCAGGAAGGACAGATAATCAGGAGAGGGCACAGATGAGGCAGATCACTGTGTATAAGGGCAGGAAGGACAGATAATCAGGAGAGGGCACAGATGAGGCAGATCACTGTGTGTATAAGGGCAGGAAGAACAGATAATCAGGAGAGGGCACAGATGAGGCAGATCACTGTGTGTATAAGGGCAGGAAGGAGAGATAATCAGGAGAGGGCACAGATGAGGCAGATCACTGTGTGTATAAGGGCAGGAAGGACAGATAATCAGGAGAGGGCACATATGAGGCAGATCACTGTGTGTATAAGGGCAGGAAGGACAGAATCAGGAGATGGTACAGATGAGGCAGATCACTGTGTGTATAAGGGCAGGAAGGACAGATAATCAGGAGAGGGCACATATGAGGCAGATCACTGTGTGTATAAGGGCAGGAAGGACAGATAATCAGGAGAGGGCACAGATGAGGCAGATCACTCTGTGTGTATGAGGGCAGGAAGGACAGATAATCAGGAGAGGACACAGATGAGGCAGATCACTGTGTGTATAAGGGCAGGAAGGACAGATAATCAGGAGAGGGCACAGATGAGGCAGATCACTGTGTATAAGGGCAGGAAGGACAGATAATCAGGAGAGGACACAGATGAGGCAGATCACTGTGTGTATAAGGGCAGGAAGGACAGATAATCAGGAGAGGACACAGATGAGGCAGATCACTGTGTGTATAAGGGCAGGAAGGACAGATAATCAGGAGAGGGCACAGATGAGGCAGATCACTGTGTATAAGGGCAGGAAGGACAGATAATCAGGAGAGGACACAGATGAGGCAGATCACTGTGTGTATAAGGGCAGGAAGGACAGATAATCAGGAGAGGGCACAGATGAGGCAGATCACTGTGTGTATAAGGGCAGGAAGGACAGATAATCAGGAGAGGGCACAGATGAGGCAGATCACTGTGTATGAGGGCTGGAGGGACAGATAATCAGGAGAGGGCACAGATGAGGCAGATCTCTCTGTGCGTATAAGGGCAGGAAGGACAGATAATCAGGAGAGGGCACAGATGAGGCAGATCACTGTGTGTATAAGGGCAGGATGGACAGATAATCAGGAGAGGGCACAGATGAGGCAGATCGCTCTGTGTATAAGGGCAGGAAGGACAGATAATCAGGAGAGGGCACAGCTGAGGCAGATCGCTCTGTGTATAAGGACAGGAAGGACAGATAATCAGGAGAGGGCACAGCTGAGGCAGAACACTGTGTGTATAAGGGCAGGAAGGACAGGAAATCAGGAGAGGGCACAGATGAGGCAGATCACTGTGTATAAGGGCAGGAAGGACAGATAATCAGGAGAGGGCACAGATGAGACAGATCACTGTGTGTATAAGGGCTGGAAGGGACAGAATCAGGAGAGGGCACAGATGAGGCAGATCACTGTGTGTATAAGGGCAGGAAGGATAGGAAATCAGGATAGGGCACAGATGAGGCAGATCACTGTGTGTATAAGGGCAGGAAGGACAGGTAATCAGGAGATGGCACAGAAGGACAGATAATCAGGAGAGGGCACAGATGAGGCAGATCACTGTGTGTATAAGGACAGGAAGGACAGATAATCAGGAGAGGGCACAGATGAGGCAGATCACTGTGTGTATAAGGGCAGGAAGGACAGAATCAGGAGATGGTACAGATGAGGCAGATCACTGTGTGTATAAGGGCAGGAAGGACAGATAATCAGGAGAGGGCACATATGAGGCAGATCACTGTGTGTATAATGGCAGGAAGGACAGATAATCAGGAGAGGGCACAGATGAGGCAGATCACTCTGTGTGTATGAGGGCAGGAAGGACAGATAATCAGGAGAGGGCACAGATGAGGCAGATCACTGTGTGTATAAGGGCAGGAAGGACAGATAATCAGGAGAGGGCACAGATGAGGCAGATCACTGTGTATAAGGGCAGGAAGGACAGATAATCAGGAGAGGACACAGATGAGGCAGATCACTGTGTGTATAAGGGCAGGAAGGACAGATAATCAGGAGAGGGCACAGATGAGGCAGATCACTGTGTATAAGGGCAGGAAGGACAGATAATCAGGAGAGGACACAGATGAGGCAGATCACTGTGTGTATAAGGGCAGGAAGGAGAGATAATCAGGAGAGGGCACAGATGAGGCAGATCACTGTGTATGAGGGCTGGAGGGACAGATAATCAGGAGAGGGCACAGATGAGGCAGATCTCTCTGTGTGTATAAGGGCAGGAAGGACAGATAATCAGGAGAGGGCACAGATGAGGCAGATCACTGTGTGTATAAGGGCAGGATGGACAGATAATCAGGAGAGGGCACAGATGAGGCAGATCACTGTGTGTATAAGGGCAGGAAGGACATATCATCAGGAGAGGGCGCAGATGAGGCAGATCACTGTGTGTATAAGAGCAGGAAGGACAGATAATCAGGAGTGGGCACAGATGAGGCAGATAACTGTGTGTATAAGGGCAGGAAGGACAGATAATCAGGAGAGGGCGCAGATGAGGCAGATCACTGTGTGTATAAGGGCAGGAAGGACATATAATCAGGAGAGGGCGCAGATGAGGCAGATCACTGTGTGTATAAGGGCAGGAAGGACAGATAATCAGGAGAGGGTGCAGATGAGGCAGATCACTCTGTGTGTATGAGGGCAGGAAGGACAGATAATCAGGAGAGGGCACATATGAGGCAGATCACTGTGTGTATAAGGGCAGGAAGGACAGATAATCAGGAGAAGGCATATATGAGGCAGATCACTGTGTGTATAAGGGCAGGAGGGACAGATCATCAGGAGAGGGCACAGATGAGGCAGATCACTGTGTGTATAAGGGCAGGAAGGATAGGTAATCAGGAGAGGGCACAGATGAGGCAGATCACTGTGTGTATAAGGGCAGGAAGGACAGATAATCAGGAGAGGGCCCAGATGAGGCAGATCACTGTGTGTATAAGGGCAGGAAGGACAGATAATCAGGAGAGGGTGCAGATGAGGCAGATCACTCTGTGTGTATGAGGGCAGGAAGGACAGATAATCAGGAGAGGGCACATATGAGGCAGATCACTGTGTGTATAAGGGCAGGAAGGACAGATAATCAGGAGAAGGCATATATGAGGCAGATCACTGTGTGTATAAGGGCAGGAAGGACAGATAATCAGGAGAGGGCACAGATGAGGCAGATCACTGTGTGTATAAGGGCAGGAAGGACATATAATCAGGAGAGGGCCAAGATGAGGCAGATCACTGTGTGTATAAGGGCAGGAAGGACAGATTATCAGGAGAGGGTACAGATGAGGCAGATCACTCTGTGTGTATGAGGGCAGGAAGGACAGATAATCCGGAGAGGGCACAGATGAGGCAGATCACTGTGTGTATAAGGGCAGGAAGGACAGATTATCAGGAGAGGGTACAGATGAGGCAGATCACTCTGTGTGTATGAGGGCAGGAAGGACAGATAATCCGGAGAGGGCACAGATGAGGCAGATCACTGTGTGTATAAGGGCAGGAAGGACAGATAATCAGGAGAGGGCACAGATGAGGCAGATCACTGTGTGTATAAGGGCAGGAAGGACAGATAATCAGGAGAGGGCACAGATGAGGCAGATCGCTCTGTGTATAAGGGCAGGAAGGACAGATAATCAGGAGAGGGCACAGCTGAGGCAGATCGCTCTGTGTATAAGGACAGGAAGGACAGATAATCAGGAGAGGGCACAGCTGAGGCAGATCGCTCTGTGTATAAGGGCAGGAAGGACAGATAATCAGGAGAGGGCACAGATGAGGCAGATCGCTGTGTGTATAAGGGCATGAAGGACAGATAATCAGGAGATGGCACAGTTGAGGCAGAACACTGTGTGTATAAGGGCAGAAAGGACAGGAAATCAGGAGAGGGCACAGATGAGGCAGATCACTGTGTATAAGGGCAGGAAGGACAGATAATCAGGAGAGGGCACAGATGAGGCAGATCACTGTGTGTATAAGGGCAGGAAGGACAGGTAATCAGGAGATGGCACAGAAGGACAGATAATCAGGAGAGGGCACAGATGAGGCAGATCACTGTGTGTATAAGGACAGGAAGGACAGATAATCAGGAGAGGGCACAGATGAGGCAGATCACTGTGTGTATAAGGGCAGGAGGGACAGAATCAGGAGATGGTACAGATGAGGCAGATCACTGTGTGTATAAGGGCAGGAAGGACAGATAATCAGGAGAGGGCACATATGAGGCAGATCACTGTGTGTATAAGGGCAGGAAGGACAGATAATCAGGAGAGGGCACAGATGAGGCAGATCACTCTGTGTGTATGAGGGCAGGAAGGACAGATAATCCGGAGAGGGCACAGATGAGGCAGATCACTGTGTGTATAAGGGCAGGAAGGACAGATAATCAGGAGAGGGCACAGATGAGGCAGATCACTGTGTGTATAAGGGCAGGAAGGACAGATAATCATGAGAGGGCACAGATGAGGCAGATCACTGTGTGTATAAGGGCAGGAAGGACAGATAATCAGGAGAGGGCACAGATGAGGCAGATCACTGTGTGTATAAGGGCAGGAAGGACAGATAATCAGGAGAGGGCACAGATGAGGCAGATCACTGTGTGTATAAGGGCAGGAAGGACAGGTAATCAGGAGATGGCACAGAAGGACAGATAATCAGGAGAGGGCACAGATGAGGCAGATCACTGTGTGTGTGTATAAGGGCAGGAAGGACAGGTAATCAGGAGAGGGCACAGATGAGGCAGATCACTGTGTGTATAAGGGCAGGAAGGACAGAATCAGGAGATGGTACAGATGAGGCAGATCACTGTGTGTATAAGGGCAGGAAGGACAGATAATCAGGAGAGGGCACAGATGAGGCAGATCACTGTGTGTATAAGGGCAGGAAGGACAGATAATCAGGAGAGGGCACAGATGAGGCAGATCACTCTGTGTGTATGAGGGCAGGAAGGACAGATAATCCAGAGAGGGCACAGATGAGGCAGATCACTGTGTGTATAAGGGCAGGAAGGACAGATAATCAGGAGAGGGCACAGATGAGGCAGATCACTGTGTGTATAAGGGCAGGAAGGACAGATAATCATGAGAGGGCACAGATGAGGCAGATCACTGTGTGTATAAGGGCAGGAAGGACCGGTTATCAGGAGAGGGCACAGATGAGGCAGATCACTGTGTGTATAAGGGCAGGAAGGACAGATAATCAGGAGATGGCACAGATGAGGCAGATCACTGTGTGTATAAGGGCAGGAAGGACAGATAATCAGGAGAGGGCACAGATGAGGCATATCACTGTGTGTATAAGGGCAGGAAGGACAGATAATCAGGAGAGGGCACAGATGAGGCAGATCACTGTGTGTATAAGGGCAGGAAGGACAGGTAATCAGGAGATGGCACAGATGAGGCAGATCACTGTGTGTATAAGGGCAGGAAGGACAGGTAATCAGGAGATGGCACAGAAGGACAGATAATCAGGAGAGGGCACAGATGAGGCAGATCACTGTGTGTATAAGGGCAGGAAGGACAGATAATCAGGAGAGGGCACAGATGAGACAGTTCACTGTGTGTATTAGGGCAGGAAGGACAGATAATCAGGAGAGGGCACAGATGTGGCAGATCACTGTGTGTATAAGGGCAGGAAGGAGAGATAATCAGGAGAGGGCACAGATGAGGCAGATCACTGTGTGTATAAGGGCAGGAAGGACAGATAATCAGGAGAGGGCACAGATGAGGCAGATCACTTTGTGTATAAGGGCAGGAAGGACAGGTAATCAGGAGAGGGCACAGATGAGGCAGATCACTGTGTGTATAAGGGCAGGAAGGACAGATAATCAGGAGAGGGCACAGATGAGGCAGATCACTGTGTGTATAAGGGCAGGAAGGACAGGTAATCAGGAGATGGCACAGAAGGACAGATAATCAGGAGAGGGCACAGATGAGGCAGATCACTGTGTGTATAAGGACAGGAAGGACAGATAATCAGGAGAGGGCACAGATGAGGCAGATCACTGTGTGTATAAGGGCAGGAAGGACAGAATCAGGAGAGGACACAGATGAGGCAGATCACTGTGTGTATAAGGGCAGGAAGGACAGATAATCAGGAGAGGGCACAGATGAGGCAGATCACTGTGTGTATAAGGGAAGGAAGGACAGATAATCAGGAGAGGGCACAGATGAGACAGATCACTGTGTGTATAAGGGCAGGAAGGACAGATAATCAGGAGAGGGCACAGATGAGGCAGATCACTGTGTGTATAAGGGCAGGAAGGACAGATAATCAGGAGAGGGCACAGATGAGGCAGATCACTGTGTGTATAAGGGCAGGAAGGACAGATAATCAGGAGAGGGCACAGATGTGGCAGATCACTGTGTGTATAAGGGCAGGAAGGAGAGATAATCAGGAGAGGGCACAGATGAGGCAGATCACTGTGTGTATAAGGGCAGGAAGGAGAGATAATCAGGAGAGGGCACAGATGAGGCAGATCACTGTGTGTATAAGGGCAGGAAGGACAGGTAATCAGGAGAGGGCACAGATGAGGCAGATCGCTGTGTGTATAAGGGCATGAAGGACAGATAATCAGGAGAGGGCACAGATGAGGCAGATCGCTGTGTGTATAAGGGCAGGAAGGACAGATAATCAGGAGAGGGCACAGATGAGGCAGATCACTGTGTGTATAAGGGCAGGAAGGACAGATAATCAGGAGAGGGCACAGATGAGAGATCACTGTGTGTAGAAGGGCAGGAAGGAGAGATAATCAGGAGAGGGCACAGATGAGAGATCACTGTGTGTAGAAGGGCAGGAAGGACAGATAATCAGGAGAGGGCACAGATGAGGCAGATCACTGTGTGTATAAGGGCAGGAAGGACAGATCATCAGGAGAGGGCGCAGATGAGGCAGATCACTGTGTGTATAAGGGCAGGAAGGACAGATCATCAGGAGAGGGCGCAGATGAGGCAGATCACTGTGTATAAGGGCAGGAAGGACAGATCATCAGGAGAGGGCACAGATGAGGCAGATCACTGTGTGTGTAAGGGCAGGAAGGATAGGTAATCAGGGGAGGGCACAGATGAGGCAGATCACTGTGTGTGTAAGGGCAGGAAGGACAGATAATCAGGAGAGGGCCCAGATGAGGCAGATCACTGTGTGTATAAGGGCAGGAAGGACAGATAATCAGGAGAGGGCACAGATGAGGCAGATCACTGTGTGTATAAGGGCAGGAAGGACAGATAATCAGGAGAGGACACAGATGAGGCAGATCACTGTGTGTTGTAAGGGCAAAAAGGACAGATAATCAGGAGAGGGCACAGATGAGGCAGATCACTGTGTGTATAAGGGCAGGAAGGACAGATAATCAGGAGAGGGCACAGATGAGGCAGATCACTGTGTATATAAGGGCAGGAAGGACAGATTATCAGGAGAGGGCACAGATGAGGCAGATCACTGTGTGTATAAGGGCAGGAAGGACAGATAATCAGGAGAGGGCACAGATGAGGCAGATCACTCTGTGTGTATGAGGGCAGGAAGGACAGATAATCCGGAGAGGGCACAGATGAGGCAGATCACTGTGTGTATAAGGGCAGGAAGGACAGATAATCAGGAGAGGGCATAGATGAGGCAGATCACTGTGTGTATAAGGGCAGGAAGGACAGATAATCAGGAGAGGGCACAGATGAGGCAGATCGCTCTGTGTATAAGGGCAGGAAGGACAGATAATCAGGAGAGGGCACAGCTGAGGCAGATCGCTCTGTGTATAAGGGCAGGAAGGACAGATAATCAGGAGAGGGCACAGATGAGGCAGATCACTGTGAATAAGGGCAGGAAGGACAGATAATCGGGAGAGGGCACAGATGAGGCAGATCATTGTGTGTATAAGGGCAGGAAGGACAGATAATCAGGAGAGGGCACAGATGAGGCAGATCACTGTGTGTATAAGGGCAGGAAGGACATATAGTCAGGAGAGGGCGCAGATGAGGCAGATCACTGTGTGTATAAGGGCAGGAAGGACAGATCATCAGGAGAGGGCACAGATGAGGCAGATCACTGTGTGTACAAGGGCAGGAAGGACAGATAATCAGGAGGGGGCACAGATGAGGCAGATCTCTGTGTGTATAAGGGCAGGAAGGACAGGTAATCAGGAGAGGGCACAGATGAGGCAGATCACTGTGTGTATAAGGGCAGGAAGGACAAATAATCAGGAGAGGGCACAGATGAGGCAGATCACTGTGTATGAGGGCAGGAGGGACAGATAATCAGGAGAGGGCACAGATGAGGCAGATCACTGTGTGTATAAGGGCAGGAAGGACAGATAATCAGGAGAGGGCACAGATGAGGCAGATCACTGTGTATGAGGGCAGGAGGGACAGATAATCAGGAGAGGGCACAGATGAGGCAGATCTCTCTGTGTGTATGAGGGCAGGAAGGACAGATAATCAGGAGAGGGCATAGATGAGGCAGATCACTGTGTGTATAAGGGCAGGAGGGACAGATATTCAGGAGAGGGCACAGATGAGGCAGATCACTTTGTGTATAAGGGCAGGAAGGACAGATAATCAGGAGAGGGCACAGATGAGGCAGATCACTGTGTGTATAAGGGCAGGAAGGGCAGATAATCAGGAGAGGGCACAGATGAGGCAGATCGCTGTGTGTATAAGGGCAGGAAGGACAGATAATCAGGAGAGGGCACAGATGAGGCAGATCGCTGTGTGTATAAGGGCAGGAAGGACAGATAATCAGGAGAGGGCACAGATGAGGCAGATCGCTGTGTGTATAAGGGCAGGAAGGACAGATAATCAGGAGAGGGCACAGATGAGGCAGATTACTGTGTATAAGGGAAGGAAGGACAGAATCAGGAGAGGGCACAGATGAGGCAGATCACTGTGTATAAGGGCAGGAAGAACAGATAATCAGGAGAGGGCACAGATAAGGCAGATCACTGTGTGTATAAGGGCAGGAAGGACAGATAATCAGGAGAGGGCACAGATGAGGCAGATCACTGTGTGTATAAGGGCAGGAAGGACAGATAATCAGGAGAGGGCACAGATGAGGCAGATCACTGTGTGTATAAGGGCAGGAAGGAAAGATAATCAGGAGAGGGCACAGATGAGGCAGATCATTCTGTGTATAAGGGCAGGAAGGACAGATAATCAGGAGAGGACACAGATGAGGCAGATCACTGTGTATAAGGGCAGGAAGGACAGATAATCAGAAGAGGGCAGAGATGAGGCAGATCACTGTGTCTATAAGGGCAGGAAGGACAGATAATCAGGAGAGGGCACAGATGAGGCAGATCACTGTGTGTATAAGGGCAGGAAGGACAGATAATTAGGAGAGGGCACAGATGTGGCAGATCACTGTGTGTATAAGGGCAGGAAGGACAGATAATCAGGAGAGGGCACAGATGAGGCAGATCACAGTGTGTATAAGGGCAGTAAGAACAGATAATCAGGAGAGGGCACAGATGTGGCAGATCACTGTGTGTATAAGGGCAGGAAGGACAGATAATCAGGAGAGGGCACAGATGAGGCAGATCACTCTGTGTATAAGGGCAGGAAGGACAGATAATCAGGAGAGGGCACAGATGAGGCAGATCACGGTGTGTATAAGGGCAGAAAGGACAGATAATCAGGAGAGGGCACAGATGAGGCAGATCACGGTGTGTATAAGGGCAGAAAGGACAGATAATCAGGAGAGGGCACAGATGAGGCAGATCACTGTGTGTATAAGGGCAGGAAGGAGAGATAATCAGGAGAGGGCACAGATGAGGCAGATCACGGTGTGTATAAGGGCAGAAAGGACAGATAATCAGGAGAGGGCACAGATGAGGCAGATCACGGTGTGTATAAGGGCAGAAAGGACAGATAATCAGGAGAGGGCACAGATGAGGCAGATCACGGTGTGTATAAGGGCAGGAAGGACAGATAATCAGGAGAGGGCACAGATGAGGCAGATCACTGTGTGTATAAGGGCAGGAAGGACAGATAATCAGGAGAGGGCCCAGATGAGGCAGATCACTGTGTGTGTAAGGGCAGGAAGGACAGATAATCAGGAGAGGGCACAGATGAGGCAGATCACTGTGTATAAGGGCAGGAAGGACAGATAATCAGGAGAGGGCACAGATGAGGCAGATCACTGTGTGTATAAGGGCAGGAAGGACACATAATCAGGAGAGGGCACAGATGAGGCAGATCACTGTGTGTATAAGGGCAGGAAGGACAGATAATCAGGAGAGGGCACAGATGAGGCAGATCACTGAGGGTATAAGGACAGCAAAGGACAGATAATCAGGAGAGGGCACAGATGAGGCAGATCACTCTGTGTGTATAAGGGCAGGAAGGACAGATAATCAGGAGAGGGCACAGATGAGAGATCACTGTGTGTAGAAGGGCAGGAAGGACAGATAATCAGGAGAGGGCACAGATGAGGCAGATCACTGTGAATAAGGGCAGGAAGGACAGATAATCGGGAGAGGGCACAGATGAGGCAGATCATTGTGTGTATAAGGGCAGGAAGGACAGATAATCAGGAGAGGGCACAGATGAGGCAGATCACTGTGTGTATAAGGGCAGGAAGGACAGATAATCAGGAGAGGGCCCAGATGAGGCAGATCACTGTGTGTATAAGGGCAGGAAGGACAGATAATCAGGAGAGGGCACAGATGAGGCAGATCACTGTGTGTACAAGGGCAGGAAGGACAGATAATCAGGAGGGGGCACAGATGAGGCAGATCTCTGTGTGTATAAGGGCAGGAAGGACAGGTAATCAGGAGAGGGCACAGATGAGGCAGATCACTGTGTGTATAAGGGCAGGAAGGACAAATAATCAGGAGAGGGCACAGATGAGGCAGATCACTGTGTGTATAAGGGCAGGAAGGACAGATAATCAGGAGAGGGCACAGATGAGGCAGATCACTGTGTATGAGGGCAGGAGGGACAGATAATCAGGAGAGGGCACAGATGTGGCAGATCACTGTGTGTATAAGGGCAGGAAGGACAGATAATCAGGAGAGGGCACAGATGAGGCAGATCACAGTGTGTATAAGGGCAGTAAGAACAGATAATCAGGAGAGGGCACAGATGTGGCAGATCACTGTGTGTATAAGGGCAGGAAGGACAGATAATCAGGAGAGGGCACAGATGAGGCAGATCACTCTGTGTATAAGGGCAGGAAGGACAGATAATCAGGAGAGGGCACAGATGAGGCAGATCACGGTGTGTATAAGGGCAGGAAGGACAGATAATCAGGAGAGGGCACAGATGAGGCAGATCACTGTGTGTATAAGGGCAGGAAGGAGAGATAATCAGGAGAGGGCACAGATGAGGCAGATCACTGTGTGTATAATGGCAGGAAGTACAGATAATCAGGAGAGGGCACAGATGAGGCAGATCACGGTGTGTATAAGGGCAGAAAGGACAGATAATCAGGAGAGGGCACAGATTAGGCAGATCACGGTGTGTATAAGGGCAGGAAGGACAGATAATCAGGAGAGGGCACAGATGAGGCAGATCACTGTGTGTATAAGGGCAGGAAGGACAGATAATCAGGAGAGGGCCCAGATGAGGCAGATCACTGTGTGTGTAAGGGCAGGAAGGACAGATAATCAGGAGAGGGCACAGATGAGGCAGATCACTGTGTATAAGGGCAGGAAGGACAGATAATCAGGAGAGGGCACAGATGAGGCAGATCACTGTGTGTATAAGGGCAGGAAGGACACATAATCAGGAGAGGGCACAGATGAGGCAGATCACTGTGTGTATAAGGGCAGGAAGGACAGATAATCAGGAGAGGGCACAGATGAGGCAGATCACTGAGGGTATAAGGACAGCAAAGGACAGATAATCAGGAGAGGGCACAGATGAGGCAGATCACTCTGTGTGTATAAGGGCAGGAAGGACAGATAATCAGGAGAGGGCACAGATGAGAGATCACTGTGTGTAGAAGGACAGGAAGGACAGATAATCAGGAGAGGGCACAGATGAGGCAGATCACTGTGTGTATAAGGGCAGGAAGGAGAGATAATCAGGAGAGGGCACAGATGAGGCAGATCTCTCTGTGTGTATAAGGGCAGGAAGGACAGATAATCAGGAGAGGGCACAGATGAGGCAGATCACAGTGTGTATAAGGGCAGGAAGGACAGATAATCAGGAGAGGGCACAGATGAGGCAGATCACTGTGTATAAGGGCAGGAAGGACAGATAATCAGGAGAGGGCATAGATGAGGCAGATCACTGTGTGTATAAGGGCAGGAAGGACAGATAATCAGGAGAGGGCACAGATGAGGCAGATCACTGTGTGTATAAGGGCAGGAAGGACAGATAATCAGGAGAGGGCACAGATGAGGCAGATCACTGTGTGTATAAGGGCAGGAAGGACAGATAATCAGGAGAGGGCATAGATGAGGCAGATCACTGTGTGTATAAGGGCAGGAAGGACAGATAATCAGGAGAGGGCACAGATGAGGCAGATCACTGTGTGTATAAGGGCAGGAAGGACAGATAATCAGGAGAGGGCACAGATGAGGCAGATCACTGTGTGTATAAGGGCAGGAAGGACAGATAATCAGGAGAGGGCACAGATGAGGCAGATCACTGTGTATAAGGGCAGGAAGGACAGATAATCAGGAGAGGGCACAGATGAGGCAGATCACTGTGTATAAGGGCAGGAAGGACAGATAATCAGGAGAGGGCACAGATGAGGCAGATCACTGTGTATAAGGGCAGGAAGGACAGGTAATCAGGAGAGGGCACAGATGAGGCAGATCACTCTGTGTATAAGGGCAGGAAGGACAGGTAATCAGGAGAGGGCACAGATGAGGCAGATCACTGTGTGTATAAGGGCAGGAAGGACAGATAATCAGGAGAGGGCACAGATGAGGCAGATCACTGTCTATAAGGGCAGGAAGGACAGATAATCAGGAGAGGGCACAGCTGTGGCAGATCACTCTGTGTATAAGGGCAGGAAGGACATATAATCAGGAGAGGGCACAGATGAGGCAGATCACTGTGTGTATAAGGGCAGGAAGGACACTCTTGGTGCGAGGGAAACATGACCCCTTATAATGCAGGTGGTGTGTGTGCATCACATACTGTGCTGGGGACAGAACTGCTAATTGGACATTAATATGACCTTATATAAATGGGTCTGACCATGTTGTGTTACTGTGTGTAATATGTAGAAACTGTATATACAAGTCTTTGTGCCTATCAGTGTGTAAGCCTGGTATCTTGGTATGCCTGCTGATATCCCCACAGTCCCCCTCTCTCTAAGCCCTAGCCAGGAAGCTATAGTCAGCTGAACGGCATGTGATATCACAAATGACTATGAGGGGTAACAGGGACTCCTTCTATAGCCCCAGGGGAGTCAGCCCTCTTATCAACATGATTAAGTTTCCTTTGTACCAAAGGGGCCATTGCAAGACTGTCCGAAACTGATATACACAGGGGGGGAAGCAGGGAATGATGTGATCACTAACTGCTCAGTACCCAGCCCCTGCATTCAACCCAACCAATACTAGGGATCAGGGGTGGCACCTAACCGTGGGAACATCAGATGTTTCATAATGGCAAGTGCAGGGGTTTGAGGGAGTTCTGTCCTGAGACCGGAGGGAAGTAGAGGTCCTAGCCTAAGTGGCAGGACCCAGGCTGGGCAGGAGTCGGGAGATTCTGCCCAAGCGTATGCTCCCACCGGAGCAGTCCAGTGGTGTGGGACTGGTGTGCCAGCTGGAGCTGGGTGACTGGTCTGCACGCCCTGCTCTTGGCGAGCAGAGGATGTTCAGGCCAAGCGGCCAGGAACCGCAAGTCAGGGACGGAGAAGTAATTTCCAGGAGAAGCGTGGAGCCACACAGCAGGCTCGCACAAGTGTGGTGTCCCCAGCCCAGGTGGGTAAGTCAGACCTAGTGGCTGCCCACCTTTCTAACACTAACGGGGCCTCTGCTATAGGGACATGTGTCTGGGTTCCCCAAGGTTTAGCTAGTACTACTTCCATTTCTGTATATATTGTATATAGTGTGTAGTTGCTGATGTTACATGTAGAAGTAGTGTTGTGTAATATAAAGGTATCGTTATACCTTTGCTATTGTGTCATTTCCTGTGCGATCTAAAGGGACTCAAAGGACCCGGGGTACCGTGCAAAGAGAGAGCTATATCCTTTCTGCCTTTAACAAGGTGGTGAACGGCTGAGAGGGCGAAAATAAGGCACGCTTAAACCCGGGATCCTCACAGTGCCCATCGTAGTAGTGCCCTTTACGCAGTGCCCACAGAAGTAGTGCCCCTTACACATAAAGTCACAGACACACAACACAATACTATATTTACCTGAAGCCCCGCTCCTATGTCCGCCACTGTCTAACTACTCCATCCTCGGTCCTCGCGCTGGGCAATATGGGAGAGATGTCATGACATCTCTCCCTTCACCTACTCCGGGAGCCGGAAGGTGAATCTGGATCTGGATCTCCTCTCCTCCATTTGCGGACTCAGTGTGGGTAAAGAATCACAGTAATTTGGTGCATGGGTGGGTAAGTATGGGGTCACATTTAGAGGTAAGTATGGGGTCACATTTAGAGGTAAGTATGGGGTCACATTTAGAGGTAAGTATGGGGTCAAATTTAGAGGTAAGTATGGGGTCAAATTTAGAGGTAAGTATGGGGTCACATTTAGAGGTAAGTATGGGGTCACATTAGGAGGTAAGTATGGGGTCACATTTAGAGGTAAGTATGGGGTCACATTAGGAGGTAAGTATGGGGTCACATTAGGAGGTAAGTATGGGGTCACATTTAGAGGTAAGTATGGGGTCACATTAGGAGGTAAGTATGGGGTCACATTTAGAGGTAAGTATGGGGTCACATTTAGAGGTAAGTATGGGGTCACATTTAGAGGTAAGTGTGCATAATAGCAGCAGTGGGAAATTAGCTGTACACAGAGAGAACACTGACAGGCAATTTATTCACTTTTGTTGAACAGAGTTGTCTACAACAAGACGACAAGAATGTCGGCGAATGCTCAGGGCGTTGATGTCCGCGTCCCCGGCTTTGGAAAAACATTTTCTGTTGAATATCTGGATAAAAGCAAATTAGCTGGTAATAGATTGTTCCAAGATTGTCCTTCTGCCTTCTAGCCATTCATCCCCTGTCTATGACTGCACTGTCCTTGGTCCCCTGTGACAACACCTGCTGAATATATACTTTCTATCCCCATGTCCCCATAGCGTGCCTGCCCTCTATTACTAGGTGCTAATTAATTCCCCATAGCATGTCACTGCTCCCCCCATACTGTGTTATATCATTCCCCATAGCGTGTCACTGCTCCCCCCATACTGTGTTATATCATTCCCCATAGCATGTCTCTGCTCACCCCCATACTGTGTTATATCATTCCCCATAGCGTGTCACTGCTCCCCCCATACTGTGTTATATCATTCCCCATAGCATGTCTCTGCTCACCCCCATACTGTGTTATATCATTACTCATAGCATGTCACTGCTCACCCCATACTGTATTATATTATTACCCATAGCATGTCTCTGCTCACCCCCATACTGTATTATATCATTACCCATAGCATGTCTCTGCTCACCCCATACTGTGTTATATCATTCCCCATAGCATGTCTCTGCTCACCCCTATACTGTGTGTTATATCATTCCCCATAGCATATCTCTGCTCATCCCATACTGTGTGTTATACCATTCCCCATAGCATGTCTCTGCTCACCCCCATACTGTTATATCATCCCCCATAGCATACCTCTGCTCACCCCATACTGTGTGTTATATCATTCCCCATAGCATGTCTCTGCTCACTCCATACTGTGTTATATCATTCCCCATAGCATGTCTCTGCTCACCCCATACTGTGTTATATCAATCCCCATAGCATGTCTCTGCTCACCCCCCCCATACTGTGTGTTATATCATTCCCCATAGCATATCTCTGCTCATCCCATACTGTGTGTTATACCATTCCCCATAGCATGTCTCTGCTCACCCCCATACTGTTATATCATCCCCCATAGCGTGTCTCTGCTCACCCCATACTGTGAGTTATATCATTCCCCATAGCATGTCACTGCTCCCCCCATACTGTGAGTTATATCATTCCCCATAGCATACCTCTGCTCACCCCATACTGTGTGTTATATCATTCCCCATAGCATGTCTCTGCTCACTCCATACTGTGTTATATCATTCCCCATAGCATGTCTCACCCCCATACTGTGTTATATCATTCCCCATAGCGTGTCTCTGCTCCCCCCCATACTGTGTTATATAATTTCCCATAGCATGTCTCTGCTCACCCCTATACTGTGTTATATCATTCCCCATAGCATGTCTCTGCTCACCCCCATACTGTGTTATACCATTCCCCATAGCATGTCTCTGCTCACCCCCATACTGTGTTATACCATTCCCCGTAGCATGTCTCTGCTCACCCCCATACTGTGATATACCATTCCCCATAGCATGTCTCTGCTCACCCCCATACTGTGTTATACCATTCCCCAGAGCATGTCTCTGCTCACCCCCTTACTGTGTTATACCATTCCCCATAGCATGTCTCTGCTCACCCCCATACTGTGTTATACCATTCCCCATAGCATGTCTCTGCTCACCCCCATACTGTGTTATACCATTCCCCATAGCATGTCTCTGCTCACCCCCATACTGTGTTATACCATTCCCCGTAGCATGTCTCTGCTCACCCCCATACTGTTATACCATTCCCCATAGCATGTCTCTGCTCACCCCCATACTGTGTTATACCATTCCCCATAGCATGTCTCTGCTCACCCCCATACTGTGTTATATCATTCCCCATAGCATGTCTCTGCTCACCCCCATACTGTGTTATATCATTCCCCATAGCATGTATCTGCTCACCCCCATACTGTGTTATATCATTCCCCATAGCATGTATCTGCTCACCCCCATACTGTGTTATATCATTCCCCATAGCATGTCTCTGCTCACCCCCCCATACTGTGTGTTATATCATTCCCCATAGCATGTCTCTGCTCACCCCATACTGTGTGTTATATCATTCCCCATAGCATGTCTCTGCTCACCCCATACTGTGTGTTATATCATTCCCCATAGCATGTCTCTGCTCACCTCATACTGTGTTATATCATTCCCCATAGCATGTCTCTGCTCACCCCCATACTGTGTTATATCATTCCCCATAGCATGTCTCTACTCACCCCCATACTGTGTTATATCATTCCCTATAGCATGTCACTGCTCCCCCCATACTGTGTGATATATCATTCCCCATAGCATGTCACTGCTCACCCCTATACTGTGTTATATCATTCCCCATAGCATGTCTCTGCTCACCCCCATACTGTGTTATATCATTCCCCATAGCATGTCACTGCCCCCCCATACTGTGTATTATATCAATCCCCATAGCATGTCTCTGCTCACCCCCATACTGTGTTATATCATTCCCCATAGCATGTCACTGCCCCCCCATACTGTGTATTATATCAATCCCCATAGCATGTCTCTCCTCACCCCCATACTGTGTTATATCATTTCCCATAGCATGTCTCTGCTCACCCCCATACTGTGTTATACCATTCCCCATAGCATGTCACTGCTCACCCCCATACTGTGTTATATCATTCCCCATAGCATGTCTCTGCTCACCCCCATACTGTGTTATACCATTCCCCATAGCATGTCTCTGCTCACCCCCATACTGTGTTATATCATTCCCCATAGCATGTCTCTGCTCCCCCCATACTGTGTTATACCATTCCCCATAGCATGTCTCTGCTCACCCCATACTGTGTTATATCATTCCCCATAGCATGTCTCTGCTCACCTCCATACTGTGTTATATCATTCCCCATAGCATGTCTCTGCTCACCCCCATACTGTGTTATATCATTCCCCATAGCATGTCTCTGCTCACCCCCATAATGTGTTATATCATTACCCATAGCATGTCACTGCTCACCCCCATACTGTGTTATATCATTCCCCATAGCATGTCTCTGCTCACCCCCATAATGTGTTATATAATTACCCATAGCATGTCACTGCTCACCCCCATACTGTGTTATATCATTCCCCATAGCATGTCTCTACTCACCCCCTATACTGTGTTATATCATTCCCCATAGCATGTCTCTGCTCACCCCCATACTGTGTTATATCATTCCCCATAGCATGTCTCTGCTCACCCCCATACTGTGTTATACCATTCCCCATATCATGTCTCTGCTCACCCCCTATACTGTGTTATATCATTCCCCATAGCATGTCTCTGCTCACCCCCATACTGTGTTATACCATTCCCCATAGCGTGTCTCTACTCACCCCCTATACTGTGTTATATCATTCCCCATAGCGTGTCTCTGCTCACCCCCATACTGTGCTATATCATTCCCCATAGCGTGTCTCTGCTCACCCCCTATACTGTGTTATATCATTCCCCATAGCATGTCTCTGCTCACCTCCATACTGTGTTATATCATTCCCCATAGCATGTCCCTGCTCACCCCAATACTGTGTTATATCATTCCCCATAGCATGTCTCTGCTCACCCCCATACTGTGTGTTATACCATTCCCCATAGCATATCTCTGCTCACCCCCATTCTGTGTTATATCATTCCCCATAGCATGTCTCTGCTCACCTACATACTGTGTTATATCATTCCCCATAGCATGTCTCTGCTCACCTCCATACTGTGTTATATCATTCCCCATAGCATGTCTCTGCTCACCCCCATACTGTGTTATATCAATCCCCATAGCGTGTCTCTGCTCACCCCCTATACTGTGTTATATCATTCCCCATAGCATGTCTCTGCTCCCCCCCATACTGTTATATCATTCCCCATAGCATGTCTCTGCTCACCCCCATACTGTGTTATACCATTCCCCATAGCATGTCTCTGCTCACCTCCATACTGTGTTATATCATTCCCCATAGCATGTCTCTGCTCACCCCCATACTGTGTGTTATACCATTCCCCATAGCATATCTCTGCTCACCCCCATTCTGTGTTATATCATTCCCCATAGCATGTCTCTGCTCACCTCCATACTGTGTTATATCATTCCCCATAGCATGTCTCTGCTCACCTCCATACTGTGTTATATCATTCCCCATAGCATGTCTCTGCTCACCCCCATACTGTGTTATATCATTCCCCATAGCGTGTCTCTGCTCACCCCCTATACTGTGTTATATCATTCCCCATAGCATGTCTCTGCTCCCCCCCATACTGTTATATCATTCCCCATAGCATGTCTCTGCTCACCCCCATACTGTGTTATACCATTCCCCATAGCATGTCTCTGCTCACCCCATACTGTGTTATATCATTCCCCATAGCATGTCTCTGCTCACCCCTATACTGTGTTATATCATTCCCCATAGCATGTCTCTGCTCACCCCTATACTGTGTTATATCGTACCCCATAGCATGTGTCTGCTCACCCTCATACTGTGTTATATCATTCCCCATAGCATGTCTCTGCTCACCCCCATACTGTGTTATATCATTCCCCATAGCATGTCTCTGCTCACCCCCATACTGTGTTATACCATTCCCCATAGCATGTCTCTGCTCACCCCCATACTGTGTTATATCATTCCCCATAGCATGTCTCTGCTCCCCCCATACTGTGTTATACCATTCCCCATAGCATGTCTCTGCTCACCCCATACTGTGTTATATCATTCCCCATAGCATGTCTCTGCTCACCTCCATACTGTGTTATATCATTCCCCATAGCATGTCTCTGCTCACCCCCATACTGTGTTATATCATTCCCCATAGCATGTCTCTGCTCACCCCCATAATGTGTTATATCATTACCCATAGCATGTCACTGCTCACCCCCATACTGTGTTATATCATTCCCCATAGCATGTCTCTGCTCCCCCCATACTGTGTTATACCATTCCCCATAGCATGTCTCTGCTCACCCCATACTGTGTTATATTATTCCCCATAGCATGTCTCTGCTCACCCCCATACTGTATGTTATATCATTCCCCATAGCATGTCTCTGCTCACCTCCATACTGTGTTATATCATTCCCCATAGCATGTCCCTGCTCACCCCAATACTGTGTTATATCATTCCCCATAGCATGTCTCTGCTCACCCCCATACTGTGTGTTATACCATTCCCCATAGCATATCTCTGCTCACCCCCATTCTGTGTTATATCATTCCCCATAGCATGTCTCTGCTCACCTCCATACTGTGTTATATCATTCCCCATAGCATGTCTCTGCTCACCTCCATACTGTGTTATATCATTCCCCATAGCATGTCTCTGCTCACCCCCATACTGTGTTATATCATTCCCCATAGCGTGTCTCTGCTCACCCCCTATACTGTGTTATATCATTCCCCATAGCATGTCTCTGCTCCCCCCCATACTGTTATATCATTCCCCATAGCATGTCTCTGCTCACCCCCATACTGTGTTATACCATTCCCCATAGCATGTCTCTGCTCACCTCCATACTGTGTTATATCATTCCCCATAGCATGTCTCTGCTCACCCCCATACTGTGTGTTATACCATTCCCCATAGCATATCTCTGCTCACCCCCATTCTGTGTTATATCATTCCCCATAGCATGTCTCTGCTCACCTCCATACTGTGTTATATCATTCCCCATAGCATGTCTCTGCTCACCTCCATACTGTGTTATATCATTCCCCATAGCATGTCTCTGCTCACCCCCATACTGTGTTATATCATTCCCCATAGCGTGTCTCTGCTCACCCCCTATACTGTGTTATATCATTCCCCATAGCATGTCTCTGCTCCCCCCCATACTGTTATATCATTCCCCATAGCATGTCTCTGCTCACCCCCATACTGTGTTATACCATTCCCCATAGCATGTCCCTGCTCACCCCAATACTGTGTTATATCATTCCCCATAGCATGTCTCTGCTCACCCCCATACTGTGTGTTATACCATTCCCCATAGCATATCTCTGCTCACCCCCATTCTGTGTTATATCATTCCCCATAGCATGTCTCTGCTCACCTCCATACTGTGTTATATCATTCCCCATAGCATGTCTCTGCTCACCCCTATACTGTGTTATATCATTCCCCATAGCATGTCTCTGCTCACCCCCATACTGTGTTATATCATTCCCCATAGCGTGTCTCTGCTCACCCCTATACTGTGTTATATCATTCCCCATAGCATGTCACTGCTCACCCCCATACTGTGTTATATCATTCCCCATAGCATGTCTCTGCTCACCCCCATACTGTGTTATATCATTCCCCATAGCATGTCTCTGCTCACCCTCATACTGTGTGTTATACCATTCCCCATAGCATGTCTCTGCTCACCCCCATACTGTGTTATACCATTCCCCATAGCATGTCTCTGCTCACCCCCATACTGTGTTATATCATTCCCCATAGCATGTCTGCTAACCCCTATACTGTGTTATATCATTCCCCATAGCATGTCTCTGCTCACCCCCTTACTGTGTGTTCTATCATTCCCCATAGCATGTCTCTACTCACCCCCATACTGTGTTATATCATTCCCCATAGCATGTCTCTGCTCACCCCCATACTGTGTTATATCATTCCCCATAGCATGTCTCTGCTCACCCCCATACTGTGTTATATCATTCCCCATAGCATGTCTCTGCTCACCCCATACTGTATTATATCATTACCCATAGCACGTCTCTGCTCACCCCATACTGTATTATATCATTCCCCATAGCATGTCTCTGCTCACCCCATACTGTGTTATATCATTCCCCATAGCATGTCTCTGCTCACCCCATACTGTGTTATATCATTCCCCATAGCATGTCTCTGCTCACCCTCATACTGTGTTATATCATTCCCCAGAGCGTGTCTCTGCTCACCCCATACTGTGTTATATCATTCCCCATAGCATGTCTCTGCTCACCCCCATACTGTGTTATATCATTCCCCATAGCGTATCTCTGCTCACCCCCATACTGTGTTATATCATTCCCCATAGCATGTCTGTACTCACCCCCATACTGTGTGTTATATCATTCCCCATAGCATGTCTCTGCTCACCTCATACTGTGTTATATCATTCCCCATAGCATGTCTCTGCTCACCCCTATACTGTGTTATATCATTCCCCATAGCATGTCTCTGCTCACCCCCATACTGTGTTATATCATTCCCCATAGCATGTCACTGCCCCCCCCATACTGTGTGTTATATCATTCCCCATAGCATGTCACTGCTCCCCCCATACTGTGTATTATATCATTCCCCATAGCATGTCTCTCCTCACCCCCATACTGTGTTATATCATTTCCCATAGCATGTCTCTGCTCACCCCCATACTGTGTTATACCATTCCCCATAGCATGTCACTGCTCACCCCTATACTGTGTTATACCATTCCCCATAGCATGTCTCTGCTCACCCCCATACTGTGTTATATCATTCCCCATAGCATGTCTCTGCTCCCCCCATACTGTGTTATACCATTCCCCATAGCATGTCTCTGCTCACCCCATACTGTGTTATATTATTCCCCATAGCATGTCTCTGCTCACCCCCATACTGTATGTTATATCATTCCCCATAGCATGTCTCTGCTCACCTCCATACTGTGTTATATCATTCCCCATAGCATGTCTCTGCTCACCCCCATACTGTGTTATATCATTCCCCATAGCATGTCTCTGCTCACCCCCATAATGTGTTATATGATTCCCCATAGCATGTCACTGCTCCCCCCCATAATGTGTTATATCATTCCCCATAGCATGTCTCTGCTCACCCCCATACTGTGTTATATCATTCCCCATAGCATGTCTCTGCTCACCCCCAAACTGTGTTATACCATTCCCCATAGCATGTCTCTGCTCACCCCCATACTGTGTTATACCATTCCCCATAGCATGTCTCTGCTCACCCCCTATACTGTGTTATATTATTCCCCATAGCATGTCTCTTCTCACCCCCATACTGTGTTATACCATTCCCCATAGCATGTCTCTGCTCACCTCCTATACTGAGTTATATCATTCCCCATAGCATGTCTCTGCTCACCCCCATACTGTGTTATATCATTCCCCATAGCGTGTCTCTGCTCACCCCCATACTGTGTTATATCATTCCCCATAGCGTGTCTCTGCTCACCCCCATACTGTGTTATATCTAACCCCATAGCATGTCTCTGCTCACCCCCATACTGTGTTATATCATTCCCCATAGCATGTCTCTGTTCACCCTCATACTGTGTTATATCATTCCCCATAGCATGTCTCTGCTCACCCCCATACTGTGTTATATCATTCCCCATAGCATGTCTCTGCTCCCCCCATACTGTGTGTTATATCATTCCCCATAGCATGTCACTGCTCCCCCCATACTGTGTTATATCATACCCCATACTGTGTGTTATATCATTCCCCATAGCATGTCACTGCTCCCCCCATACTGTGAGTTATATCATTCCCCATAGCATGTCTCTGCTCCCCCCATACTATGTGTTATATCATTCCCCATAGCATGTCTCTGCTCCCCCCATACTGTGTGTTATATCATTTCCCATAGCAGGTCTCTGCTCCCCCCATACTGTGTGTTATATCATTCCCCATAGCATGTCTCTGCTCACCCCCATACTGTGTTATATCATTCCCCATAGCATGTCTCTGCTCACCCCATAATGTGTTATATCATTACCCATAGCATGTCACTGCTCACCCCATACTGTATTATATCATTACCCATAGCATGTCTCTGCTCACCCCCATACTGTATTATATCATTACCCATAGCATGTCTCTGCTCACCCCATACTGTATTATATCATTACCCATAGCATGTCTCTGCTCACCCCCATACTGTTATATCATTCCCCATAGCATGTCTCTGCTCACCCTCATACTGTGTTATATCATTCCCCATAGCGTGTCTCTGCTCACCCCATACTGTGTTATATCATTCCCCATAGCATGTCCCTGCTCACCCCCATACTGTGTTATATCATTCCCCATAGCGTATCATTGCTCACCCCCATACTTTGTTATATCATTCCCCATAGCATGTCTCTGTTCACCCCCATACTGTGTTATATCATTCCCCATAGCATGTCTCTGCTCACCACCCCCATACTGTGTGTTATATCATTCCCCATAGCATATCTCTGCTCACCCCATACTGTGTGTTATAACATTCCCCATAGCATGTCTCTGCTCACCCGCATACTGTTATATCATCCCCATAGCGTGTCTCTGCTCACCCCATACTGTGAGTTATATCATTCCCCATAGCATGTCACTGCTCCCCCCATACTGTGAGTTATATCATTCCCCATAGCATATCTCTGCTCACCCCATACTGTGTGTTATATCATTCCCCATAGCATGTCTCTGCTCACTCCATACTGTGTTATATCATTCCTCATAGCATGTCTCTGCTCCCCCCCATTCTGTGTTATATCATTCCCCATAGCATGTCTCTGCTCACCCCTATACTGTGTTATATCATTCCCCATAGCATGTCTCTGCTCCCCCCCATTCTGTGTTATACCATTCCCCATAGCATGTCTCTGCTCACCCCTATACTGTGTTATATCATTCCCCATAGCATGTCTCTGCTCACCCCTATACTGTGTTATATCGTACCCCATAGCATGTGTCTGCTCACCCTCATACTGTGTTATATCATTCCCCATAGCATGTCTCTGCTCACCCCCATACTGTGTTATATCATTCCCCATAGCATGTCTCTGCTCACCCCCATACTGTGTTATACCATTCCCCATAGCATGTCTCTGCTCACCCCTATACTGTGTTATATCGTACCCCATAGCATGTCTCTGCTCACCCCTATACTGTGTTATATCATTCCCCATAGCATGTCTCTGCTCACCCCTATACTGTGTTATATCGTACCCCATAGCATGTATCTGCTCACCCTCATACTGTGTTATATCATTCCCCATAGCATGTCTCTGCTCACCCCCATACTGTGTTATACCATTCCCCATAGCATGTCTCTGCTCACCCCCATACTGTGTTATACCATTCCCCATAGCATGTCTCTGCTCACCCCCATACTGTGTTATATCATTCCCCATAGCATGTCTCTGCTCACCCCATACTGTGTGTTATATCATTCCCCATAGCATGTCTCTGCTCACCTCATACTGTGTTATATCATTCCCCATAGCATGTCTCTGCTCACCCCCATACTGTGTTATATCATTCCCCATAGTATGTCTCTGCTCACCTCATACTGTGTTATATCATTCCCCATAGCATGTCTCTGCTCACCCCCATACTGTGTGTTATATCATTCCCCATAGCATGTCTCTGCTCACCTCATACTGTGTTATATCATTCCCCATAGCATGTCTCTGCTCACCCCCCCATACTGTGTGTTATATCATTCCCCATAGCATGTCTCTGCTCACCCCATACTGTGTGTTATATCATTCCCCATAGCATGTCTCTGCTCACCTCATACTGTGTTATATCATTCCCCATAGCATGTCTCTGCTCACCCCCATACTGTGTTATATCATTCCCCATAGCATGTCTCTGCTCACCCCCCCATACTGTGTGTTATATCATTCCCCATAGCATGTCTCTGCTCACCCCATACTGTGTGTTATATCATTCCCCATAGCATGTCTCTGCTCACCCCATACTGTGTGTTATATCATTCCCCATAGCATGTCTCTGCTCACCTCATACTGTGTTATATCATTCCCCATAGCGTGTCTCTGCTCACCCTCATACTGTGTTATATCATTCCCCATAGCATGTCTCTGCTCACCCCTATACTGTGTTATATCATTCCCCATAGCATGTCTCTGCTCACCCCCATACTGTGTTATATCATTCCCCATAGCATGTCACTGCCCCCCCATACTGTGTGTTATATAATTCCCCATAGCATGTCTCTCCTCACCCCCATACTGTGTTATATCATTTCCCATAGCATGTCTCTGCTCACCCCCATACTGTGTTATACCATTCCCCATAGCATGTCACTGCTCACCCCTATACTGTGTTATATCATTCCCCATAGCATGTCTCTGCTCACCCCCATACTGTGTTATACCATTCCCCATAGCATGTCTCTGCTCACCCCCATACTGTGTTATATCATTCCCCATAGCATGTCTCTGCTCCCCCCATACTGTGTTATACCATTCCCCATAGCATGTCTCTGCTCACCCCATACTGTGTTATATTATTCCCCATAGCATGTCTCTGCTCACCCCCATACTGTATGTTATATCATTCCCCATAGCATGTCTCTGCTCACCTCCATACTGTGTTATATCATTCCCCATAGCATGTCTCTGCTCACCCCCATACTGTGTTATATCATTCCCCATAGCATGTCTCTGCTCACCCCCATAATGTGTTATATGATTCCCCATAGCATGTCACTGCTCCCCCCCATACTGTGTTATATCATTCCCCATAGCATGTGTCTGCTCACCCCCTATACTGTGTTATATCATTCCCCATAGCGTGTCTCTGCTCACCCCCATACTGTGTTATATCATTCCCCATAGCGTGTCTCTGCTCACCCCCTATACTGTGTTATATCATTCCCCATAGCATGTCTCTGCTCACCCCCATACTGTGTTATACCATTCCCCATAGCATGTCTCTGCTCACCCCCATACTGTGTTATATCATTCCCCATAGCATGTCCCTGCTCACCCCAATACTGTGTTATATCATTCCCCATAGCATGTCTCTGCTCACCCCCATACTGTGTGTTATACCATTCCCCATAGCATATCTCTGCACACCCCCATTCTGTGTTATATCATTCCCCATAGCATGTCTCTGCTCACCTCCATACTGTTATATCATTCCCCATAGCATGTCTCTGCTCACCTCCATACTGTGTTATATCATTCCCCATAGCATGTCTCTGCTCACCCCTATACTGTGTTATATCATTCCCCATAGCATGTCTCTGCTCACCCCCATACTGTGTTATATCATTCCCCATAGCATGTCTCTGCTCACCCCCATTCTGTGTTATATCATTCCCCATAGCATGTCTCTGCTCACCCCCATTCTGTGTTATATCATTCCCCATAGCATGTCTCTGCTCACCTCCATACTGTGTTATATCATTCCCCATAGCATGTCTCTGCTCCCCCCCATACTGTGTTATATCATTCCCCATAGCATGTCTCTGCTCACCCCCATACTGTGTTATATCATTCCCCATAGCGTGTCTCTGCTCACCCCCTATACTGTGTTATATCATTCCCCATAGCATGTCTCTGATCCCCCCCATACTGTGTTATACCATTCCCCATAGCATGTCTCTGCTCACCTCCATACTGTGTTATATCATTCCCCATAGCATGTCTCTGCTCACCCCCATACTGTGTTATACCATTCCCCATAGCATGTCTCTGCTCACCTCCATACTGTGAGTTATACCATTCCCCATAGCATGTCTCTGCTCACCCCCATTCTGTGTTATATCATTCCCCATAGCATGTCTCTGCTCACCTCCATACTGTGAGTTATACCATTCCCCATAGCATGTCTCTGCTCACCCCTATACTGTGTTATATCATTCCCCATAGCATGTCTCTGCTCACCCCTATACTGTGTTATATCATTCCCCATAGCATGTCTCTGCTCACCCCCATACTGTGTTATATCATTCCCCATAGCATGTCTCTGCTCCCCCCATACTGTGTTATACCATTCCCCATAGCATGTCTCTGCTCACCCCATACTGTGTTATATTATTCCCCATAGCATGTCTCTGCTCACCCCCATACTGTATGTTATATCATTCCCCATAGCATGTCTCTGCTCACCTCCATACTGTGTTATATCATTCCCCATAGCATGTCTCTGCTCACCCCCATACTGTGTTATATCATTCCCCATAGCATGTCTCTGCTCACCCCCATAATGTGTTATATGATTCCCCATAGCATGTCACTGCTCCCCCCCATACTGTGTTATACCATTCCCCATAGCATGTCTCTGCTCACCCCCATACTGTGTTATATCATTCCCCATAGTATGTCTCTGCTCACCCTCATACTGTATTATATCATTCCCCATAGCATGTCTCTGCTCACCCTCATACTGTGTTATATCATTCCCCATAGCATGTCTCTGCTCACCCCCATACTGTGTGTTATAACACAGAATGGGGGTGAGCAGAGATATGCTATGGGGAATGGTATAACACACAGTATGGGGGTGAGCAGAGACATGCTATGGGGAATGATATAACACAGAATGGGGGTGAGCAGAGATATGCTATGGGGAATGGTATATCATTCCCCATAGCATGTCTCTGCTCACCCCTATACTGTGTTATATCATTCCCCATAGCATGTCTCTGCTCACCCCCATACTGTGTTATATCATTACCCATAGCATGTCTCTGCTCACCCCATAATGTGTTATATCATTCCCCATAGCATGTCTCTGCTCACCCTCATACTGTGTTATATCATTCCCCATAGCATGTCTCTGCTCACCCCCATACTGTGTGTTATACCATTCCCCATAGTATGTCTCTGCTCCCCCCATACTGTGTGTTATACCATTCCCCATAGCATGTCACTGCCCCCCCCCAATACTGTGTTATATCATTCCCCATAGCATGTCTCTGCTCACGCCCATACTGTGTTATACCATTCCCCATAGCATGTCTCTGCTCACCCCCATACTGTGTTATATCATTCCCCATAGCATGTCTCTGCTCACCCCCATACTGTGTTATATCATTCCCCATAGCGTGTCTCTGCTCACCCCCATACTGTGTTATATCTAACCCCATAGCATGTCTCTGCTCACCCCCATACTGTGTTATATCATTCCCCATAGCATGTCTCTGCTCACCCCCATACTGTGTTATATCATTCCCCATAGCATGTCTCTGCTCCCCCCATACTGTGTGTTATATCATTCCCCATAGCATGTCACTGCTCCCCCCATACTGTGTTATATCATACCCCATACTGTGTGTTATATCATTCCCCATAGCATGTCACTGCTCCCCCCATACTGTGAGTTATATCATTCCCCATAGCATGTCTCTGCTCCCCCCATACTGTGTGTTATATCATTCCCCATAGCATGTCTCTGCTCCCCCCATACTGTGTGTTATATCATTCCCCATAGCATGTCTCTGCTCACCCCCATACTGTGTTATATCATTCCCCATAGCATGTCTCTGCTCACCCCATAATGTGTTATATCATTCCCCATAGGATGTCACTGCTCCCCCCCAATACTGTGTTATATCATTCCCAATAGCATGTCACTGCTCCCCCCCATACTGTGTTATATCATTCCCCATAGCATGTCTCTACTCACCCCCATACTGTGTTATATCATTACCCATAGCATGTCACTGCTCACCCCATACTGTATTATATCATTCCCCATAGCATGTCTCTGCTCACCCCCATACTGTGTTATATCATTCCCCATAGCATGTCTCTGCTCACTCCATACTGTGTTATATCATTCCCCATAGCATGTCTCACCCCCATACTGTTTTATATCATTCCCCATAGCATGTCTCTGCTCCCCCCCATACTGTGTTATATCATTCCCCATAGCATGTCTCTGCTCACCCCCATACTGTGTTATATCATTCCCCATAGCATACCTCTGCTCACCCCTATACTGTGTTATATCATTCCCCATAGCATGTCTCTGCTCACCCCTATACTGTGTTATATCATTCCCCATAGCATGTATCTGCTCACCCTCATACTGTGTTATATCATTCCCCATAGCATGTCTCTGCTCACCCCATACTGTATTATATCATTACCCATAGCATGTCTCTGCTCACCCCCATACTGTGTTATATCATTCCCCATAGCATGTCTCTGCTCACCCTCATACTGTGTTATATCATTCCCCATAGCATGTCTCTGCTCACCCCCATACTGTGTTATATCATTCCCCATAGCATGTCCCTGCTCACCCCCATACTGTGTTATATCATTCCCCATAGCGTATCATTGCTCACCCCCATACTGTGTTATATCATTCCCCATAGCATGTCTCTGCTCACCCCCATACTGTGTTATATCATTCCCCATAGCATGTCTCTGCTCACCCCCCCCATACTGTGTGTTATATCATTCCCCATAGCATATCTCTGCTCACCCCATACTGTGTGTTATACCATTCCCCATAGCATGTCTCTGCTCACCCCCATACTGTTATATCATCCCCCATAGCGTGTCTCTGCTCACCCCATACTGTGAGTTATATCATTCCCCATAGCATGTCACTGCTCCCCCCATACTGTGAGTTATATCATTCCCCATAGCATATCTCTGCTCACCCCATACTGTGTGTTATATCATTCCCCATAGCATGTCTCTGCTCACTCCATACTGTGTTATATCATTCCCCATAGCATGTCTCACCCCCATACTGTTTTATATCATTCCCCATAGCATGTCTCTGCTCCCCCCCATACTGTGTTATATCATTCCCCATAGCATGTCTCTGCTCACCCCCATACTGTGTTATATCATTCCCCATAGCATGTCTCTGCTCACCCCTATACTGTGTTATATCATTCCCCATAGCATGTATCTGCTCACCCTCATACTGTGTTATATCATTCCCCATAGCATGTCTCTGCTCACCCCCATACTGTGTTATACCATTCCCCATAGCATGTCTCTGCTCACCCCCATACTGTGTTATACCATTCCCCATAGCATGTCTCTGCTCACCCCCATACTGTGTTATACCATTCCCCATAGCATGTCTCTGCTCACCCCCATACTGTGTTATATCATTCCCCATAGCATGTCTCTGCTCACCCCATACTGTGTGTTATACCATTCCCCATAGCATGTCTCTGCTCACCCCATACTGTGTTATATCATTCCCCATAGCATGTCTCTGCTCACCCCCATACTGTGTTATATCATTCCCCATAGCATGTCTCTGCTCATCCCCATACTGTGTTATACCATTCCCCATAGCATGTCTCTGCTCACCCCCTATACTGTGTTATATCATTCCCCATAGCATGTCTCTGCTCACCCCCATACTGTGTTATATCATTCCCCATAGCGTGTCTCTGCTCACCCCCATACTGTGTTATATCATTCCCCATAGCGTGTCTCTGCTCACCCCCATACTGTGTTATATCATTCCCCATAGCATGTCTCTGCTCACCCCTATACTGTGTTATATCATTCCCCATAGCATGTCTCTGCTCACCCCATACTGTGTTATACCATTCCCCATAGCATGTCTCTGCTCACCCCCATACTGTGTTATACCATTCCCCATAGCATGTCTCTGCTCACCCCCATACTGTGTTATATCATTCCCCATAGCATGTCTCTGCTCCCACCATACTGTGTGTTATATCATTCCCCATAGCATGTCTCTGCTCCCCCCATACTGTGTGTTATACCATTCCCCATAGCATGTCACTGCTCCCCCCATACTGTGTGTTATATCATTCCCCATTGCGTGTCTCTGCTCACCCCCATACTGTGTTATACCATTCCCCATAGCATGTCACTGCTCACCCCTATACTGTGTTATATCATTCCCCATAGCATGTCTCTGCTCACCCCCATACTGTGTTATACCATTCCCCATAGCATGTCTCTGCTCACCCCCATACTGTGTTATATCATTCCCCATAGCATGTCTCTGCTCACCCCCATACTGTGTTATATCATTCCCCATAGCATGTCTCTGCTCACCCCCATTCTGTGTTATATTATTCCCCATAGCATGTCTCTGCTCACCCCCATACTGTGTTATATCATTCCCCATAGCATGTCTCTGCTCACCTCCATACTGTGTTATATCATTCCCCATAGCATGTCTCTGCTCACCCCCATACTGTGTGTTATACCATTCCCCATAGCATATCTCTGCTCACCCCCATTCTGTGTTATATCATTCCCCATATCATGTCTCTGCTCACCTCCATACTGTGTTATATCATTCCCCATAGCATGTCTCTGCTCCCCCCCATACTGTGTTATATCATTCCCCATAGCATGTCTCTGCTCACCCCCATACTGTGTTATATCATTCCCCATAGCGTGTCTCTGCTCACCCCCTATACTGTGTTATATCATTCCCCATAGCATGTCTCTGATCCCCCCCATACTGTTATATCATTCCCCATAGCATGTCTCTGCTCACCCCCATACTGTGTTATACCATTCCCCATAGCATGTCTCTGCTCACCTCCATACTGTGTTATATCATTCCCCATAGCATGTCCCTGCTCACCCCAATACTGTGTTATATCATTCCCCATAGCATGTCTCTGCTCCCCCCATACTGTGTGTTATATCATTCCCCATAGCATGTCTCTGCTCCCCCCATTCTGTGTGTTATATCATTCCCCATAGCATGTCTCTGCTCACCTCCATACTGTGTTATATCATTCCCCATAGCATGTCTCTGCTCACCCCCATACTGTGTTATATCATTCCCCATAGCATGTCTCTGCTCACCCCATAATGTGTTATATCATTCCCCATAGGATGTCACTGCTCCCCCCCAATACTGTGTTATATCATTCCCCATAGCATGTCTCTTCTCACCCCCCCCATACTGTGTGTTATATCATTCCCCATAGCATATCTCTGCTCACCCCATACTGTGTGTTATACCATTCCCCATAGCATGTCTCTGCTCACCCCCATACTGTTATATCATCCCCCATAGCGTGTCTCTGCTCACCCCATACTGTGAGTTATATCATTCCCCATAGCATGTCACTGCTCCCCCCATACTGTGAGTTATATCATTCCCATAGCATATCTCTGCTCACCCCATACTGTGTGTTATATCATTCCCCATAGCATGTCTCTGCTCACTCCATACTGTGTTATATCATTCCCCATAGCATGTCTCACCCCCATACTGTTTTCTATCATTCCCCATAGCATGTCTCTGCTCCCCCCCATACTGTGTTATATCATTCCCCATAGCATGTCTCTGCTCACCCCCATACTGTGTTATATCATTCCCCATAGCATGCCTCTGCTCACCTCCATACTGTGTTATATCATTCCCCATAGCATGTCTCTGCTCACCTCCATACTGTGTTATATCATTCCCCATAGCATGTCTCTGCTCACCCCTATACTGTGTTATATCATTCCCCATAGCATGTCTCTGCTCACCCCCATACTGTGTTATATCATTCCCCATAGCATGTCTCTGCTCACCCCCATTCTGTGTTATATCATTCCCCATAGCATGTCTCTGCTCACCCCCATACTGTGTTATATCATTCCCCATAGCATGTCTCTGCTCACCTCCATACTGTGTTACATCATTCCCCATAGCATGTCTCTGCTCACCCCCATACTGTGTGTTATACCATTCCCCATAGCATATCTCTGCTCACCCCCATTCTGTGTTATATCATTCCCCATATCATGTCTCTGCTCACCTCCATACTGTGTTATATCATTCCCCATAGCATGTCTCTGCTCACCTCCATACTGTGTTATATCATTCCCCATAGCATGTCTCTGCTCACCCCCATACTGTGAGTTATACCATTCCCCATAGCATATCTCTGCTCACCCCCATTCTGTGTTATATCATTCCCCATAGCATGTCTCTGCTCACCCCCATACTGTGTTATATCATTCCCCATAGCATGTCTCTGCTCACCCCCATACTGTGTTATATCATTCCCCATAGCATGTCTCTGCTCATCCCCATACTGTGTTATACCATTCCCCATAGCATGTCTCTGCTCACCCCCTATACTGTGTTATATCATTCCCCATAGCATGTCTCTGCTCACCCCCATACTGTGTTATATCATTCCCCATAGCGTGTCTCTGCTCACCCCCTATACTGTGTTATATCATTCCCCATAGCATGTCTCTGCTTCCCCCCATACTGTTATATCATTCCCCATAGCATGTCTCTGCTCACCCCCATACTGTGTTATACCATTCCCCATAGCATGTCTCTGCTCACCTCCATACTGTGTTATATCATTCCCCATAGCATGTCTCTGCTCCCCCCCATACTGTTATATCATTCCCCATAGCATGTCTCTGCTCACCCCCATACTGTGTTATACCATTCCCCATAGCATATCTCTGCTCACCCCCATTCTGTGTTATATCATTCCCCATAGCATGTCTCTGCTCACCCCCATACTGTGTGTTATACCATTCCCCATAGCATATCTCTGCTCACCCCCATTCTGTGTTATATCATTCCCCATAGCATGTCACTGCTCCCCCCATACTGTGTGTTATATCATTCCCCATAGCGTGTCTCTGCTCAGCCCCATACTGTGTTATATCATTCCCCATACTGTGTGTTATATCATTCCCCATAGCATGTCACTGCTCCCCCCATACTGTGAGTTATATCATTCCCCATAGCATGTCTCTGCTCCCCCCATACTGTGTGTTATATCATTCCCCATAGCATGTCTCTGCTCCCCCCATACTGTGTATTATATCATTCCCCATAGCATGTCACTGCTCCCCCCATACTGTGTGTTATATCATTCCCCATAGCGTGTCTCTGCTCAGCCCCATACTGTGTTATATCATTACCCATAGCATGTCTCTGCTCACCCCCATACTGTGTTATATCATTCCCCATAGCATGTCTCTGCTCACCCTCATACTGTGTTATATCATTCCCCATAGCGTGTCTCTGCTCACCCCATACTGTGTTATATCATTCCCCATAGCATGTCCCTGCTCACCCCCATACTGTGTTATATCATTCCCCATAGCATGTCTCTGCTCACCCCATACTGTATTATATCATTACCCATAGCATGTCTCTGCTCACCCCCATACTGTGTGTTATATCATTCCCCATAGCATATCTCTGCTCACCCCATACTGTGTGTTATACCATTCCCCATAGCGTGTCACTGCTCCCCCCATACTGTGTGTTATACCATTCCCCATAGCATGTCTCTGCTCCCCCCATACTGTGTGTTATATCATTCCCAATAGCATGTCTCTGCTCCCCCCATACTGTGTATTATATCATTCCCCATAGCATGTCACTGCTCCCCCCATACTGTGTGTTATATCATTCCCCATAGCGTGTCTCTGCTCAGCCCCATACTGTGTTATATCATTCCCCATAGCATGTCTCTGATCACCCCCATTCTGTGTTATATCATTCCCCATAGCATGTCTCTGCTCACCCCATAATGTGTTATATCATTCCCCATAGGATGTCACTGCTCCCCCCCAATACTGTGTTATATCATTCCCCATAGCATGTCTCTACTCACCCCCATACTGTGTTATATCATTACCCATAGCATGTCACTGCTCACCCCATACTGTATTATATCATTACCCATAGCATGTCTCTGCTCACCCCCATACTGTATTATATCATTACCCATAGCATGTCTCTGCTCACCCCATACTGTATTATATCATTACCCATAGCATGTCTCTGCTCACCCCCATACTGTGTTATATCATTCCCCATAGCATGTCTCTGCTCACCCTCATACTGTGTTATATCATTCCCCATAGCGTGTCTCTGCTCACCCCATACTGTGTTATATCATTCCCCATAGCATGTCCCTGCTCACCCCCATACTGTGTTATATCATTCCCCATAGCATGTCTCTGCTCACCCCCATACTGTGTTATATCATTCCCCATAGCATGTCTCTGCTCACCCCCCCACCATACTGTGTGTTATATCATTCCCCATAGCATATCTCTGCTCACCCCATACTGTGTGTTATACCATTCCCCATAGCATGTCTCTGCTCACCCCCATACTGTTATATCATCCCCCATAGCGTGTCTCTGCTCACCCCATACTGTGAGTTTTATCATTCCCCATAGCATGTCACTGCTCCCCCCATACTGTGAGTTATATCATTCCCCATAGCATATCTCACCCCCATACTGTGTTATATCATTCCCCATAGCGTGTCTCTGCTCCCCCCCATACTGTGTTATATCATTCCCCATAGCATGTCTCTGCTCACCCCTATACTGTGTTATATCATTCCCCATAGCATGTCTCTGCTCACCCCTATACTGTGTTATATCATTCCCCATAGCATGTCTCACCCCCATACTGTGTTATAACATTCCCCATAGCATGTCTCTACTCACCCCCATTCTGTGTTATATCATTCCCCATAGCATGTCTCTGCTCACCCCCATACTGTGTTATATCATTCCCCATAGCATGTCTCTGCTCACCCCATACTGTATTATATCATTACCCATAGCATGTCTCTGCTCACCCCCATACTGTGTGTTATATCATTCCCCATAGCATATCTCTGCTCACCCCATACTGTGTGTTATACCATTCCCCATAGCGTGTCACTGCTCCCCCCATACTGTGTGTTATACCATTCCCCATAGCGTGTCACTGCTCACCCATACTGTGTGTTATATCATTCCCCATAGCGTCTCTCTGCTGTCCCCTATACTGTATGTTATACCATTCCCCATAGCGTGTCTCTGCTCACCCCCATACTGTGTTATATCATTCCCCATAGTGTGTCTCTGCTCAACCCCATACTGTGTTATATTATTCCCATAGCGTGTCTCTGCTCCCCCCATACTGTGTTATATAATTCCCCATAGCATGTCACTGCTCACCCCTATACTGTGTTATATCATTCCCCATAGCGTGTCTCTGCTCCCCCCATACTGTGTTATACCATTCCCCATAGCATGTCTCTGCTCACCCCCATACTGTGTTATATCATTCCCCATAGCATGTCTCTGCTCACCCCCATACTGTGTTATATCATTCCCCATAGCATGTCTCTGCTCACCCCCATACTGTGTTATGCCATTCCCCATAGCATGTCTCTGCTCACCCCCATACTGTGTTATACCATTCCCCATAGCGTGTCTCTGCTCACCCCCATACTGTATGTTATATCATTCCCCATAGCATGTCTCTGCTCACCCCCATACTGTGTGTTATATCATTCCCCATAGCATGTCTCTGCTCACCCTCATACTGTGTTATATCATTCCCCATAGCATGTCTCTGCTCACCCCCATACTGTGTTATATCATTCCCCATAGCGTGTCTCTGCTCACCCCCCATACTGTGTTATACCATTCCCCATAGCATGTCTCTGCTCACCCCCATACTGTGTTATATCATTCCCCATAGCATGTCTCTGCTCACCCCCATACTGTATTATATCATTCCCCATAGCATGTCTCTGCTCACCCCATACTGTATTATATCATTACCCATAGCATGTCTCTGCTCACCCCATACTGTGTTATGTCATTCCCCATAGCATGTGTCTGCTCACCCTCATACTGTGTTATATCATTCCCCATAGCGTGTCTCTGCTCACCCCATACTGTGTTATATCATTCCCCATAGCATGTCTCTGCTCACCCCCATACTGTGTTATATCATTCCCCATAGCGTGTCTCTGCTCCCCCCCATACTGTGTTATACCATTCCCCATAGCATGTCTCTGCTCACCCCCATACTGTGTTATATCATTCCCCATAGCATGTCTCTGCTCACCCCTATACTGTGTTATATCATTCCCCATAGCATGTCTCTGCTCACCCCCATACTGTGTTATGCCATTCCCCATAGCGTGTCTCTGCTCACCCCCATACTGTGTTATACCATTCCCCATAGCGTGTCTCTGCTCACCCCCATACTGTATGTTATATCATTCCCCATAGCATGTCTCTGCTCACCCCCATACTGTGTTATATCATTCCCCATGGCGTGTCTCTGCTCACCCCCATACTGTGTTATATCATCCCCCATAGCGTGTCTCTGCTCACCCCCACACTGTTATATCATTCCCCATAGCGTGTCTCTGCTCCCCCCCATACTGTGTTATATCATTCCCCATAGCATGTCACTGCTCACCCACATACTGTGTTATATCATTCCCCATAGCGTGTCTCTGCTCCCCCCATACTGTGTTATACCATTCCCCATAGCATGTCTCTGCTCACCCCCATACTGTGTTATATCATTCCCCATAGCATGTCTCTGCTCACCCCCATACTGTGTTATATCATTCCCCATAGCGTATCTCTGCTCACCCCCATACTGTGCTATATCATTCCCCATAGCATGTCTCTGCTCACCCCATTCTGTGTTATCATTCCCCATAGCGTGTCTCTGCTCACCCCCATACTGTTATACCATTCCCCATAGCATGTGTCTGCTAACCCCCATACTGTGTTATATCATTCCCCATAGCATGTCTCTACTCACCCCCATACTGTGTTATATCATTCCCCATAGCATGTCTCTGCTCCCCCCATACTGTGTTATATCATTCCCCATAGCATGTCACTGCTCCCCCCCATACTGTGTTATATCCTTCCCCATAGCATGTCTCTGCTCACTCCCATACTGTGTTATATCATTCCCCATAGCATGTCTCTGCTCACCTCCATACTGTGTGTTATATCATTCCCCATAGCATGTCTCTGCTCACCCCCATACTGTGTTATATCATTCCCCATAGCATGTCTCTGCTCACCCTCATACTGTGTTATATCATTCCCCATAGCATGTCTCTGCTCACCCCCATACTGTGTTATATCATTCCCCATAGCGTGTCTCTGCTCACCCCTATACTGTGTTATATCATTCCCCATAGCATGTCTCTGCTCACCCCCATACTGTGTTATATCATTCCCCATAGCATGTCTCTGCTCACCCCCATACTGTGTTATATCATTCCCCATAGCGTGTCTCTGCTCACCACCATACTGTGTTATATCATTCCCCATAGCATGTCTCTGCTCACCCCCATACTGTGTTATATCATTCCCCATAGCATGTATCTGCTCACCCCATACTGTATTATATCATTCCCCATAGCATGTCTCTGCTCACCCCCATACTGTGTTATATCATTCCCCATAGCATGTCTCTGCTCACCCCTATACTGTGTTATATAATTCCCCATAGCATGTCTCTGCTCACCCCTATACTGTGTTATATCATTCCCCATAGCGTGTCTCTGCTCACCCTCATACTGTGTTATATCATTCCCCATAGCGTGTCTCTGCTCACCACAATACTGTGTTATATCATTCCCCATAGCGTGTCTCTGCTCACCCTCATACTGTGTTATATCATTCCCCATAGCGTGTCTCTGCTCACCCCCATACTGTGTGTTATATCATTCCCCATAGCATGTCACTGCTCACCCCTATACTGTGTTATATCATTCCCCATAGCATGTCTGTACTCACCCCCATACTGTGTTATATCATTCCCCATAGCATGTCTCTGCTCACCCCCATACTGTGTTATATCATTCCCCATAGCGTGTCTCTGCTCACCCTCATACTGTGTTATATCATTCCCCATAGCGTGTCTCTGCTCACCCCCATACTGTGTTATATCATTCCCCATAGCATGTCTCTGCTCCCCCCCATACTGTGTTATACCATTCCCCATAGCATGTCTCTACTCACCCCCATACTGTGTTATATCATTCCCTATAACGTGTCTCTGCTCACCCCATACTGTGTTATTATTCACCATAGCATGTCTCTGCTCACCCCCTATACTGTGTTATATCATTCCCCATAGCGTGTCTCTGCTCACCTCCATACTGTGTTATATCATTCCCCATAACATGTCTCACCCCCATACTGTGTTATATCATTCCCCATAGCGTGTCTCTGCTCTCCCCTATACTGTATGTTATACCGTTCCCCATAGCGTGTCTCTGCTCACCCCCATACTGTGTTATATCATTCTCCATAGCATGTCTCTGCTCACCCCCATACTGTGTTATATCATTCCCCATAGCATGTCTCTGCTCACCCCCATACTGTGTTATATCATTCCCCATAGCATGTCTCTGCTCCCCCCTATACTGTGTTATATCATTCCCCATAGCATGTCTCTGCTCACCCCCATACTGTGTTATATCATTCCCCATAGCGTGTCTCTGCTCACCGCCATACTGTGTTATATCATTCCCCATAGTGTGTCTCTGCTCACCCCCATACTGTGTTATACCATTCCCCATAGCGTGTCTCTGCTCACCCCCATACTGTGTTATATCATTCCCCATAGCATGTCTGTGCTCACCCCCATACTGTGTTATATCATTCCCCATAGCATGTAACTGCTCACCCCCATACTGTGTTATATCATTCCCCATAGCATGTCTCTGCTCACCCCCATACTGTGTTATATCATTCCCCATAGCGTGTCGCTGCTCACCGCCATACTGTGTTATATCATTCCCCATAGTGTGTCTCTGCTCACCCCCATACTGTGTTATACCATTCCCCATAGCGTGTCTCTGCTCACCCCTATACTGTGTTATATCATTCCCCATAGCATGTCTGTGCTCACCCCCATACTGTGTTATATCATTCCCCATAGCATGTCTCTGCTCACCCCCATACTGTGTTATATCATTCCCCATAGCGTGTCTCTGCTCACCCCCATACTGTGTTATACCATTCCCCATAGCGTGTCTCCGCTCACCCCCATACTGTGTTATATCATTCCCCATAGCATGTCTCTGCTCACCCCATACTGTGTTATATCATTCCCCATAGCGTGTCTCTGCTCACCTCCATACTGTGTGTTACATCATTCCCCATAGCATGCCTCTGCTCACCTCATACTGTGTTATATCATTCCCCATAGCGTGTCTCTGCTCACCCCCATACTGTGTTATATCATTCCCCATAGCATGTCTCTGCTCACACCCATACTGTGTTATATCATTCCCCATAGCGTGTCACTGCTCCCCCCATACTGTGTGTTATATCATTCCCCATAGCGTGTCACTGCTCCCCCCATACTGTGTGTTATACCATTCCCCATAGTGTGTCACTGCTCCCCCCATACTGTGTGTTATATCATTCCCCATAGCGTGTCTCCGCTCACCCCCATACTGTGTTATATCATTCCCCATAGCATGTCTCTGCTCACCCCATACTGTGTTATATCATTCCCCATAGCGTGTCTCTGCTCACCTCCATACTGTGTGTTACATCATTCCCCATAGCATGCCTCTGCTCACCCCCATACTGTGTTATATCATTCCCCATAGCATGTCTCTGCTCACCCCCATACTGTGTTATATCATTCCCCATAGCATGTCTCTGCTCACACCCATACTGTGTTATATCATTCCCCATAGCATGTCACTGCTCCCCCCATACTGTGTGTTATACCATTCCCCATAGCGTGTCACTGCTCCCCCCATACTGTGTGTTATACCATTCCCCATAGTGTGTCACTGCTCCCCCCATACTGTGTGTTATATCATTCCCCATAGCATGTCTCTACTCACCCCCATACTGTGTTATATCATTCCCCATAGCGTGTCTCTGCTCACCCTCATACTGTGTTATATCATTCCCCATAGCATGTCTCTGCTCACCCTCATACTGTGTTATATCATTCCCCATAGTGTGTCTCTGCTCACCCCCATACTGTGTTATATCATTCCCCATAGCGTGTCTCTGCTCACCCCCATACTGTGTTATATCATTCCCCATAGCATGTCTCTACTCACCCCCATACTGTGTTATATCATTCCCCATAGCATGTCACTGCTCCCCCCATACTGTGTGTTATACCATTCCCCATAGCGTGTCACTGCTCCCCCCATACTGTGTGTTATACCATTCCCCATAGTGTGTCACTGCTCCCCCCATACTGTGTGTTATATCATTCCCCATAGCATGTCTATACTCACCCCCATACTGTGTTATATCATTCCCCATAGCGTGTCTCTGCTCACCCCAATACTGTTATATCTAACCCCATAGCATGTCTCTGCTCACCCCCATACTGTGTTATATCATTCCCCATAGCATGTCTCTGCTCCCCCCATACTGTGTGTTATACCATTCCCCATAGCGTGTCACTGCTCCTCCCATACTGTGTGTTATATCATTCCCCATAGCGTGTCTCTGTTCACCCCCATACTGTGTTAGATCATTCCCCATAGCGTGTCTCTGCTCACCCCCATACTGTGTGTTATATCATTCCCCATAGCATGTGTCTGCTCACCCCCATACTGTGTTATATAATTCCCCATAGCATGTCCCTGCTCACCCCCATACTGTGTTATATCATTCCCCTTAGCGTGTCTCTGCTCACCCGCATACTGTGTTATAGCATTCCCCATAGCATATCTCTGCTCCCCCCTTACTGTGTGTTATATCATTCCCCATAGCATGTCTCTACTCACCCCCATACTGTGTTATATCATTCCCCATAGCATGTCTCTGCTCCCCCCCATACTGTGTTATATCATTCCCCATAGCGTGTCTCTGCTCACCCCCATACTGTGTTATATCATTCCCCATAGCGTGTCTCTGCTCCCCCCCATACTGTGTTATATCATTCCCCATAGCGTGTCTCTGCTCACCCCCATACTGTGTTATATCATTCCCCATAGCGTGTCTCTGCTCACCCCTATACTGTGTTATATCATTCCCCATAGCATGTCTTTGCTCACCCTCATACTGTGTTATATCATTTCCCATAGCATGTCTCTGCTCACCCCCATACTGTGTGTTATACCATTCCCCATAGCGTGTCACTGCTCCCCCCATACTGTGTGTTATATCATTCCCCATAGCATGTCTCTGCTCCCCCCATACTGTGTGTTATACCATTCCCCATAGCGTGTCACTGCTCCCCCCATACTGTGTGTTATATCATTCCCCATAGCGTGTCTCTGCTCACCCCCATACTGTGTTAGATCATTCCCCATAGCGTGTCTCTGCTCACCCCCATACTGTGTGTTATATCATTCCCCATAGCATGTCTCTGCTCACCCCCATACTGTGTTATATCATTCCCCATAGCGTGTCTCTGCTCACCCTCATACTGTGTTATATCATTCCCCATAGCATGTCTCTGCTCACCCCAATACTGTTATATCTAACCCCATAGCATGTCTCTGCTCACCCCCATACTGTGTTATATCATTCCCCATAGCATGTCAATGCTCCCCCCATACTGTGTTATATCATACCCCATACTGTGTGTTATATCATTCCCCATAGCATGTCACTGCTCCCCCCATACTGTGAGTTATATCATTCCCCATAGCATATCTCTGCTCCCCCCTTACTGTGTGTTATATCATTCCCCATAGCATGTCTCTGCTCACCCCTATACTGTGTTATATCATTCCCCATAGCATGTCTCTGCTCCCCCCATACTGTGTGTTATATCATTCCCCATAGCATGTCTCTGCTCACCCTCATACTGTGTTATATCATTCCCCATAGCATGTCTCTGCTCACCCTCATACTGTGTTATATCATTCCCCATAGCATGTCTCTACTCACCCTCATACTGTGTTATATCATTCCCCATAGCATGTCTCTGCTCACCCCCATACTGTGTGTTATATCATTCCCCATAGCATGTCTCTGCTCACCCTCATACTGTGTTATATCATTCCCCATAGCATGTCACTGCTCACCCCCATACTGTGTTATATCATTCCCCATAGCATGTCTCTGCTCACCCCCATACTGTATTACATCATTCCCCATAGCATGTCTCTGCTCAGCCCCATACTGTGTTATATCATTCCCCATAGCATGTCTCTGCTCACCCCCTATACTGTGTTATATCATTCCCCATAGCATGTCCCTGCTCACCCCCATACTGTGTTATATCATTCCATATAGCATGTCTCTGCTCACCCCCATACTGTGTTATACCATCCCCCATAGATTGTCACTGCTCCCCCCATACTGTGTGTTATACCATTCCCCATAGCATGTCTCTGCTCACCCCTATACTGTGTTATATCATTCCCCATAGCATGTCTCTGCTCACCCCCATACTGTTATATCATTCCCCATAGCATGTCTCTACTCACCCCTATACTGTGTGTTATATCATTCCCCATAGCATGTCTCTGCTCACCCCCATACTGTGTTATATCATTCCCCATAGCATGTCTCTGCTCCCCCCTATACTGTGTTATATCATTCCCCATAGCATGTCTCTGCTCCCCCCCATACTGTGTTATATCATTCCCCATAGCATGTCTCTACTCACCCCCTATACTGTGTTATATCATTCCCCATAGCATGTCTCTGCTACCCCCCATACTGTGTTATATCATTCCCCATAGCATGTCTCTGATCACCCCCATACTGTGTTATATCATTCCCAATAGCATGTCTCTGCTCACACCCATACTGTGTTATATCATTCCCAATAGCATGTCTCTGCTCACCCCCATACTGTGTTATATCATTCCCCAGAGCATGTCTCTGCTCCCCCCCATACTGTGTTATACCATTCCCCATAGCATGTCTCTACTCACCCCCATACTGTGTTATATCATTCCCTATAGCATGTCTCTGCTCACCCCATACTGTGTTATTATTCCCCATAGCATGTCTCTGCTCACCCCATACTGTGTTATTATTCCCCATAGCATGTCTCTGCTCACCCCATACTGTGTTATATCATTCCCCATAACATGTCTCACCCCCATACTGTGTTATATCATTCCCCATAGCGTCTCTCTGCTGTCCCCTATACTGTATGTTATACCATTCCCCATAGCGTGTCTCTGCTCACCTCATACTGTGTTATACCATTCCCCATAGCATGTCTCTACTCACCCCCATACTGTGTTATATCATTCCCCATAGCATGTCTCTGCTCCCCCCCATACTGTGTTATATCATTCCCCATAGCGTGTCTCTGCTCACCCCCATACTGTGTTATATCATTCCCCATAGCGTGTCTCTGCTCACCCCCATACTGTGTTATATCATTCCCCATAGCATGTCTCTGCTCACCCCTATACTGTGTTATATCATTCCCCATAGCATGTCTCTGCTCACCCTCATACTGTGTTATATCATTCCCCATAGCATGTCTCTGCTCACCCCCATACTGTGTTATATCATTCCCCATAGCATGTCACTGCTCACCCCCATACTGTGTTATACCATTCCCCATAGCATGTCACTGCTCACCCCCATACTGTGTTATACCATTCCCCATAGCATGTCTCTGCTCACCCCCATACTGTATTATATCATTCCCCATAGCGTGTCTCTGCTCCCCCCCATACTGTGTGTTATATCATTCCCCATAGCGTGTCTCTGCTCACCCCCATACTGTGTGTTATATCATTCCCCATAGCGTGTCTCTGCTCACCCCCATACTGTGTGTTATATCATTCCCCATAGCGTGTCTCTGCTCACCCCCATACTGTGTGTTATATCATTCCCCATAGCATGTCTCTGCTCACCCCCATACTGTGTTATATCATTCCCCATAGCATGTCTCTGCTCACCCCCATACTGTGTTATATCATTCCCCATAGCATATCTCTACTCACCCCCATACTGTGTGTTATATCATTCCCCATAGCATGTCTCTGCTCACCCCCATACTGTGTTATATCATTCCCCATAGCATATCTCTACTCAGCTCTATACTGTTATATCATTCCCCATAGCATGTCTCTGCTCACCCCTATACTGTGTGTTATATCATTCCCCATAGCATGTCTCTGCTCACCCCCATACTGTGTGTTATATCATTCCCCATAGCATGTCTCTGCTCACCCCTATACTGTGTGTTATATCATTCCCCATAGCATGTCTCTGCTCACCCCATACTGTGTTATCATTCCCCATAGCATGTCTCTGCTCACCCCCTATACTGTGTTATATCATTCCCCATAGCGTGTCTCTGCTCACCTCCATACTGTGTTATATCATTCCCCATAACATGTCTCACCCCCATACTGTGTTATATCATTCCCCATAGCGTCTCTCTGCTGTCCCCTATACTGTATGTTATACCATTCCCCATAGCGTGTCTCTGCTCACCCCCATACTGTGTTATACCATTCCCCATAGCATGTCTCTACTCACCCCCATACTGTGTTATATCATTCCCCATAGCATGTCTCTGCTCACCCCCATACTGTGTTATATCATTCCCCATAGCATATCTCTGCTCACCCCTTATACTGTGTTATATCATTCCCCATAGCATGACTCTGCTCACCCTCATACTGTGTTATATCATTCCCCATAGCATGTCTCTGCTCACCCCCATACTGTGTTATATCATTCCCCATAGCGTGTCTCTGCTCACCCCATACTGTGTTATATCATTCCCCATAGCATGTCTCTGCTCACCTCCATACTGTGTGTTATATCATTCCCCATAGCATGTCTCTGCTCACCCCCCATACTGTGTTATATCATTCCCCATAGCATGTCTCTGCTCACCTCCATACTGTGTGTTACGTCATTCCCCATAGCGTGTCTCTGCTCACCCTCATACTGTGTTATATCATTACCCATAGCATGTCTCTGCTCACGCCCATACTGTGTTATACCATTCCCCATAGCATGTCTCTACTCACCCCCATACTGTGTGTTACATCATTCCCCATAGCGTGTCTCTGCTCACCCTCATACTGTGTTATATCATTACCCATAGCATGCCTCTGCTCACCCCCATACTGTGTTATATCATTACCCATAGCATGTCTCTGCTCACCCCCATACTGTGTTATACCATTCCCCATAGCATGTCTCTGCTCACCCCCATACTGTGTTATATCATTACCCATAGCATGTCTCTGCTCACCCCCATACTGTGTTATATCATTCCCCATAGCGTGTCTCTGCTCACCCCAATACTGTTATATCTAACCCCATAGCATGTCTCTGCTCACCCCCATACTGTTATATCATTCCCCATAGCATGTCAATGCTCCCCCCATACTGTGTTATATCATACCCCATTCTGTGTGTTATATCATTCCCCATAGCATGTCACTGCTCCCCCCATACTGTGAGTTATATCATTCCCCATAGCATGTCTCTGCTCCCCCCATACTGTGTGTTATATCATTCCCCATAGCATGTCTCTGCTCCCCCCTTACTGTGTGTTATATCATTCCCCATAGCATGTCTCTGCTCACCCTCATACTGTGTTATATCATTCCCCATAGCATGTCACTGCTCCCCCCCATACTGTGTTATACCATCCTCCATAGCATGTCACTGCTCCCAACATACTGTGTGTTATACCATTCCCCATAGCGTGTCTCTACTCACCCCCATACTGTGTTATATCATTCCCCATAGCATGTCTCTGCTCACCTCCATACTGTGTGTTATATCATTCCCCATAGCATGTCTCTGCTCACCCCCATACTGTGTTATATCATTCCCCATAGCATGTCTCTGCTCACCTCCATACTGTGTGTTATACCATTCCCCATAGCATGTCTCTACTCACCCCCATACTGTGTTATATCATTCCCCATAGCATGTCTCTGCTCACCTCCATACTGTGTGTTACATCATTCCCCATAGCATGCCTCTGCTCACCCCCATACTGTGTTATACCATTCCCCATAGCATGTCTCTGCTCACCCCCATACTGTGTTATATCATTACCCATAGCATGTCTCTGCTCACCCCCATACTGTGTTATATCATTCCCCATAGCGTGTCTCTGCTCACCCCAATACTGTTATCTAACCCCATAGCATGTCTCTGCTCACCCCCATACTGTGTTATATCATTCCCCATAGCATGTCAATGCTCCCCCCATACTGTGTTATATCATACCCCATACTGTGTGTTATATCATTCCCCATAGCATGTCACTGCTCCCCCCATACTGTGAGTTATATCATTCCCCATAGCATGTCTCTGCTCCCCCCATACTGTGTGTTATATCATTCCCCATAGCATGTCTCTGCTCCCCCCTTACTGTGTGTTATATCAATCCCCATAGCATGTCTCTGCTCACCCTCATACTGTGTTATATCATTCCCCATAGCATGTCTCTGCTCACCCCCATACTGTGTTATATCATTCCCCATAGCATGTCACTGCTCACCCCCATACTGTGTTATATCATTCCCCATAGCATGTCTCTGCTCACCCCCATACTGTATTACATCATTCCCCATAGCATGTCTCTGCTCAGCCCCATACTGTGTTATATCATTCCCCATAGCATGTCTCTGCTCACCCCCTATACTGTGTTATATCATTCCCCATAGCATGTCCCTGCTCACCCCCATACTGTGTTATATCATTCCATATAGCATGTCTCTGCTCACCCCCATACTGTGTTATATCATTCCCCATAGCATGTCACTGCTCACCCCCATACTGTGTTATATCATTCCCCATAGCATGTCTCTGCTCACCCCCATACTGTGTTATATCATTCCCCATAGCATGTCACTGCTCACCCCCATACTGTGTTATATCATTCCCCATAGCATGTCTCTGCTCACCCCTATACTGTATTACATCATTCCCCATAGCATGTCTCTGCTCAGCCCCATACTGTGTTATATCATTCCCCATAGCATGTCTCTGCTCACCCCCTATACTGTGTTATATCATTCCCCATAGCATGTCCCTGCTCACCCCCATACTGTGTTATATCATTCCATATAGCATGTCTCTGCTCACCCCCATACTGTGTTATACCATTCCCCATAGCATGTCTCTGCTCACCCCCATACTGTGTTATACCATCCCCCATAGATTGTCACTGCTCCCCCCATACTGTGTGTTATACCATTCCCCATAGCATGTCTCTGCTCACCCCTATACTGTGTGTTATATCATTCCCCATAGCATGTCTCTGCTCCCCCCCATACTGTGTTATATCATTCCCCATAGCATGCGTCTGCTCACACCCATACTGTGTTATATCATTCCCAATAGCATGTCTCTGCTCACCCCATACTGTGTTATATCATTCCCCATAGCATGTCTCTGCTCACCCCCATACTGTGTTATATCATTCCCCATAGCATGTCTCTGCTCACCCCCATACTGTGTTATATCATTCCCCATAGCATGTCTCTGCTCACCCCCCATACTGTGTTATATCATTCCCCATAGCATGTCTCTGCTCACCCCCATACTGTGTTATATCATTCCCCATAGCATGTCTGTACTCACCCTCATACTGTGTTATATCATTCCCCATAGCATGTCTCTGCTCACCCCATACTGTGTTATTATTCCCCATAGCATGTCTCTGCTCACCCCATTCTGTGTTATATCATTCCCCATAGCATGTCTCTGCTCACCCCATACTGTGTTATTATTCCCCATAGCATGTCTCTGCTCACCCCATACTGTGTTATATCATTCCCCATAACATGTCTCACCCCCATACTGTGTTATATCATTCCCCATAGCGTCTCTCTGCTGTCCCCTATACTGTATGTTATACCATTCCCCATAGCGTGTCTCTGCTCACCCCCATACTGTGTTATATCATTCCCCATAGCATGTCTCTGCTCACCTCATACTGTGTTATACCATTCCCCATAGCATGTCTCTACTCACCCCCATACTGTGTTATATCATTCCCCATAGCATGTCTCTGCTCCCCCCCATACTGTTATATCATTCCCCATAGCGTGTCTCTGCTCACCCCCATACTGTGTTATATCATTCCCCATAGCGTGTCTCTGCTCACCCCCATACTGTGTTATATCATTCCCCATAGCATGTCTCTGCTCACCCCTATACTGTGTTATATCATTCCCCATAGCATGTCTCTGCTCCCCCCCATACTGTGTTATATCATTCCCCATAGCATGTCTCTGCTCACCCTCATACTGTGTTATATCATTCCCCATAGCATGTCTCTGCTCACCCCCATACTGTGTTATACCATTCCCCATAGCATGTCTCTGCTCACCCTCATACTGTGTTATATCATTCCCCATAGCGTGTCTCTGCTCACCCTTATACTGTGTTATATCATTCCCCATAGCATGTCACTGCTCACCCCCATACTGTGTTATACCATTCCCCATAGCATGTCACTGCTCACCCCCATACTGTGTTATACCATTCCCCATAGCATGTCTCTGCTCACCCCCATACTGTATTATATCATTCCCCATAGCGTGTCTCTGCTCCCCCCCATACTGTGTGTTATATCATTCCCCATAGGGTGTCTCTGCTCACCCCCATACTGTGTGTTATATCATTCCCCATAGCGTGTCTCTGCTCACCCCCATACTGTGTGTTATATCATTCCCCATAGCGTGTCTCTGCTCACCCCCATACTGTGTGTTATATCATTCCCCATAGCATGTCTCTGCTCACCCCCATACTGTGTTATATCATTCCCCATAGCATGTCTCTGCTCCCCCCTATACTGTGTTATATCATTCCCCATAGCATGTCTCTGCTCCCCCCCATACTGTGTTATATCATTCCCCATAGCATGTCTCTACTCACCCCCTATACTGTGTTATATCATTCCCCATAGCATGTCTCTGCTACCCCCCATACTGTGTTATATCATTCCCCATAGCATGTCTCTGATCACCCCCATACTGTGTTATATCATTCCCAATAGCATGTCTCTGCTCACACCCATACTGTGTTATATCATTCCCAATAGCATGTCTCTGCTCACCCCCATACTGTGTTATATCATTCCCCAGAGCATGTCTCTGCTCCCCCCCATACTGTGTTATACCATTCCCCATAGCATGTCTCTACTCACCCCCATACTGTGTTATATCATTCCCTATAGCATGTCTCTGCTCACCCCATACTGTGTTATTATTCCCCATAGCATGTCTCTGCTCACCCCATACTGTGTTATTATTCCCCATAGCATGTCTCTGCTCACCCCATACTGTGTTATATCATTCCCCATAACATGTCTCACCCCCATACTGTGTTATATCATTCCCCATAGCGTCTCTCTGCTGTCCCCTATACTGTATGTTATACCATTCCCCATAGCGTGTCTCTGCTCACCTCATACTGTGTTATACCATTCCCCATAGCATGTCTCTACTCACCCCCATACTGTGTTATATCATTCCCCATAGCATGTCTCTGCTCCCCCCCATACTGTGTTATATCATTCCCCATAGCGTGTCTCTGCTCACCCCCATACTGTGTTATATCATTCCCCATAGCGTGTCTCTGCTCACCCCCATACTGTGTTATATCATTCCCCATAGCATGTCTCTGCTCACCCCTATACTGTGTTATATCATTCCCCATAGCATGTCTCTGCTCACCCTCATACTGTGTTATATCATTCCCCATAGCATGTCTCTGCTCACCCCCATACTGTGTTATATCATTCCCCATAGCATGTCACTGCTCACCCCCATACTGTGTTATACCATTCCCCATAGCATGTCACTGCTCACCCCCATACTGTGTTATACCATTCCCCATAGCATGTCTCTGCTCACCCCCCATACTGTATTATATCATTCCCATAGCGTGTCTCTGCTCCCCCCCATACTGTGTGTTATATCATTCCCCATAGCGTGTCTCTGCTCACCCCCATACTGTGTGTTATATCATTCCCCATAGCGTGTCTCTGCTCACCCCCATACTGTGTGTTATATCATTCCCCATAGCGTGTCTCTGCTCACCCCCATACTGTGTGTTATATCATTCCCCATAGCATGTCTCTGCTCACCCCCATACTGTGTTATATCATTCCCCATAGCATGTCTCTGCTCACCCCCATACTGTGTTATATCATTCCCCATAGCATATCTCTACTCACCCCCATACTGTGTGTTATATCATTCCCCATAGCATGTCTCTGCTCACCCCCATACTGTGTTATATCATTCCCCATAGCATATCTCTACTCAGCTCTATACTGTTATATCATTCCCCATAGCATGTCTCTGCTCACCCCTATACTGTGTGTTATATCATTCCCCATAGCATGTCTCTGCTCACCCCCATACTGTGTGTTATATCATTCCCCATAGCATGTCTCTGCTCACCCCTATACTGTGTGTTATATCATTCCCCATAGCATGTCTCTGCTCACCCCATACTGTGTTATCATTCCCCATAGCATGTCTCTGCTCACCCCCTATACTGTGTTATATCATTCCCCATAGCGTGTCTCTGCTCACCTCCATACTGTGTTATATCATTCCCCATAACATGTCTCACCCCCATACTGTGTTATATCATTCCCCATAGCGTCTCTCTGCTGTCCCCTATACTGTATGTTATACCATTCCCCATAGCGTGTCTCTGCTCACCCCCATACTGTGTTATACCATTCCCCATAGCATGTCTCTACTCACCCCCATACTGTGTTATATCATTCCCCATAGCATGTCTCTGCTCACCCCCATACTGTGTTATATCATTCCCCATAGCATATCTCTGCTCACCCCTTATACTGTGTTATATCATTCCCCATAGCATGACTCTGCTCACCCTCATACTGTGTTATATCATTCCCCATAGCATGTCTCTGCTCACCCCCATACTGTGTTATATCATTCCCCATAGCGTGTCTCTGCTCACCCCATACTGTGTTATATCATTCCCCATAGCATGTCTCTGCTCACCTCCATACTGTGTGTTATATCATTCCCCATAGCATGTCTCTGCTCACCCCCATACTGTGTTATATCATTCCCCATAGCATGTCTCTGCTCACCTCCATACTGTGTGTTACGTCATTCCCCATAGCGTGTCTCTGCTCACCCTCATACTGTGTTATATCATTACCCATAGCATGTCTCTGCTCACGCCCATACTGTGTTATACCATTCCCCATAGCATGTCTCTCCTCACCCCCATACTGTGTGTTACATCATTCCCCATAGCGTGTCTCTGCTCACCCTCATACTGTGTTATATCATTACCCATAGCATGCCTCTGCTCACCCCCATACTGTGTTATATCATTACCCATAGCATGTCTCTGCTCACCCCCATACTGTGTTATACCATTCCCCATAGCATGTCTCTGCTCACCCCCATACTGTGTTATATCATTACCCATAGCATGTCTCTGCTCACCCCCATACTGTGTTATATCATTCCCCATAGCGTGTCTCTGCTCACCCCAATACTGTTATATCTAACCCCATAGCATGTCTCTGCTCACCCCCATACTGTTATATCATTCCCCATAGCATGTCAATGCTCCCCCCATACTGTGTTATATCATACCCCATTCTGTGTGTTATATCATTCCCCATAGCATGTCACTGCTCCCCCCATACTGTGAGTTATATCATTCCCCATAGCATGTCTCTGCTCCCCCCATACTGTGTGTTATATCATTCCCCATAGCATGTCTCTGCTCCCCCCTTACTGTGTGTTATATCATTCCCCATAGCATGTCTCTGCTCACCCTCATACTGTGTTATATCATTCCCCATAGCATGTCACTGCTCCCCCCCATACTGTGTTATACCATCCTCCATAGCATGTCACTGCTCCCAACATACTGTGTGTTATACCATTCCCCATAGCGTGTCTCTACTCACCCCCATACTGTGTTATATCATTCCCCATAGCATGTCTCTGCTCACCTCCATACTGTGTGTTATATCATTCCCCATAGCATGTCTCTGCTCACCCCCATACTGTGTTATATCATTCCCCATAGCATGTCTCTGCTCACCTCCATACTGTGTGTTATACCATTCCCCATAGCATGTCTCTACTCACCCCCATACTGTGTTATATCATTCCCCATAGCATGTCTCTGCTCACCTCCATACTGTGTGTTACATCATTCCCCATAGCATGCCTCTGCTCACCCCCATACTGTGTTATACCATTCCCCATAGCATGTCTCTGCTCACCCCCATACTGTGTTATATCATTACCCATAGCATGTCTCTGCTCACCCCCATACTGTGTTATATCATTCCCCATAGCGTGTCTCTGCTCACCCCAATACTGTTATCTAACCCCATAGCATGTCTCTGCTCACCCCCATACTGTGTTATATCATTCCCCATAGCATGTCAATGCTCCCCCCATACTGTGTTATATCATACCCCATACTGTGTGTTATATCATTCCCCATAGCATGTCACTGCTCCCCCCATACTGTGAGTTATATCATTCCCCATAGCATGTCTCTGCTCCCCCCATACTGTGTGTTATATCATTCCCCATAGCATGTCTCTGCTCCCCCCTTACTGTGTGTTATATCAATCCCCATAGCATGTCTCTGCTCACCCTCATACTGTGTTATATCATTCCCCATAGCATGTCTCTGCTCACCCCCATACTGTGTTATATCATTCCCCATAGCATGTCACTGCTCACCCCCATACTGTGTTATATCATTCCCCATAGCATGTCTCTGCTCACCCCCATACTGTATTACATCATTCCCCATAGCATGTCTCTGCTCAGCCCCATACTGTGTTATATCATTCCCCATAGCATGTCTCTGCTCACCCCTTATACTGTGTTATATCATTCCCCATAGCATGTCCCTGCTCACCCCCATACTGTGTTATATCATTCCATATAGCATGTCTCTGCTCACCCCCATACTGTGTTATACCATTCCCCATAGCATGTCTCTGCTCACCCCCATACTGTGTTATACCATCCCCCATAGATTGTCACTGCTCCCCCCATACTGTGTGTTATACCATTCCCCATAGCATGTCTCTGCTCACCCCTATACTGTGTGTTATATCATTCCCCATAGCATGTCTCTGCTCCCCCCCATACTGTGTTATATCATTCCCCATAGCATGCGTCTGCTCACACCCATACTGTGTTATATCATTCCCAATAGCATGTCTCTGCTCACCCCCATACTGTGTTATATCATTCCCCATAGCATGTCTCTGCTCACCCCCATACTGTGTTATATCATTCCCCATAGCATGTCTCTGCTCACCCCCATACTGTGTTATATCATTCCCCATAGCATGTCTCTGCTCACCCCCATACTGTGTTATATCATTCCCCATAGCATGTCTGTACTCACCCTCATACTGTGTTATATCATTCCCCATAGCATGTCTCTGCTCACCCCATACTGTGTTATTATTCCCCATAGCATGTCTCTGCTCACCCCATTCTGTGTTATATCATTCCCCATAGCATGTCTCTGCTCACCCCATACTGTGTTATTATTCCCCATAGCATGTCTCTGCTCACCCCATACTGTGTTATATCATTCCCCATAACATGTCTCACCCCCATACTGTGTTATATCATTCCCCATAGCGTCTCTCTGCTGTCCCCTATACTGTATGTTATACCATTCCCCATAGCGTGTCTCTGCTCACCCCCATACTGTGTTATATCATTCCCCATAGCATGTCTCTGCTCACCTCATACTGTGTTATACCATTCCCCATAGCATGTCTCTACTCACCCCCATACTGTGTTATATCATTCCCCATAGCATGTCTCTGCTCCCCCCCATACTGTTATATCATTCCCCATAGCGTGTCTCTGCTCACCCCCATACTGTGTTATATCATTCCCCATAGCGTGTCTCTGCTCACCCCCATACTGTGTTATATCATTCCCCATAGCATGTCTCTGCTCACCCCTATACTGTGTTATATCATTCCCCATAGCATGTCTCTGCTCCCCCCCATACTGTGTTATATCATTCCCCATAGCATGTCTACTGCTCACCCTCATACTGTGTTATATCATTCCCCATAGCATGTCTCTGCTCACCCCCATACTGTGTTATACCATTCCCCATAGCATGTCTCTGCTCACCCTCATACTGGTGTTATATCATTCCCCCATAGCATGTCTCTGCTCACCCCTATACTGTGTTATATCATTCCCCATAGCATGTCACTGCTCACCCCCATACTGTGTTATACCATTCCCCATAGCATGTCACTGCTCACCCCCATACTGTGTTATACCATTCCCATAGCATGTCTCTGCTCACCCCCATACTGTATTATATCATTCCCCATAGCGTGTCTCTGCTCCCCCCCATACTGTGTGTTATATCATTCCCCATAGCGTGTCTCTGCTCACCCCCATACTGTGTGTTATATCATTCCCCATAGCGTGTCTCTGCTCACCCCCATACTGTGTGTTATATCATTCCCCATAGCGTGTCTCTGCTCACCCCCATACTGTGTGTTATATCATTCCCCATAGCGTGTCTCTGCTCACCCCCATACTGTGTGTTATATCATTCCCCATAGCATGTCTCTGCTCACCCCCATACTGTGTTATATCATTCCCCATAGCATGTCTCTGCTCACCCCTATACTGTGTGTTATATCATTCCCCATAGCATGTCTCTGCTCACCCCCTATACTGTGTGTTATATCATTCCCCATAGCATGTCTCTGCTCACCCCTATACTGTGTGTTATATCATTCCCCATAGCGAGTCTCTGCTCACCTCCATACTGTGTGTTATACCATTCCCCATAGCATGTCTCTGCTCACCCCCATACTGTATTACATCATTCCCCATAGCATGTCTCTGTTCACCCCTATACTGTGTTATATCATTCCCCATAACATGTCTCACCCCCATACTGTGTTATATCATTCCCCATAGCGTCTCTCTGCTGTCCCCTATACTGTATGTTATACCATTCCCCATAGCATGTCTCTGCTCACCTCCATACTGTGTTATATCATTCCCCATAACATGTCTCACCCCCATACTGTGTTATATCATTCCCCATAGCGTCTCTCTGCTGTCCCCTATACTGTATGTTATACCATTCCCCATAGCGTGTCTCTGCTCACCCCCATACTGTGTTATACCATTCCCCATAGCATGTCTCTACTCACCCCCATACTGTGTTATATCATTCCCCATAGCATGTCTCTGCTCACCCCCATACTGTGTGTTATATCATTCCCCATAGCGTGTCTCTGCTCACCCCCATACTGTGTTATATCATTCCCCATAGCATGTCTCTGCTCACCCCATACTGTGTTATATCATTCCCCATAGCATGTCTCTGCTCACCCCCTATACTGTGTTATATCATTCCCCATAGCATGTCTCTGCTCACCCTCATACTGTGTTATATCATTCCCCATAGCATGTCTCTGCACACCCCTATACTGTGTTATATCATTCCCCATAGCATGTCTGTACTCACCCCCATACTGTGTTATATCATTCCCCATAGCATGTCTCTGCTCACCCCCATACTGTGTTATATCATTCCCCATAGCATGTCTCTGCTCACCCCCATACTGTGTTATATCATTCCCCATAGTATGTCTCTGCTCACCCTCATACTGTGTTACATCATTCCCCATAGCATGTCTCTGCTCACCCCCATACTGTGTTATATCATTCCCCATAGCATGTCTCTACTCACCCCCATACTGTGTTATATCATTCCCTATAACGTGTCTCTGCTCACCCCATACTGTGTTATTATTCCCCATAGCATGTCTCTGCTCACCCCCTATACTGTGTTATATCATTCCCCATAGCGTGTCTCTGCTCACCCCTATACTGTGTTATATCATTCCCCATAGCATGTCTCTGCTCACCCTCATACTGTGTTATATCATTCCCCATAACATGTCTCACCCCCATACTGTGTTATATCATTCCCCATAGCGTGTCTCTGCTCTCCCCTATACTGTATGTTATACCATTCCCCATAGCGTGTCTCTGCTCACCCCCATACTGTGTTATATCATTCCCCATAGCATGTCTCTGCTCACCCCCATACTGTGTTATATCATTCCCCATAGCATGTCTCTGCTCCCCCCTATACTGTGTTATATCATTCCCCATAGCATGTCTCTGCTCACCCCCATACTGTGTTATATCATTCCCCATAGCGTGTCTCTGCTCACCCCCATACTGTGTTATATCATTCCCCATAGCATGTCTCTGCTCACCCCCATACTGTGTTATATCATTCCCCATAGTATGTCTCTGCTCCCCCCTATACTGTGTTATATCATTCCCCATAGCATGTCTCTGCTCACCCCCATACTGTGTTATATCATTCCCCATAGCGTGTCTCTGCTCACCCCCATACTGTGTTATATCATTCCCCATAGCGTGTCTCTGCTCACCCCCGTACTGTGTTATACCATTCCCCATAGCATCTCTGCTCAGCCCCATACTGTGTTATATCATTCCCCATAGCATGTCTCTACTCAGCCCCATACTGTGTTATATCATTCCCCATAGCATGTCTCTGCTCACCCCCTATACTGTGTTATATCATTCCCCATAGCATGTCCCTGCTCACCCCCATACTGTGTTATATCATTCCATATAGCATGTCTCTGCTCACCCCCATACTGTGTTATACCATTCCCCATAGCATGTCTCTGCTCACCCCCATACTGTGTTATACCATCCCCCATAGATTGTCACTGCTCCCCCCATACTGTGTGTTATACCATTCCCCATAGCATGTCTCTGCTCACCCCTATACTGTGTTATATCATTCCCCATAGCATGTCTCTGCTCACCCCCATACTGTTATATCATTCCCCATAGCATGTCTCTGCTCACCCCTATACTGTGTGTTATATCATTCCCCATAGCATGTCTCAGCTCACCCCCATACTGTGTTATATCATTCCCCATAGCATGTCTCTGCTCACCCCCACACTGTGTTATATCATTCCCCATAGCATGTGTCTGCTCACCCCCATACTGTGTTATATCATTCCCCATAGCATGTCCCTGCTCACCCCCATACTGTGTTATATCATTCCCCTTAGCGTGTCTCTGCTCACCCTCATACTGTGTTATATCATTCCCCATAGCGTGTCTCTGCTCACCCTCATACTGTGTTATATCATTCCCCATAGCATGTCTCTGCTCCCCCCCATACTGTGTTATACCATTCCCCATAGCATGTCTCTACTCACCCCCATACTGTGTTATATCATTCCCTATAGCATGTCTCTGCTCACCCCATACTGTGTTATTATTCCCCATAGCATGTCTCTGCTCACCCCATTCTGTGTTATATCATTCCCCATAGCATGTCTCTGCTCACCCCCATACTGTGTTATATCATTCCCCATAGCGTGTCTCTGCTCACCCTCATACTGTGTTATATCATTCCCCATAGCATGTCTCTGCTCCCCCCATACTGTGTTATACCATTCCCCATAGCATGTCTCTGATCACCCCCATACTGTGTTATACCATTCCCTATAGCGTGTCTCTACTCACCCCCATACTGTGTTATACCATTCCCCATAGTATGTCTCTGCTCACCCTCATACTGTGTTATATCATTCCCCATAGCATGTCTCTGCTCCCCCCTATACTGTGTTATATCATTCCCCATAGCATGTCTCTGCTCCCCCCCATACTGTGTTATATCATTCCCCATAGCATGTCTCTGCTCACCCCATACTGTATTATATCATTACCCATAGCATATCACTGCTCACCCCATACTGTGTTATATCATTCCCCATAGCATGTCTCTGCTCACCCCCATACTGTTATATCATTCCCCATAGCATGTCTCTGCTCACCCCATACTGTATTATATCATTACCCATAGCATATCTCTGCTCACCCCATACTGTGTGTTATACCATTCCCCATAGCGTGTCACTGCTCCCCCCATACTGTGTTATATCATTCCCCATAGCGTGTCTCTGCTCACCCCCATACTGTGTGTTATATCATTCCCCATAGCGTGTCTCTGCTCACCCCATACTGTGTTATATCATCCCCCATAGCGTGTCTCTGCTCACCCCCATACTGTGTTATATCATTCCCCATAGCATGTCTCTGCTCACCCTCATACTGTGTTATATCATTCCCCATAGCATGTCTCTGCTCCCCCCCATACTGTGTTATATCATTCCCCATAGCATGTCTCTGCTCACCCTCATACTGTGTTATATCATTCCTCATAGCATGTCTCTGCTCACCCCCATACTGTGTTATATCATTCCCCATAGCATGTCACTGCTCACCCCCATACTGTGTTATATCATTCCCCATAGCATGTCTCTGCTCAGCCCCATACTGTGTTATATCATTCCCCATAGCATGTCTCTGCTCACCCTCATACTGTGTTATATCATTCCCCATAGCATGTCTCTGCTCACCCCCATACTGTATTACATCATTCCCCATAGCATCTCTGCTCAGCCCCATACTGTGTTATATCATTCCCCATAGCATGTCTCTACTCAGCCCCATACTGTGTTATATCATTCCCCATAGCATGTCTCTGCTCACCCCCTATACTGTGTTATATCATTCCCCATAGCATGTCCCTGCTCACCCCCATACTGTGTTATATCATTCCATATAGCATGTCTCTGCTCACCCCCATACTGTGTTATACCATTCCCCATAGCATGTCTCTGCTCACCCCCATACTGTGTTATACCATCCCCCATAGATTGTCACTGCTCCCCCCATACTGTGTGTTATACCATTCCCCATAGCATGTCTCTGCTCCCCCCTATACTGTGTTATATCATTCCCCATAGCATGTCTCTGCTCACCCCCATACTGTGTTATATCATTCCCCATAGCATGTCTCTACTCACCCCCATACTGTGTTATATCATTACCCATAGCATATCTCTGCTCACCCCATACTGTGTTATTATTCCCCATAGCATGTCTCTGCTCACCCCATTCTGTGTTATATCATTCCCCATAGCATGTCTCTGCTCCCCCCCATACTGTGTTATATCATTCCCCATAGCATGTCTCTGCTCACCCCCATACTGTGTTATATCATTCCCCATAGCATGTCTCTGCTCACCCCTATACTGTGTTATATCATTCCCCATAGCATGTCTCTGCTCACCCCCATACTGTGTTATATCATTCCCCATAGCATGTCTCTGCTCCCCCCATACTGTGTTATATCATTCCCCATAGCATGCCTCTGCTCACCCCCATACTGTGTTATATCATTCCCCATAGCATGTCTCTGCTCACCCCCATACTGTGTTATATCATTTCCCATAGCATGTCTCTGCTCACCCCTATACTGTGTTATATCATTCCCCATAGCATGTCTCTGCTCACCCCATACTGTGTTATATCATTCCCCATAGCATGTCTCTGCTCACCCCATACTGTGTTATATCATTCCCCATAGCATGTCTCTGCTCACCCCCATACTGTGTTATACCATTCCCCATAGCATGTCTCTGCTCACCCCCATACTGTGTTATACCATTCCCCATAGCATGTCTCTGCTCACCCCCATACTGTGTTATACCATTCCCCATAGCATGTCTCTGCTCACCCTATACTGTGTTAAATCATTCCCCATAGCATGTCTCTGCTCACCCCCATACTGTGTTATATCATTCACCATAGCGTGTCTCTGCTCACCCCCATACTGTGTTATATCATTCCCAATAGCGTGTCTCTCCTCACCCCCATACTGTGTTATATCATTCCCCATAGCGTGTCTCTCCTCACCCCCATACTGTGTTATATCATTCCCCATAGCGTGTCTCTGCTCACCCCTATACTGTGTTATATCATCCCCCATAGCGTGTCTCTGCTCACCCCCATACTGTGTTATATCATTCCCCATAGCGTGTCTCTGCTCACCCCCATACTGTGTTATATCATTCCCCATAGCGTGTCTCTGCTCCCCCCCATACTGTGTTATATCATTCCCCATAGCGTGTCACTGCTCCCCCCCATACTGTTATATCATGTCCCATAGCGTGTCTCTGCTCCCCCCCATACTGTGTTATACCATTCCCCATAGCGTGTCTCTGCTCACCCCCATACTGTGTTATATCATTCCGCATAGCATGTCTCTGCTCACCCCTATACTGTGTTATATCATTCCCCATAGCATGTCTCTGCTCACCCCCATACTGTGTTATACCATTCCCCATAGCGTGTCTCTGCTCACCCCCATACTGTATGTTATATCATTCCCCATAGCGTGTCTCTGCTCACCCCCATACTGTGTGTTATATCATTCCCCATAGCATGTCTCTGCTCACCCCCATACTGTGTTATACCATTCCCCATAGCGTGTCTCTGCTCACCCCCATACTGTATGTTATATCATTCCCCATAGCGTGTCTCTGCTCACCCCCATACTGTGTGTTATATCATTCCCCATAGCATGTCTCTGCTCACCCCCATACTGTGTTATACCATTCCCCATAGCGTGTCTCTGCTCACCCCCATACTGTGTTATACCATTCCCCATAGCGTGTCTCTGCTCACCCCCATACTGTATGTTATATCATTCCCCATAGCGTGTCTCTGCTCACCCCCATACTGTGTGTTATATCATTCCCCATAGCATGTCTCTGCTCACCCTCATACTGTGTTATATCATTCCCCATAGCATGTCTCTGCTCACCCCCATACTGTATTACATCATTCCCCATAGCATCTCTGCTCAGCCCCATACTGTGTTATATCATTCCATATAGCATGTCTCTGCTCACCCCCATACTGTGTTATACCATTCCCCATAGCATGTCTCTGCTCACCCCCATACTGTGTTATACCATCCCCCATAGATTGTCACTGCTCACCCCCATACTGTGTTATATCATTCCCCATAGCATGTCTCTGCTCACCCCCACACTGTGTTATATCATTCCCCATAGCATGTCTCTGCTCCCCCCATACTGTGTTATATCATTCCCCATAGCATGTCTCTGCTCACTCCCATACTGTGTTATATCATTCCCCATAGCATGTCTCTGCTCACCCCCATACTGTGTTATATCATTCCCCATAGCATGTCTCTGCTCCCCCCATACTGTGTTATATCATTCCCCATAGCATGTCTCTGCTCACCCCCATACTGTGTTATATCATTCCCCATAGCATGTCTCTGCTCATCCCCATACTGTGTTATATCATTCCCCATAGCGTGTCTCTGCTCACCCTCATACTGTGTTATATCATTCCCCATAGCATGTCTCTGCTCCCCCCCATACTGTGTTATACCATTCCCCATAGCATGTCTCTGATCACCCCCATACTGTGTTATACCATTCCCCATAGCGTGTCTCTACTCACCCCCATACTGTGTTATACCATTCCCCATAGTATGTCTCTGCTCACCCTCATACTGTGTTATATCATTCCCCATAGCATGTCTCTGCTCCCCCCTATACTGTGTTATATCATTCCCCATAGCATGTCTCTGCTCACCCCCATACTGTGTTATATCATTCACCATAGCATGTCTTTGCTCACCCCATACTGTATTATATCATTCACCATAGCATGTCTCTGCTCACCCCATACTGTGTGTTATACCATTCCCCATAGCGTGTCACTGCTCCCCCCATACTGTGTGTTATACCATTCCCCATAGCGTGTCACTGCTCCCCCCATACTGTGTGTTATATCATTCCCCATAGCGTGTCTCTGCTCACCCCCATACTGTGTTAGATCATTCCCCATAGCGTGTCTCTGCTCACCCCCATACTGTGTGTTATATCATTCCCCATAGCATGTCTCTGCTCACCCCCATACTGTGTTATATCATTCCCCATAGCGTGTCTCTGCTCACCCCCATACTGTGTGTTATATCATTCCCCATAGCGTGTCTCTGCTCACCCCATACTGTGTTATATCATCCCCCATAGCGTGTCTCTGCTCACCCCCATACTGTGTTATATCATTCCCCATAGCATGTCTCTGCTCACCCTCATACTGTGTTATATCATTCCCCATAGCATGTCTCTGCTCCCCCCCATACTGTGTTATATCATTCCCCATAGCATGTCTCTGCTCACCCCTATACTGTTATATCATTCCCCATAGCATGTCACTGCTCACCCCCATACTGTGTTATATCATTCCCCATAGCGTGTATCTGCTCACCTCCATACTGTGTTATATCATTCCCCATAGCATGTCACTGCTCACCCCCATACTGTGTTATATCATTTCCCATAGCATGTCTCTCCTCATCCTCATACTGTGTTATATCATTCCCCATAGCATGTCTCTGCTCACCCTCATACTGTGTTATATCATTCCCCATAGCATGTCTCTGCTCAGCCCCATACTGTGTTATATCATTCCCCATAGCATGTCTCTGCTCAGCCCCATACTGTGTTATATCATTCCCCATAGCATGTCTCTGCTCAGCCCCATACTGTGTTATATCATTCCCCATAGCATGTCTCTGCTCACCCTCATACTGTGTTATATCATTCCCCATAGCATGTCTCTGCTCAGCCCCATACTGTGTTATATCATTCCCCATAGCATGTCTCTGCTCACCCCCATACTGTGTGTTATATCATTCCCCATAGCGTGTCTCTGCTCACCCCCATACTGTGTTATATCATTCCCCATAGCGTGTCTCTGCTCACCCCCATACTGTGTTATATCATTCCCCATAGCATGTCTCTGCTCACCCCCATACTGTGTTATATCATTCCCCATAGTATGTCTCTGCTCCCCCCTATACTGTGTTATATCATTCCCCATAGCATGTCTCTGCTCACCCCTATACTGTGTTATAACATTCCCCATAGCATGTCTCTGCTCACCCCTATACTGTGTTATATCATTCCCCATAGCATGTCTCTGCTCACCCCCATACTGTGTTATATCATTCCCCATAGCATGTCTCTGCTCACCACCATACTGTGTTATATCATTCCCCATAGCATGTCTCTGCTCAGCCCCATACTGTGTTATATCATTCCCCATAGCATGTCTCTGCTCACCCCTATACTGTGTTATATCATTCCCCATAGCATGTCTCTGCTCCCCCCCATACTGTGTTATATCATTCCCCATAGCATGTCTCTGCTCACCCCCATACTGTGTTATATCATTCCCCATAGCATGTCTCTGCTCACCCCTATACTGTGTTATATCATTCCCCATAGCATGTCTCTGCTCACCCCCATACTGTGTTATATCATTCCCCATAGCCTGTCTCTGCTCACCCCTATACTGTGTTATATCATTCCCCATAGCCTGTCTCTGCTCCCCCCCATACTGTGTTACAACATCACATCCTGACGTAAAGTGTAACAGCTTCCTACTGACATACAACGTAACAGCATCCTACTGACATACACAAAGCTCCCAGCATCCTACTGACATACACAAAGCTCACAGCATCCTACTGACATACAACATAACAGCATCTTACTGACATACATCATAACAGCATCCTACTGACATACAACATAACAGCATCCTACTGACATACACAAAGCTCCCAGCATCCTACTGACATACACAAAGCTCCCAGCATCCTACTGACATACACAAAGCTCACAGCATCCTACTGACATACAAAAAGCTCACAGCATCCTACTGACATACAACGTAACAGCATCCTACTGACATACAGTGTAAAAGCATCCTACTGACATACAACGTAACAGCTTCCTACTGACATACAACGTAACAGCATCCTACTGACATACACAAAGCTCCCAGCATCCTACTGACATAGTGTAACAGCATCCTACTGACATCCAATGTAACAGCATCCTACTGACATCCAATGTAACAGCATCCTACTGACATACAACATAAAAGCATCCTACTGACATACACAAAGCTCCCAGCATCCTACTGACATACACAAAGCTCCCAGCATCCTACTGACATACACAAAGCTCCCAGCATCCTACTGACATACACAAAGCTCACAGCATCCTACTGACATACATAAAGCTCACAGCATCCTACTGACATACAACGTAACAGCATCCTACTGACATACAACGTAACAGCATCCTACTGACCTACAGTGTAAAAGCATCCTACTGACCTACAGTGTAAAAGCATCCTACTGACATACAACATAACAGTTTCCTACTGACATACAACGTAACAGCTTCCTACTGACATACAACGTAACAGCATCCTACTGACCTACAGTGTAAAACATCCTACTGACCTACAGTGTAACAGCATTCTACTGACATACAAGATAACATCCTACTGACATACAACGTAACAGCTTCCTACTGACATACAACGTAACAGCATCCTACTGACATACACAAAGCTCCCAGCATCCTACTGACATAGTGTAACAGCATCCTACTGACATCCACTGTAACAGCATCCTACTGACATCCAATGTAACAGCATCCTACTGACATACAACATAACAGCATCCTACTGACATACAACATAACAGCATCCTACTGACATACACAAAGCTCCCAGCATCCTACTGACATACACAAAGCTCCCAGCATCCTACTGACATACACAAAGCTCACAGCATCCTACTGACATACAACGTAACAGCATCCTACTGACATACAACGTAACAGCATCCTACTGACATACAACGTAACAGCATCCTACTGACATACAACGTAACAGCTTCCTACTGACATACAACGTAACAGCATCCTACTGACATACACAAAGCTCCCAGCATCCTACTGACATAGTGTAACAGCATCCTACTGACATCCAATGTAACAGCATTCTACTGACATCCAATGTAACAGCATCCTACTGACATCCAATGTAACAGCATCCTACTGACATACAACATAACAGCATCCTACTGACATACAACATAACAGCATCCTACTGACATACACAAAGCTCCCAGCATCCTACTGACATACACAAAGCTCCCAGCATCCTACTGACATACACAAAGCTCCCAGCATCCTACTGACATACAATGTAACAGCATCCTACTGACATACAACGTAACAGCATCCTACTGACATACACAAAGCTCCCAGCATCCTACTGACATACACAAAGCTCACAGCATCCTACTGACATACACAAAGCTCACAGCATCCTACTGACATACACAAAGCTCCCAGCATCCTACTGACATACAACGTAACAGCATCCTACTGACATACAACGTAACAGCATCCTACTGACCTACAGTGTAAAAGCATCCTACTGACCTACAGTGTAAAAGCATCCTACTGACCTACAGTGTAAAAGCATCCTACTGACATACAACGTAACAGCTTCCTACTGACATACAATGTAACAGCTTCCTACTGACATACAACGTAACAGCATCCTACTGACATACAACGTAACAGCATCCTACTGACCTACAGTGTAAAACATCCTACTGACCTACAGTGTAACAGCATTCTACTGACATAGAAGATAACAACATCCTACTGACATACAACGTAACAGCTTCCTACTGACATACAACGTAACAGCATCCTACTGACATACACAAAGCTCACAGCATCCTACTGACGTACAGTGTAAAAGCATCCTACTGACATACAACGTAACAGCTTCCTACTGACATACAACGTAACAGCATCCTACTGACATACACAAAGCTCCCAGCATCCTACTGATATAGTGTAACAGCATCCTACTGACATCCAATGTAACAGCATCCTACTGACATCCAATGTAACAGCATCCTACTGACATACAACATAACAGCATCCTACTGACATACACAAAGCTCCCAGCATCCTACTGACATACACAAAGCTCCCAGCATCCTACTGACATACACAAAGCTCCCAGCATCCTACTGACATACACAAAGCTCCCAGCATCCTACTGACATACACAAAGCTCACAGCATCCTACTGACATACACAAAGCTCACAGCATCCTACTGACATACACAAAGCTCACAGCATCCTACTGATATACAACGTAACAGCATCCTACTGACATACAACATAACAGCATCCTACTGACCTACAGTGTAAAAGCATCCTACTGACATACAGTGTAAAAGCATCCTACTGACATACAACGTAACAGCTTCCTACTGACATACAGTGTAACAGCATCCTACTGACATACAACGTAACAGCATCCTACTGACATACACAAAGCTCACAGCATCCTACTGACATACAACGTAACAGCATCCTACTGACATACAACGTAACAGCATCCTACTGACATACAACGTAACAGCATCCTACTGACCTACAGTGTAAAAGCATCCTACTGACATACAACGTAACAGTTTCCTACTGACATACAACGTAACAGCTTCCTACTGACATACAACGTAACAGCATCCTACTGACCTACAGTGTAAAAGCATCCTACTGAAATACACAAAGCTCCCAGCATCCTACTGACATACACAAAGCTCCCAGCATCCTACTGACATAGTGTAACAGCATCCTACTGACATCCAATGTAACAGCATCCTACTGACATCCAATGTAACAGCATCCTACTGACATACAACATAACAGCATCCTACTGACATACAACATAACAGCATCCTACTGACATACACAAATCTCCCAGCATCCTACTGACATACACAAAGCTCCCAGCATCCTACTGACATACACAAAGCTCCCAGCATCCTACTGACATACACAAAGCTCCCAGCATCCTACTGACATACACAAAGCTCCCAGCATCCTACTGACATACAATGTAACAGCATCCTACTGACATACAACGTAACAGCATCCTACTGACCTACAGTGTAAAAGCATCCTACTGACATACAGTGTAAAAGCATCCTACTGACATACAACGTAACAGCAACCAACTGACATACAACGTAACAGCATCCTATTGACCTACAACGTAACAGCATCCTACTGACCTACAGTGTAAAAGCATCCTACTGACCTACAGTGTAAAAGCATCCTACTGACATACAACGTAACAGCTTCCTACTGACATACAACGTAACAGCATCCTACTGACATACAACGTAACAGCATCCTACTGACCTACAGTGTAAAACATCCTACTGACCTACAGTGTAACAGCATTCTACTGACATACAAGATAACAACATCCTACTGACATACAGTGTATGTCAGTAGGATTCTGTTACGTTGTATGTCAGTAGAATGCTGTTACTGTATGTCAGTAGGATGTTGTTATCTTGTAACAGCATTCTACTGACATACAACGTAACAGAATCCTACTTACATACAAAATAACAGCATCCTACTGACATACAATGTAACAGAATCCTGTGTTACAACATAACATCCTACTGACATACAGTGTAACAGCACCCTACTGACATACAGTGTAACAGCATCCTACTGACATACAACGTAACAGCATCCTACTTACATCCAATGTAACAGCATCCTACTGACATACAACGTAACAGCATCCTACTGACATAAAATGCAACAGCATCCTACTGACATACACAAGGCTCCCAGCATCCTACTGACATACAATGTAACAGCATTCTACTGTGTTACAACATAACATCCTACTGACATACAATGTAACAGCATCCTACTGACATACAACGTAACAGCATCCTACTGACATACAATGTAACAGAATCCTGTGTTACAACATAACATCCTACAGACATACAGCGTAAGAGCACCCTACTGACATACAGTGTAACAGCACCCTACTGACATACAGCGTAACAGCATCCTACTGACATACAACTTTGGGGGGGGGGGGAGGGGCCTCACCTTTTATTTTCTGCTTTTATCCTTTTTTTTTTTTTTTTACACTATACACACATGCATGTATGTCACTAATATGTGCAGACTTCATGTTCGGGTGTTTTTGGCTGCAGTCAGACACAGGGATTTTGGAGAGAAACACAAACACATACACCATCGAAAAACACAATTCAGCAAACACGATTCTTGGTAAATTTGAGTGTTTAAGCTGCCAAAAGTCTCCAGTGTTTCAGTGATGCTGGGAGTGTTTCAGTGATGCTGGGAGTGTTTCAGTGATGCTGGGAGTGTTTCAGTGATGCTGAGAGTGTCTCAGTGTTGCTGGGAGTGTCTCAGTGATGCTGTGAGTGGCTCAGTGATGCTGTGCGTGTCTCAGTGATGCTGGGAGTGTCTCAGTGATGCTGGGAGTGTTTCAGTGATGCTGGGAGTGTCTCAGTCATACTGGGAGTGTCTCAGTGATGCTGGGAGTGTCTCAGTGATGCTGGGAGTGTCTCAGTGATGCTGGGAGTGTCTCAGTGATGCTGGGAGTGTCTCAGTGATGCTGGGAGTGTCTCAGTGATGCTGGGAGTGTCTCAGTGATGTTGTGAGTGTCTCAGTGATGCTGGGAGTGTCTCAGTGATGCTGAGAGTGTCTCAGTGATGCTGAGAGTGTCTCAGTGATGCTGGGAGTGTCTCGGTGATGCTTGGAGTGTCTCAGTGATGCTGGGAGTGTCTCGGTGATGCTGGGAGTGTCTCAGTGAATCACCCAAGCATAAAGACCCCCACTGTTGCCTTCTTCCTTGCGTGCGACAACCCATACCTGTGTAAATATCGGTAACTTCCTACAGACATACAACATAACAGCATCCTACTGACATATAACGTAACAGCATCCTACTGTGTTACAACATAACATCCTACTGACATACAGCGTAACAGCATCCTACTGACATACAACTTTGGGGGGGGGGGGCCTCACCTTTTATCCTTTTTTTTTTTTTTTACACTATACACACATGCATGTATGTCACTAATATGTGCAGACTTCATGTTCGGATGTTTTTGGCTGCAGTCAGACACAGGGATTTTGGAGAGAAACACAAACACATACACCATCGAAAAACACAATTCAGCAAAACACGATTCTTGGTAAATTTGAGTGTTTAAGCTGCCAAAAGTCTCCAGTGTTCCAGTGATGCTGAGAGTGTTTCAGTGATGCTGAGAGTGTTCCAGTGATGCTGAGAGTGTTCCAGTGATGCTGAGAGTGTCTCAGTGATTTTGTGTCTCAGTGATGCTGGGAGTGTCTCAGTGATGCTGGGAGTGTCTCAGTGATGCTGGGAGTGTCTCAGTGATGCTGAGAGTGTTCCAGTGTCAGTGATTCTGTGTGTAATGATGCCGGGAGTGTCTCAGTGATGCTGGGAGGGTTTCAGTGATGCTGGGAGTGTCTCAGTGATGCTGGGAGGGTTTCAGTGATGCTGGGAGTGTCTCAATGATGCCGGGAGTGTCTCAGTAATGCCGGGAGTGTCTCAGTGATGCCGGGAGTGTCTCAGTGATGCCGGAAGTGTCTCAGTGATGCCGGAAGTGTCTCGGTGATGCCGGGAGTGTCTCGGTGATGCCGGGAGTGTCTCGGTGATGCTGGGAGTGTCTCGGTGATGCTGGGAGTGTTCCAGTGATGCTGGGAGTGTCTCAGTGATGCTGGGAGTGTTCCAGGGATGCTGGGAGTGTTTCAGTGATGCTGGGAGTGTCTCAGTGATGCTGGGAGTGTTTCAGTGATGCTGAGAGTGTTCCAGTGATGCTGGGAGTGTTTCAGTGATGCTGGGAGTGTCTCAGTGATTTTGGGTCTCAGTGATGCTGTGAGTGTCTCAGTGATGCTGTGAGTGTTTCAGTGATGCTGTGAGTGTTTCAGTGATTCTGGGAGTGTTTCAGTGATTCTGTGTGTAATGATGCCGGGAGTGTCTCAGTGTTGCTGGGAGTGTCTCAGTGATGCTGGGAGTGTCTCAGTGATGCTGGGAGTGTCTCAGTGATGCTGGGAGTGTCTCAGTGATGCTGGGAGTGTCTCAGTGATGCTGGGAGTGTCTCATTGATGCCGGGAGTGTCTCAGTGATGCCGGGAGTGTCTCAGTGATGCCGGGAGTGTCTCAGTGATGCTGGGAGTGTCTCAGTGATGCTGGGAGTGTTTCAGTGATTTTGTGTCTCAGTGATGCTGGGAGTGTCTCAGTGATGCTGGGAGTGTCTCAGTGATGCTGGGAGTGTCTCAGTGATGCTGGGAGTGTCTCAGTGATGCTGGGAGTGTTTCAGTGATGCTGGGAGTGTTTCAGTGATGCTGGGAGTGTCTCAGTGATTCTGTGTGTAATGATGCTGGGAGTGTCTCAGTGATGCTGTGTTCCAGTGATGCTGGGAGTCTCTCAGTGATGCTGCGTTCCAGTGATGCTGGGAGTGTCTCAGTGATTCTGTGTGTAATGATGCTGGGAGTGTTTCAGTGATGCTGTGTTCCAGGGATGCTGGGAGTGTTCCAGTGATGCTGGGAGTGTCTCAGTGATGCTGGGAGTGTCTCAGTGATGCTGTGTTCCAGTGATGCTGGGAGTGTTTCAGTGATGCCGGAAGTGTCTCGGTGATGCCGGGAGTGGCTCGGTGATGCCGGGAGTGTCTCGGTGATGCTGGGAGTGTCTCGGTGATGCTGGGAGTGTCTCGGTGATGCTGAGAGTGTTCCAGTGATGCTGGGAGTGTCTCAGTGATGCTGGGAGGGTTTCAGTGATGCTGGGAGTGTCTCAGTGATGCTGGGAGGGTTTCAGTGATGCTGGGAGTGTCTCAGTGATGCCGGGAGTGTCTCAGTAATGCCGGGAGTGTCTCAGTGATGCCGGGAGTGTCTCAGTGATGCCGGAAGTGTCTCGGTGATGCCGGGAGTGTCTCGGTGATGCCGGGAGTGTCTCGGTGATGCCGGGAGTGTCTCGGTGATGCTGGGAGTGTCTCGGTGATGCTGAGAGTGTTCCAGTGATGCTGGGAGTGTCTCAGTGATGCTGGGAGTGTTCCAGGGATGCTGGGAGTGTTTCAGTGATGCTGGGAGTGTCTCAGTGATGCTGGGAGTGTTTCAGTGATGCTGAGAGTGTTCCAGTGATGCTGGGAGTGTTTCAGTGATGCTGGGAGTGTCTCAGTGATTTTGGGTCTCAGTGATGCTGTGAGTGTCTCAGTGATGCTGTGAGTGTTTCAGTGATGCTGTGAGTGTTTCAGTGATTCTGGGAGTGTTTCAGTGATTCTGTGTGTAATGATGCCGGGAGTGTCTCAGTGTTGCTGGGAGTGTCTCAGTGATGCTGGGAGTGTCTCAGTGATGCTGGGAGTGTCTCAGTGATGCTGGGAGTGTCTCAGTGATGCTGGGAGTGTCTCAGTGATGCTGGGAGTGTCTCATTGATGCCGGGAGTGTCTCAGTGATGCCGGGAGTGTCTCAGTGATGCCGGGAGTGTCTCAGTGATGCCGGGAGTGTCTCAGTGATGCTGGGAGTGTTTCAGAGATTTTGTGTCTCAGTGATGCTGGGAGTGTCTCGGTGATGCTGGGAGTGTCTCGGTGATGCTGGGAGTGTCTCGGTGATGCTGGGAGTGTCTCGGTGATGCTGTGTGTGTTTCAGTGATGCTGGGAGTGTCTCAGTGATGCTGGGAGTGTTTCAGTGATTTTGTGTCTCAGTGATGCTGGGAGTGTCTCAGTGATGCTGGGAGTGTCTCAGTGATGCTGGGAGTGTCTCAGTGATGCTGGGAGTGTTTCAGTGATGCTGGGAGTGTTTCAGTGATGCTGGGAGTGTTTCAGTGATGCTGGGAGTGTCTCAGTGATTCTGTGTGTAATGATGCTGGGAGTGTCTCAGTGATGCTGTGTTCCAGTGATGCTGGGAGTCTCTCAGTGATGCTGCGTTCCAGTGATGCTGGGAGTGTCTCAGTGATTCTGTGTGTAATGATGCTGGGAGTGTTTCAGTGATGCTGTGTTCCAGGGATGCTGGGAGTGTTCCAGTGATGCTGGGAGTGTCTCAGTGATGCTGGGAGTGTCTCAGTGATGCTGTGTTCCAGTGATGCTGGGAGTGTTTCAGTGATGCTGTGAGTGTTTCAGTGATTCTGGGAGTGTTTCAGTGATTCTGTGTGTAATGATGCCGGGAGTGTCTCAGTGATGCTGTGCGTGTCTCAGTGATGCTGTGAGTGTCTCAGTCATGCTGGGAGTGTCTCAGTCATGCTGGGAGTGTCAGTGATGCTGGGAGTGTCTCAGTGATGCTGGGAGTGTCTCAGTGATGCTGGGAGTGTCTCAGTGATGCTGGGAGTGTCTCAGTGATGCTGAGAGTGTCTCAGTGATGCTGAGAGTGTCTCGGTGATGCTGAGAGTGTCTCAGTGATGCTGGGAGTGTCTCAGTGATGCTGGGAGTGTCTCAGTGATGCTGGGAGTGTCTCAGTGAATCACCCAAGCAAAAAGACGCCCACTGTTGCCTTCTTCCTTGCGTGCGACGACCCATACCTGCGTAAATATCGGTAACTTCCTACAGACATACAACATAACAGCATCCTACTGACATATAACGTAACAGCATCCTACTGTGTTACAACATAACATCCTACTGACATACAGCGTAACAGCATCCTACTGACATACAACTTTGGGGGGGGGGGCCTCACCTTTTATCCTTTTTTTTTTTTTTTACACTATACACACATGCATGTATGTCACTAATATGCGCAGACTTCATGTTCGGGTGTTTTTGGCTGCAGTCAGACACAGGGATTTTGGAGAGAAACACAAACACATACACCATCGAAAAACACAATTCAGCAAAACACGATTCTTGGTAAATTTGAGTGTTTAAGCTGCCAAAAGTCTCCAGTGTTCCAGTGATGCTGAGAGTGTTTCAGTGATGCTGGTAGTGTTTCAGTGTCAGTGATTCTGTGTGTAATGATGCCGGGAGTGTCTCAGTGATGCTGGGAGTGTCTCAGTGATTTTGTGTCTCAGTGATGCTGGGAGTGTCTCAGTGATGCTGTGAGTGTTTCAGTGATGCTGGGAATATCTCAGTGTTGCTGGGAGTATCTCAGTGATGCTGGGAGTGTCTCAGCGATGCTGGGAGTGTCTCAGTGATGCTGGGAGTGTCTCAGTGATGCTGGGAGTGTCTCAGTGATGCTGAGAGTGTTCCAGTGTCAGTGATTCTGTGTGTAATGATGCCGGGAGTGTCTCAGTGATGCTGGGAGTGTTTCAGTGATGCTGGGAGTGTCTCAGTGTTGCTGCGAGTGTCTCAGTGATGCTGGGAGTGTCTCAGTGATGCTGGGAGTGTCTCAGTGATGCTGGGAGTGTCTCAGTGATTCTGTGTGTAATGATGCTGGGAGTGTCTCAGTGATGCTGTGTTCCAGTGATGCTGGGAGTCTCTCAGTGATGCTGCGTTCCAGTGATGCTGGGAGTGTCTCAGTGATTCTGTGTGTAATGATGCTGGGAGTGTTTCAGTGATTTTGTGTCTCAGTGATGCTGGGAGTGTTTCAGTGATTTTGTGTCTCAGTGATGCTGGGAGTGTCTCAGTGATGCTGGGAGTGTCTCAGTGATGCTGGGAGTGTCTCAGTGATGCTGGGAGTGTCTCAGTGATGCCGGGAGTGTCTCAGTGATGCCGGGAGTGTCTCAGTGATGCCGGGAGTGTCTCAGTGATGCCGGGAGTGTCTCAGTGATGCTGGGAGTGTCTCAGAGATTTTGTGTCTCAATGATGCTGGGAGTGTCTCAGTGATGCTTGGAGTGTCTCGGTGATGCTGGGAGTGTCTCGGTGATGCCGGGAGTGTCTCAGTGATGCCGGGAGTGTTTCAGTGATGCTGGGAGTGTCTCAGTGTTGCTGCGAGTGTCTCAGTGATGCTGGGAGTGTCTCGGTGATGCTGGGAGTGTCTCGGTGATGCTGGGAGTGTCTCGGTGATGCCGGGAGTGTCTCAGTGATGCCGGGAGTGTTTCAGTGATGCTGGGAGTGTCTCAGTGATGCTGGGAGTGTCTCAGTGATGCTGGGAGTGTCTCAGTGATGCTGGGAGTGTCTCAGTGATTCCGGGAGTGTCTCAGTGATGCCGGGAGTGTCTCAGTGATGCCGGGAGTGTCTCAGTGATGCCGGGAGTGTCTCAGTGATGTCGGGAGTGTCTCAGTGATGCTGGGAGTGTCTCAGTGATGCTGGGAGTGTTTCAGTGATTTTGTGTCTCAGTGATGCTGGGAGTGTCTCAGTGATGCCGGGAGTGTCTCAGTGATGCTGGGAGTGTCTCAGTGATGCTGGGAGTGTCTCAGTGATGCCGGGAGTGTCTCAGTGATGCTGGGAGTGTCTCAGTGAAGCTGGGAGTGTCTCAGAGATTTTGTGTCTCAATGATGCTGGGAGTGTCTCAGTGATGCTGGGAGTGTCTCGGTGATGCTGGGAGTGTCTCGGTGATGCTGGGAGTGTTTCAGTGATGCTGAGAGTGTTTCAGTGATGCTGGGAGTGTCTCACTGATGCTGGGAGTGTTCCAGTGATGCTGGGAGTGTTCCAGTGATGCTGGGAGTGTTCCAGTGATGCTGGGAGTGTCTCAGTGATTTTGTGTCTCAGTGATGCTGGGAGTGTCTCAGTGATGCTGTGAGTGTTTCAGTGATGCTGTGAGTGTTTCAGTGATGCTGTGAGTGTTTCAGTGATTCTGGGAGTGTTTCAGTGATTCTGGGAGTGTTTCAGTGATTCTGTGTGTAATGATGCCGGGAGTGTCTCAGTGATGCTGAGAGTGTTCCAGTGTCAGTGATGCTGGGAGTGTTTCAGTGATTCTGGGAGTGTTTCAGTGATTCTGTGTGTAATGATGCCGGGAGTGTCTCAGTGATGCTGGGAGTGTCTCAGTGATGCTGGGAGTGTCTCAGTGATGCTGGGAGTGTCTCGGTGATGCTGGGAGTGTCTCGGTGATGCTGGGAGTGTCTCGGTGATGCTGGGAGTGTTTCGGTGATGCTGGGAGTGTCTCGGTGATGCTGGGAGTGTTTCAGAGATTTTGTGTCTCAGTGATGCTGGGAGTGTCTCAGTGATGCTGGGAGTGTCTCAGTGATGCTGGGAGTGTCTCGGTGATGCTGGGAGTGTCTCGGTGATGCTGGGAGTGTCTTGGTGATGCTGGGAGTGTTTCGGTGATGCTGGGAGTGTCTCGGTGATGCTGGGAGTGTTTCAGTGATTTTGTGTCTCAGTGATGCTGGGAGTGTCTCAGTGATGCTGGGAGTGTCTCAGTGATGCTGGGAGTGTCTCAGTGATGCTGGGAGTGTTTCAGTGATGCTGGGAGTGTTTCAGTGATGCTGGGAGTGTCTCAGTGATGCTGGGAGTGTCTCAGTGATGCTGTGTTCCAGTGATGCTGTGTTCCAGTGATGCTGGGAGTGTCTCAGTGATGCTGGGAGTGTCTCAGTGATGCTGGGAGTGTCTCAGTGATGCTGGGAGTGTCTCAGTGATGCTGGGAGTGTCTCAGTGATGCTGTGTTTCAGTGATGCTGGGAGTGTCTCAGTGATTCTGGGAGTGTCTCAGTGATGCTGGGAGTCTCTCAGTGATTCTGGGAGTGTCTCAGTGATGCTGGGAGTGTTTCAGTGATGCTGGGAGTGTCTCAGTGATGCTGGGAGTGTTTCAGTGATGCTGGGAGTGTCTCAGTGATGCTGGGAGTGTCTCAGTGATGCTGGGAGTGTCTCAGTGATGCTGTGAGTGTTTCAGTGATGCTGGGAGTGTCTCAGTGATGCTGGGAGTGTCTCAGTGATGCTGGGAGTGTCTCAGTGATGCTGGGAGTGTCTCAGTGATGCTGGGAGTGTCTCAGTGATGCTGGGAGTGTCTCAGTGATGCTGTGTTCCAGTGATGCTGGGAGTGTTTCAGTGATGCTGGGAGTGTCTCGGTGATGCTGGGAGTGTCTCGGTGATGCTGGGAGTGTCTCGGTGATGCTGAGAGTGTCTCGGTGATGCTGGGAGTGTCTCGGTGATGCTGGGAGTGTCTCGGTGATGCTGGGAGTGTCTCGGTGATGCTGGGAGTGTCTCGGTGATGCTGGGAGTGTCTCGGTGATGCTGGGAGTGTCTCGGTGATGCTGGGAGTGTCTCCGTGATGCTGGGAGTGTCTCCGTGATGCTGGGAGTGTCTCCGTGATGCTGGGAGTGTCTCCGTGATGCTGAGAGTGTCTCGGTGATGCTGGGAGTGTCTCGGTGATGCTGGGAGTGTCTCGGTGATGCTGGGAGTGTCTCGGTGATGCTGGGAGTGTCTCCGTGATGCTGGGAGTGTCTCAGTGATGCTGGGAGTGTCTCAGTGATGCTGGGAGTGTTTCAGTGAATCACCCAAGTATAAAGACGCCCACTTTTGCTTTCTTGCTTGCGTGCGACGACCCATACCTGCGTAAATATTGGTAACATTGATGGCCATTTTTCTTTGCGGCAGGTCTGACCTGCCACTGTCTTGCCAGCTCTCCTGACATGCAGAGCTGTGTAGCTGACTGCAAGCGCTAATTTATGCACGCCTATGAGACGGCATTGAAATGGTCAGACGCCTGCGTTTTTCTGCCCACATCCCCATCACAACCCCCAAATGCTGACTTCCTGTCAATCACTGTGCAATGTATTCCAATATGCGTCTGTAATCGCAGTGTGATAGCGGCACGTGCACTGCAGCTTATATGCTGCGCAAAGGCAAATAATCACTTGTTTGCATGCATGATCGCCATTGCGTTCGTCTCTGAGTAATCTGGCGTTACCATTTGGCTTCTGTTATATATAGTAATAACCCTTATATGAAGTCAGATCATTTGCAGATGGATTAATGTCTCTAATTCTTTCCATAATAGACATTAGTCACATTCTGTATAATCTGAGACCCTGGCAGGAACTGTTTGGGATTGAATATTGATTTTTAGTGAATTAATCTATATATCAGTCAGTCCTTTTTCTGTTGGCTTCCAGGTTATTTTCACACCCTCGTACAGAACTTGGTGAATAATGGTTACGTAAGAGATGAGACGGTCCGCGCTGCCCCCTATGACTGGCGAATCGCTCCCAGTAAGTACAGAGAACGTAGTCGCCTTACAGTATCAAGTAGGCTTTGTATGTTTCCACCCTTTGGAACAGTCCTGATTCCTGAATGTATCCATTCCCTGACATGTTGTAACTGTATATATGTAATGACATTTGTCAGTAAGACATGAAGTAATAAGGTAACAAAGTCTTACAGGACCTGGCTGATGTGCGGGAACATCCAGGTTAATGGTCACCATCACATTATACCAGGGTAATGGTCACCATCACATTATACCAGGGTAATGGTCACCATCACATTATACCAGGGTAATGGTCACCATCACATTATTCCAGGGTAATGGTCATCATCACATTATTGGCCTGAGCCCCCCAGATTCTGGTTTCTGGGGTTCTTTTCAGAGTCGTGATACTGCGCCATTGCAACGGAATGCCCAGCGTGTGGGTTCCCCATCACATGTACCTCAGCATACAATCTCACATGTTCATGGCCATTATATGTATGTAACAAAGACTGTGACCATCGCCATGGGTTACAGCGATTCCTCAAAGTCACGTTCCATAACTGTATGCATCTGTGTGCCCGGGGTATAGAGTGTTCATGGCCATTATATCTATGTAACACAGACTGTGACCATCGCCATGGGTTACAGCGATTCCTCAAAGTCACGTTCCATAACTGTATGCATCTGTGTGCCCGGGGTATAGAGTGTTCATGGCCATTATATCTATGTAACACAGACTGTGACCATCGCCATGGGTTACAGCGATTCCTCAAAGTCACGTTCCATAACTGTATGCATCTGTGTGCCCAGGGTATAGTGTGTTCATGGCCATTATATGTATGTAACACAGACTGTGACCATCGCCATGGGTTACAGAGATTCCTCAAAGTCACGTTCCATAACTGTATGCATCTGTGTGCCCGGGGTATAGAGTGTTTGCGGTATTATGAGCATAATGTGAATTATTAGGATACCCCTAAAATGTATATATTTCATGTTTGATAAGAACTGGTAGGTCAAAGCTATGTCTGAATTGTTTCATCTACTCGCTGAACCATGGGGTGGCCAGGGTGTCCTTTGAAGAAAAGCTTGATGGAAATAGTGTTGCCCTCACCCTAAGGGCCCTTGTTCCAGACTGTGCACAGACAAACAATCTACTAAGAGGGTCATTTTTATCACCTTAAGTCTATCAGCTGTCCTACAATAAAATGCCTTCTGAAGTCATGGAGATATATGACGCGTAGGTTCTTGTAGCCATGTACATCTACACAGACCCTGGGAGAACAAAGGACAGTCCTTTGGAGCCAGGAAGGGTGGGGGCTGCTGGGGGAGAGGGTAGCTGTGGAACTATAAGGCCCAGCAGCCCCCACTACTCTGTGTTCACTCTACAAGGGAGTAGCTTGGTGCTAGGAGCGCTCCCCATCTCCTGTCTCCTGTGGTCTACCTCCACACAGATCTCCTAAGCCTTATAGTAAGACAATTAGGGTCCTGACTTTTTCTTTTATCTGAAATCCATCTGTGCATTTATATCTGTATTACTGTATATCTTATATATATCTGTGCATTTATATCTGTATTACTGTATATCTGAAATCTATCTCTGCATTTATATCTGTATGTCCTGTTTTTTTCCTTGTAACTTACCCTGGAGATATTTCCCCAATAAGGCCCATGCTACATTTGTGTACTAATTGTTAAGTGTGATTTAAGCATCTGACGAATGCAAGAGCGCTATTCTAATACTCTTCGTGGTGGCAGCTCGAGTAAAACCCACGTCACAACCGGCCACCTGCGTCAGGTTGGTGCATCTGAGCGCAAGATGGGGTACGGTGCTGTGACACAGGCTTTATACATATGTCACAATCTCTAAAACAGAAACCTTTATAGAACTGCTTCCCCCACCCCAGACATTTAGGTCATAGGTGATGAACATCACTACAACCTGCATGAAACGCAGTCCTGTTATATAATCAACTATGGTGTCAGTCTAGCACAACCCCAGTACAGAGCTGCAGAGAGTCACTGGCTGCCTGATAGATACAACATCCCCAGCCCCCCAGCGCTATATGGATGCACAGGATTGTTCAGTGAGTCCCGTCAGTTAGATATAGAGGGGGGGGTGACAGAGATCACAGAGATAGAGGAGGGGTGTAGAAGAGAGATCAGTGAGTCCCGTCAGTTGGATATAGAGGGGAGGTGACAGAGATCACATAGATAGAGGAGGGGTGTAGAGGAGAGATCAGTGAGTCCCGTCAGTTAGATATAGAGGGGGGGGGACACAGATCACAGAGATAGAGGAGGAGTGTAGAGGAGAGATCAGTGAGTCTCATCAGTTAGATATAGAGGGGGGGGTGACAGAGATCACAGAGATAGAGGGGTATAGAGGAGAGATCAGTGAGTCCCGTCAGTTCGATATAGAGGGGGGGGTGACAGAGATCACAGAGATAGAGGAGGAATGCAGAGGAGAGATCAGTGAGTCCCGTCAGTTGGATATAGAGGGGGGGTGACAGAGATCACAGAGATAGAGGAGGGGTGTAGAGGAGAGATCAGTGAGTCCTGTCAGTTGGATATAGAGGGGGGGTGACAGAGATCACAGAGATAGAGGGGTATAGAGGAGAGATCAGTGAGTCCCGTCAGTTGGATATAGAGGGGGGGTGACAGAGATCACAGAGATAGAGGAGGAATGCAGAGGAGAGATCAGTGAGTCCCGTTAGTTGGATATAGAGGGGGGGTGACAGAGATCACAGAGATAGAGGAGGGGTGTAGAGGAGAGATCAGTGAGTCCTGTCAGTTGGATATAGAGGGGGGGTGACAGAGATCACAGAGATAGAGGGGTATAGAGGAGAGATCAGTGAGTCCCGTCAGTTGGATATAGAGGGGGGTGACAGAGATCACAGAGATAGAGGAGGAGTGCAGAGGAGAGATCAGTGAGCCCCGTCAGTTAGATATAGAAGGGGGGGGGAAGAGATCACAGAGATAGAGGAGGGGTGCAGAGGAGAGATCAGTGAGTCCCGTCAGTTAGATATAGAGGGGGGGGGGTGACAGAGATCACAGAGATAGGAGAGATCAGTACGGAAGGATATCTGCAGGGGCGCCGAGAGGGGGGGGAGCGGGTACAGTTTACCCGGGCCCGGGCTTCCAGAGGGGCCCGGGTCCGGCGCCCCCCCCCCCTCACTTCCTCCCTCTGCAGCAGCCCAGCACACAGCGTGTGCTGTACTGCAGCGGGAGATTGCTTGCCACAGCAATCTCCTATGCCTGAAGGGGGGAGCGATCACACTGATCGCGCCCGCCACTGGCTTTGCGCCGGGCTGAGGGGCTCACATCGCCCCCTCCCCGGCGCACAGCGCCACTTCGCGGAGCTGCAAAACTCTTTTTTTTTTTTCAGGGGGGCGTGGCCACGCCTTCTGAAATTAGGCCACGCCCCCTCTTTACCGAGGCCCGGCGTGGCTCTCTACGCCCCTGGATATCTGTTATAAATAAGGGGTATATTTACTTAAGTGCGGGTTTATAAAAGAGGAGATGTTGCCCATAGCTACCAGATTCTAGCTTTTATCTTCTACAAGGTGCTAGATAAATAAGTAGAATCTGATTGGTTGCTATGGGCAACATCTCCACTTCTAAAATTACATACTTTGGGGGGGGGAAGAGAGACAGACAGAGACACAGAGAGAGAGGGAGACTCAGACGGGAGAAGGACAGAGAGGCTGGAACAGACGGGAGAAGGACAGAGGGGCTGGCACAGACGGGAGAAGGACAGAGAGGATGGCACAGACGGGAGAAGGACAGAGAGGCTGGCACAGACGGGAGAAGGACAGAGAGGCTGGCACAGACGGGAGAAGGACAGAGAGGCTGGCACAGACGGGAGAAGGACAGAGAGGCTGGCACAGACGGGAGAAGGACAGAGAGGCTGGCACAGACGGGAGAAGGACAGAGAGGCTGGCACAGACGGGAGAAGGACAGAGAGGCTGGCACAGACGGGAGAAGGACAGAGAGGCTGGCACAGACGGGAGAAGGACAGAGGGGCTGGCACAGACGGGAGAAGGACAGAGGGGCTGGAACAGACGGGAGAAGGACAGAGAGGCTGGCACAGACGGGAGAAGGACAGAGAGGATGGCACAGACGGGAGAAGGACAGAGAGGCTGGCACAGACGGGAGAAGGACAAAGGGGCTGGCACAGACGGGAGAAGGACAGAGAGGATGGCACAGACGGGAGAAGGACAGAGAGGCTGGCACAGACGGGAGAAGGACAGAGGGTCTGGCACAGACGGGAGAAGGACAGAGGGTCTGGCACAGACGGGAGAAGGACAGAGGGTCTGGCACAGACGGGAGAAGGACAGAGAGGCTGGCACAGACGGGAGAAGGACAGAGAGGCTGGCACAGACGGGAGAAGGACAGAGAGGCTGGCACAGACGGGAGAAGGACAGAGAGGCTGGCACAGACGGGAGAAGGACAGAGAGGCTGGCACAGACGGGAGAAGGACAGAGAGGCTGGCACAGACAGGAGAAGGACAGAGAGGCTGGCACAGACAGGAGAAGGACAGAGAGGCTGGCACAGACAGGAGAAGGACAGAGAGGCTGGCACAGACAGGAGAAGGGCAGAGAGGCTGGCACAGACAGGAGAAGGGCAGAGGGGCTGGCACAGACAGGAGAAGGACAGAGAGGCTGGCACAGACAGGAGAAGGCCAGAGAGGCTGGCACAGACAGGAGAGGGACAGAGGGGCTGGCACAGACAGGAGAAGGGCAGCACAAATATACAGTAATCACAAATACACACAGTAATCACACACACACACAGTAATCACACAAATACACAGTAATCACACACATACACACAGGAATCACACACATACACTAATCACACACATACACACAGGAATCACACACACACACTAATCACACACATACACAGTAATCACACACATACACACAGGAATCACACACACACACTAATCACACACATACACACAGGAATCACACACACACACTAATCACACACATACACACAGTAATCACACACATACACACAGGAATCACACACACACACACACTAATCACACACATACACACTCACAGTAATCACACAAATACACACTAATCACACACAGTAATCACACACATACACACAGTAATCACACACACACAATCAAACAAATACACAGTAATCAGACAAATACAAAGTAATTACACACATACACACTAATCACACACATACACACTAATCACACACATACACAGTAATCACACACATACACAGTAATCACACACATACACACAGTAATCACACACACACACAGTAATCTCACAAATACACACTAATCACACACACACAGTAATCACACAAATACACAGTAATCACACACACAGTAATCACAGACATACACAGTAATCACACACACAGTCAGTAATCACACACACAGTAATCACACACACACAGTAATCACACAGATATCACACATACACAGAGTAATCACATACATACACACAGTAATCACACACACAGAGTAATCATATCCAATAATTACACACATACACAGTAATTACTCACAGTAATCACAGATATCACACACACACAGTAATCACACACAGTAATCACACACAGTAATCACATACATACACAGTAATCACACACATACACAGTAATCACACAGATATCACACATACACAGAGTAATCACACACATACACAGTAATCACACACATACACACAGTAATCACACACTCACACAGTAATCACACACATACACAGTAATCACACACATACACAGTAATCACACACACAGTAATCACACACATACATACAGTAATCACACACATACACAGTAATCACACACACAGTAATCACACACATACATACAGTAATCACACACATACAAACAGTAATCACACTCACAGTAATCACATACATACACACAGTAATCACACAGATATCACACACACACAGTAATCACACACTTACACACAGTAATCACACACACACATACACACAGTAATCACACACATACACACACAGTAATCACACACATACACAGTAATCACACACACACACAGTAATCACACACACACACAGTCATCACAAACACAGTAATTACACAGATATCACACAGAAATCACACACACACACACACACAGTAATCACACAGATATCACACACATACACAGTAATCACATACATAAAAACAGTAATCACACACACAGTAATCACACAAATACATACAGTAATCACACACATACACAGTAATCACACACATACACAGTAATCACACACAGTAATCACACACAAATACACAGTAATCTCACACACATTTATCACACTCTCAGTAATCACACACAGTAATCACATACATACACACAGTAATCACACATACACAGTATACACACACACAGTAATCACACAGATACACACAGTAATCACACTCACAGTAATCACATACATACACACAGTAATCACACAGATATCACACACACACAGTAATCACACACTTACACACAGTAATCACACACACACACATACACACAGTAATCACACACAAAGTGATCACACACATACACACAGTAATCACACACATACACAGTAATCACACACACACACAGTAATCACAAACACAGTAATTACACAGATATCACACAGTAATCACACACACACACACACAGTAATCACACAGATATCACACACATACACAGTAATCACATACATAAAAACAGTAATCACACACACAGTAATCACACACATACATACAGTAATCACACACATACACAGTAATCACACACATACACAGTAATCACACACAGTAATCACACACAAACACACAGTAATCACACACATACACAGTAATCTCACACACATTTATCACACTCTCAGTAATCACACACTGTAATCACATACATACACACAGTAATCACACATACACAGTATACACACACACAGTAATCACACAGATACACACAGTAATCATACACACAGTAATCACACATACACAGTAATCACACACATACACAGTAATCAAACACACATACACACAGTAATCAAACACACATACACACAGTAATCAAACACACATACACACAGTAATCAAACACACATACACACAGATATCACACACATACACACAGTAATCAAACACATACACAGTAATCACATACATACACACAGTAATCACACAGTAAACACACACACACACAGTAATCACACACACACACACAGTAATCACACATACACAGTAATCACACACACATACACACAGTAATTACACACAGTAATCACACACATACACAGTAATCACACACACAGTAATTACACAGATATCACACACATACACACAGTATTCACACATACACAGTAATGACATACATACACACAGATATCACACACAGTAATCACACACATACACACAGTAATCACACACACAGTAAACACACACACAGTAATCACACAGATATCACACAGTAATCACACACAGTAATCACACACACAGAAATCACACACACATAGTAATCATACACAGTAATTACACACATACACAGTAATTACACACAGTAATCACAGATATCGCACACAGTAATTACACACAGTAATCACAGATATCACACACAGTAATCACACACACAGTAATCACACATACACATAGTAATCACACATACACAGACAGTAATCACACATACACAGACAGTAATCACACACATACACACAGTAATCACACACACATACACAGTAATCACACACATACACATAGTAATCACACACACACACAGTAATCACACACATACACACAGTAATCACACACACATACACAGTAATCACACACATACACACACACTAATCACACACATACACACAGTAATCACACATACACAGACAGTAATCACACACATACACACAGTAATCACACACACATACACAGTAATGACACAGACAGTAATCACACACATACACACAGTAATGACACAGACAGTAATCACACACACACACACAGTACAGATTTGAAACTTTATCTATTGCCTAAATAATGATAATTTTACCACCTCCCTATGACTGTCTCCATTATCTGTCTACATGACTGTTATTACAGTCAATGGGGCCTATTCATCAACGATAAATGATCCGGTAACCATGCGGAAACGCTAGTTTCGGCATATTTTAGTTACCGGGCAATTCATCATCAGGGGTCCCAAATGTTCCCCCTGATATTCAGCAAATTGTAAAAACTGAAAGTTTTCTGGGTTTGCTTGCGAGAACAAGCGCTATCTTCAGACGGCACTTGTTCTTGTTCCAGGGATGTGAAGAGGGATCCCAGCGGACCCCTCAACAGCTTCTCACTACCGCCCTGACCTCGGGTCACGCATGCGTAGCCACGCCGATGGGAAGAGGTAAGTAACGCAGCTAATTCTGTAGCTAACTGAGGGGACAGCGGCTATTTGGAGCAGCTGTCCCCGCATTGGAGTAACGTCCCAGCTGTCCTCTGCTGTGAGTTGGATATTTAAGTATCCCTTGCAGCAAGATCATTACTTATCATCGGGTCATATGGCCTAAAATGATGAATAGGCCCCTATATGTCCCACCTGGGGGTTGGTAGATTCTCCAAAACAAGGCACTGTATCCTGTTCTTCTTTTCTGGGTTCTCTTGTATCAGAACCAGTGTTGTAACAAAGGCAGGGCCACCGGGGCTCGTGCCCTGGGTGCCATGGGACCGGCAGTGCAGGTGGGTGCCGCCACCCATGGTTTGCCGTAGTCACTCAGTGTAGTGCAGACGGCAGGGAGTGCGGTCCACACTACACAGTTCCTGCAGGCGCTGGGTAGTGCACTTGTACTTCCCGGCGGCGGTGTGTGTGGTTCAGCCGCCAGTGAGAGTCAGACAGGCAGTCATCGGCTGCTGCACCCGCTGCCAGAGCCGGGATGGAGATCACTCTTGAACTCCGCCTTCCGGCTCCTGCAGTGGGTGATGGGAGAGACGTCAGGATATCCCATAGTACCGAGCGGGACCGAGCAGGAGGACGGAGGAGCAGTCAGCGGCAGGTGCGGGGATTCAGGTAAGTTACTTTAGTGTCTAACAAAACAGAAATCAGAAAGCGCTAGCGCACGGCTCTTATATATAGGAAAAGAAGAATTTACTCATTCCATTATTTATGAAAGGGGAACACAGCTAATGACAGGCATTTTTAGATCTGTGTAAGGTATGCAATAATGTTTAAGAATTTTTATTTTATTTTATATTATACCTTCATTTAAGATAGTACTTGAAACGTTGAATAAATCCTTATAAATGTAAAACCACATAAACTATTGCTCCTATCCTGAGAACCAGACGTAGCAACAAAATATTTCATTTGCAACATTGTTTCACATTGATTGGTAATTTATCAGCACAAACTCTCTGTTCTCAGTGGAATAGCGGATTCTTATGTATCAATTCTTTTACAGAAAAACTCTCCAGCGGATTCCAGGGATATTATCAGCCTGTGGGGACTTACAGACAGGACCCTGGTCTATTTCTCTGGATGTAAGTACATACAGGCAGCTGTGTAACAGCATCATTAGGAGTTTTCTGCGCTGTTGGAAGATAAATTGATACATAAGAATCCACTATTGCACTATATATAAAGACCAGACTGATTGGTAATGTAGCAGCACAGACTATGTGAAACAAGGTCACAAATTGAATTCTGTGTTACTAATACAGCTTACACCTAAATCCTCCGTCTGACCCCAGTGTTGGAACCCAGTTGACTCAGGAAAGACTTTTTCTAGTGCGGCGCCAATCTGGAGTATTTCCGTATTGGCGGCGTTCACACGGGTGCAGTGGATCCCTTCTCCCGGTGATTGAAGATGACATCAACTCCAGGCGCCGAGAAGCCCGGAAGTCCCCATGCTGTAAACGGGCGCCGCGCCGAATGACTCAGGGAACCCGTATACACTGCAGGGCGCGACAGGTTATTCCCGCGTTATACACCGCAGGGCGTGACAGGTTATTCCCGCGTTATACACCGCAGGGCGTGACAGGTTATTCCCCCGTTATACACCGCAGGGCGTGACAGGTTATTCCCCCGTTATACACCGCACGGCGTGACAGGTTATTCCCGCGTTATACACCGCACGGCGTGACAGGTTATTCCCCCGTTATACACCGCAGGGCGTGACAGGTTATTCCCCCGTTAAACACCGCAGGGTGTGGCAGGCTATTCCCCCGTTAAACACCGCAGGGTGTGGCAGGTTATTCCCCCGTTATACACCGCAGGGTGTGGCAGGTTATTCCCCCGTTAAACACCGCAGGGTGTGGCAGGCTATTCCCCCGTTAAACACCGCAGGGTGTGGCAGGTTATTCCCCCGTTATACACCGCAGGGTGTGGCAGGTTATTCCCCCGTTATACACCGCAGGGTGTGGCAGGTTATTCCCCCGTTAAACACCGCAGGGCGTGACAGGTTATTCCCGCGTTATACACCGCAGGGCGTGACAGGTTATTCCCCCGTTATACACCGCAGGGCGTGACAGGTTATTCCCCCGTTATACACCGCAGGGCGTGACAGGTTATTCCCCCGTTATACACCGCAGGGCGTGACAGGTTATTCCCCCATTATACACCGCAGGGCGTGACAGGTTATTCCCCCGTTATACACAGCAGGGCGTGACAGGTTATTCCCACGTTATACACAGCAGGGCGTGGCAGGTTATTCCCGCGTTATACACCGCAGGGTGTGACAGGTTATTCCCGCGTTATACACAGCAGGGTGTGGCAGGTTATTCCCGTGTTATACACCGCAGGGTGTGACAGGTTATTCCCGCGTTATACACAGCAGGGTGTGGCAGGTTATTCCCGCGTTATACACAGCAGGGTGTGACAGGTTATTCCCGCGTTATACACAGCAGGGTGTGGCAGGTTATTCCCGCGTTATACACAGCAGGGTGTGACGGGTTATTCCCGCGTTATACACAGCAGGGTGTGGCAGGTTATTCCCGCGTTATACACAGCAGGGTGTGACAGGTTATTCCCGCGTTATACACAGCAGGGTGTGGCAGGTTATTCCCGCGTTATACACAGCAGGGTGTGACAGGTTATTCCCGCGTTATACACAGCAGGGCGTGACAGGTTATTCCCGCGTTATACACAGCAGGGCGTGACAGGTTATTCCCGCGTTATACACAGCAGGGTGCGACAGGTTATTCCCGCGTTATACACAGCAGGGTGTGGCAGGTTATTCCCGCGTTATACACAGCAGGGTGTGGCAGGTTATTCCCGCGTTATACACAGCAGGGTGTGACAGGTTATTCCCGCGTTATACACAGCAGGGTGTGGCAGGTTATTCCCGCGTTATACACAGCAGGGTGTGGCAGGTTATTCCCGCGTTATACACAGCAGGGTGTATAAGGGGTATTATTGTGGTTCTCAGGATAGGAGCAGCCATTGCTTTAGGAAATAGTTTTCATATGGTTTTACATTAATAAGGATTTTTTGAAAGTTTCAAGTACTATCTTAAATGAAGGTATAATATAAAATAAAATAATAATTCTTAGATCTGTGTAAGTTATGTAATAATGTTTGTCATTAGCTGTATTCCCCTTTCATAAATAATGGAATGAGTAAATTCTCCTTTTCCTATAGATTAGAGCTGTGCGCTAGGATGAGTAATTCAATAATTTTTTGGAAGCAGCAGGTAATTCAGTTATACAGCAAGTAGTTTATTTGGCGCTGATTAATTACTTCCTTTCCATGTTACCGTCTGTCTGTCTGTTATGCACTACTGGCCGGGGGCACTACGGAAGGCACTGTATAAGGGGCACAGCATAGGGGGGATCACTACTGGGGGCACTGTATAAGGGGCATAGCATAGGGGGGACCACTACTGGGGGCACAGCATAGGGGGGGGGGTCACTACTGGGGGCACAGCATAGGAAGGAACACTACTGGGGCACTGTATAAGGGGCACAGCATAGGAAGGGTCACAACTGGGGGCACTGTATATGGGGCACAGCATAGGGGGGGCACTGTATAAGGGGCACAGCATAGGGGGGTCACAACTGGGGGCACTGTATAAGGGGCACAGCATAGGGGGGATCACTACTGGGGGCACTGTATATGGGGCACAGCATGGGGGGGGATCACTACTGGGGGCACTGTATATGGGGCACAGCATAAGAAGGATCACTACTGGGGCACTGTATATGGGGCACAGCATAGGAGGGATCACTACTGGGCACTGTATAAGGGGCACTACTAGGGCCTTCATAATGGGTATCACTACTGGGGGCACTCTATAAGGGGCACAGCATAGGGGGGGGATCACTACAAGGGCACAGCATAGGGGGGGGCTGTAAAAGGGTTAACTACTGGGGGCACTATATAAGGGGCACTACTACAGGGGGCATTAAGGTGCATATGTAATGGAAAGGAATGTTCCCAGGAGGAGATAAGGGTGTGTGTCATGTAGACACACAACACACACACATCATACACAGAAGATACATATTACACACAGGACACATATTACACACACACCAAACACAGGACACACACCAAACACAGGACACATATTACACACAGGACACATATTACACACACACCAAACACAGGACACACACCAAACACAGGACACACACATCACACACACACCACACACAGGACACATATTACACACAGGACACACACATCACACACAGGACACACAACGCACACACCACACACAGGACACACACAGGACACACACCATACATATCACACACAGGACACACACATTACACAAAGGACATACTTAACGCACACACCACACACACAGGACACAAACACCACACACAGGACACACACACCAAACAGGACACAAACACCACACACATCACACACAGGACACACACACCACACACAGGACACACACACCACAGACAGGACACACACACCACAGACAGGACACAACTCACACACCACACACAGGACACACACACATCACCCACAGGATACATACACACCACACACAGGATACATACACACCGGACACACACACACAGGACACACACAATACATATCACACACAGGATACACACATCACACACAGGACATACACACACCACACACATCACACACAGGACACACACACAGGACACATACACACCACACACACATCACAGACAGGACACACACACATCACAGACAGGACACACACCACACACACCATACATATCACACACAGGACACACACATTACACAAAGGACATACACACCAAACAGGAAACACACCACACACAACTCACACACACCACAAAGGACACACACCACACACAGGACACACACCACGCACAGGACACACACCACACACAGGACACACACAGGATACACACACCACAGACAGGACACAACTCACACACAGGACACACACCATACATATCACACACAGGACACACACATTACACAAAGGACATACACACAGACAGGATACACACAGGACACACACACCAAACAGGAAACACACCACACACAACTCACACACATCACACACACACACCTCAAAGGACACACACCACAAAGGACACACACCACACACAGGACACACACCACACACAGGACACACACACCACACACAGGACACAACTCACACACAGGACACACACATCACACACAGGATACACACACCACAGACAGGATACACACACCACAGACAGGATACACACACACACCACACACAGGATACAAACACACCACACACAGGATACACACACACCACACACAGGATACACACACACCACACACCATACATATCACACACAGGACACACACACAGGACACACACATCACACACAGGATACACACACCACAGACAGGATACACACACACCACACACAGGATACACACACACCACACACCATACATATCACACACAGGACACACACACATACACACACATCACAGACAGGACACACACACATCACACACAGGGCACACATCACACACAGGGCACACACATCACACACAGGGCACACACCACACACAGGGGACACACCAAACACAGGGGACACACCAAACACAGGGGACACACCAAACACAGGGGACACACAGAACACACACATAACACACAGGGGACACACAGAACACACAGGGGACACACAGAACACACACATCCCACACAGAAGACACACACCACACACACATCCCACACAGAAGACACACACCACACACACATTACACACAGGACACACACAGGAAATACAGGACACACACACATAACACACAGGACCCAAACACAGGACACACACAACTCACACACAGGACACAAAAAAATCACACACAGGACACACACAACTCACACATACAGGACACACACAGGACACACAAAAATCACACACAGGATACACACAGGACACACACCACACACAGGACACACACCACACACAGGACACACACATGACACACAAACACACACAGGGCACAGACATCAGACACAGGACACATATCACACACAGGGCACACACACACAGGACACAAATCACACACAGGACACGTGTGACTGGCAAAAGGGGTATAATGAAAGCTCGTTGCGCAGTTGGCATTTACACTACAAAAGTGTCATAAAATTATCAAATGTAACATTATGGCGGGAAGAGATCTATGATCCCTGAAACAGGCGGATAATATTGTCATATTGTTGTATGATATATGAGGAGGATTGTCAGCATATATCACCTCCATCCGTTCTCATGTCCCTGCACAGGTAACAGTATAATAAATGTAATATGATATATGAGGAGGATTATCAGCATATATCACCTCCATCCGTTCTCATGTCCCTGCACAGGTAACAGTATAATAAATGTAATATGATATATGAGGAGGATTGTCAGCATATATCACCTCCATCCGTTCTCATGTCCCTGTGCAGGTAACAGTATAATAAATGTAATATGATATATGAGGAGGATTATCAGCATATATCACCTCCATCCGTTCTCATGTCCATGTGCAATTAACAGTATAATAAATGTAATATGATATATGAGGAGGATTATCAGCATATATCACCTCCATCTGTTCTCATGTCCCTGTGCAGGTAACAGTATAATAAATGTAATATGATATATGAGGAGGATTATCAGCATATATCACCTCCATCTGTTCTCATGTCCCTGCGCAGGTAACAGTATAATAAATGTAATATGATATATGAGGAGGATTGTCAGCATATATCACCTCCATCCGTTCTCATGTCCCTGTGCAGGTAACAGTATAATAAATGTAATATGATATATGAGGAGGATTATCAGCATATATCACCTCCATCTGTTCTCATGTCCCTGTGCAGGTAACAGTATAATAAATGTAATATGATATATGAGGAGGATTATCAGCATATATCACCTCCATCCGTTCTCATGTCCCTGCGCAGGTAACAGTATAATAAATGTAATATGATATATGAGGAGGATTATCAGCATATATCACCTCCATCCGTTCTCATGTCCCTGTGCAGGTAACAGTATAATAAATGTAATATGATATATGAGGAGGATTATCAGCATATATCACCTCCATCTGTTCTCATGTCCCTGTGCAGGTAACAGTATAATAAATGTAATATGATATATGAGGAGGATTATCAGCATATATCACCTCCATCTGTTCTCATGTCCCTGTGCAGGTAACAGTATAATAAATGTAATATGATATATGAGGAGGATTATCAGCATATATTACCTCCATCCGTTCTCATGTCCCTGCGCAGGTAACAGTATAATAAATGTAATATGATATATGAGGATTATCAGCATATATCACCTCCATCCGTTCTAATGTCCCTGTGCAGGTAACAGTATAATAAATGTAATATGATATATGAGGAGGATTATCAGCATATATCACCTCCATCCGTTCTCATGTCCCTGTGCAGGTAACAGTATAATAAATGTAATATGATATATGCTGATAATCCTCCTCATATATCACATCCATCCGTTCTCATATACAGGTAACAGTATAATAAATGTAATGTGATATATGAGGAGGATTATCAGAAATTCTCATGTCCCTGCGCAGGTAACAGTATAATAAATGTAATATGATATATGAGGATTATCAGCATATATCGCCCCCATCCGTTCATGTCCCTGTGCAGGTAACAGTATAATAAATGTAATATGATATATGAGGAGGATTATCAGCATATATTACCTCCATCTGTTCTCATGTCCCTGTGCAGGTAACAGTATAATAAATGTAATATGATATATGAGGAGGATTATCAGCATATATTACCTCCATCTGTTCTCATGTCCCTGCGCAGGTAACAGTATAATAAATGTAATATGATATATGAGGAGGATTATCAGCATATATCACCTCCATCCGTTCTCATGTCCCTGTGCAGGTAACAGTATAATAAATGTAATATGATATATGCTGATAATCCTCCTCATATATCACCTCCATCTGTTCTCATGTCCCTGTGCAGGTAACAGTATAGTAAATGTAATATGATATATGCTGATAATCCTCCTCATATATCACCTCCATCTGTTCTCATGTCCCTGTGCAGGTAACAGTATAGTAAATGTAATATGATATATGAGGATTATCAGCATATATTACCTCCATCCGTTCTCATGTCCCTGCGCAGGTAACAGTATAATAAATGTAATATGATATATGAGGATTATCAGCATATATCACCTCCATCCGTTCTAATGTCCCTGTGCAGGTAACAGTATAATAAATGTAATATGATATATGAGGAGGATTATCAGCATATATCACCTCCATCCGTTCTCATGTCCCTGTGCAGGTAACAGTATAATAAATGTAATATGATATATGAGGAGGATTATCAGCATATATCACCTCCATCCGTTCTCATGTCCCTGTGCAGGTAACAGTATAATAAATGTAATATGATATATGAGGAGGATTATCAGCATATATCACCTCCATCCGTTCTCATGTCCCTGTGCAGGTAACAGTATAATAAATGTAATATGATATATGAGGAGGATTATCAGCATATATCACCTCCATCCGTTCTCATGTCCCTGTGCAGGTAACAGTATAATAAATGTAATATGATATATGAGGAGGATTATCAGCATATATCACCTCCATCTGTTCTCATGTCCCTGTGCAGGTAACAGTATAATAAATGTAATATGATATATGAGGAGGATTATCAGCATATATCACCTCCATCCGTTCTCATGTCCCTGTGCAGGTAACAGTATAATAAATGTAATATGATATATGAGGAGGATTATCAGCATATATCACCTCCATCCGTTCTCATGTCCCTGTGCAGGTAACAGTATAATAAATGTAATATGATATATGAGGAGGATTATCAGCATATATCACCTCCATCCGTTCTCATGTCCCTGTGCAGGTAACAGTATAATAAATGTAATATGATATATGAGGAGGATTATCAGCATATATCACCTCCATCCGTTCTCATGTCCCTGTGCAGGTAACAGTATAATAAATGTAATATGATATATGAGGAGGATTATCAGCATATATCACCTCCATCCGTTCTCATGTCCCTGTGCAGGTAACAGTATAATAAATGTAATATGATATATGAGGTTGGAGCTCTGAGTACCTCTCTCTCTTGCAGATGGCCAGGCAGGATACTTTGAGAAGCTGAGGCACCTGGTGGAGGAGATGCATGCAGTGTATGACAGGCCGGTCTTTCTCATTGGGCACAGCATTGGCAATCTCTATCTGCTTTACTTCCTTAATCATCAGCCCCCGCAATGGAAACAGAAGTACATCAAAGGATTTATATCCCTGGGAGCCCCGTGGGGGGGAGCAGTGAAGCCGCTGCTGGTGCTCATGTCAGGTCAGTACTTCTACAGCTGGTAACAGGGTTCCTGATCCTCTGGCTGGGACCCTACAGGCGAAGAGATACAGGATTCAATAAATGTATTATCACTGCTGCGGCAGGATGCCCATATAGCGTATTGCGCGCCTCTGCGGCTGGATGCCCGTATTGCGCGCCTCTGCGGCAGGATGCCCGTATTGCGCGCCTCTGCGGCAGGATGCCCATATAGCGTATTGCGCGCCACTGCGGCATGATGCCCATATAGCGTATTGCGCGCCTCTGCGGCAGGATGCCCATATAGCGTATTGCGCGCCTCTGCGGCAGGATGCCCATATAGCGTATTGCGCGCCACTGCGGCATGATGCCCATATAGCGTATTGCGCGCCTCTGCGGCAGGATGCCCATATAGCGTATTGCGCACCTCTGCGGCAGGATCTCTCACAGCGTGTTGTATACCTCTGTGGTAGGAAGCTTGCATTAAGACTGGTAAGTAATGGCAGGATTGGCGTAGTAGATGACATCACTCTGCCCTTAGTGACCTCAGTAACGGGATGTGAGCAGTAGATGACGTTACTGGTGATATCAGAGATGTGTGTAGTAGATGACATCACTCTGTCCTTAGTGACATCAGTAACGGGATGTGAGCAGTAGATGACGTTACTGGTGATATCAGAGAAGTGTGTAGTAGATGACATCACTCTGTCCTTAGTGACATCAGTAACGGGATGTGAGCAGTAGATGACGTTACTGGTGATATCAGAGATGTGTGTAGTAGATGACATCACTCTGCCCTTAGTGACATCAGTGAGGAATGTGAGCAGTAGATGACGTTACTGGTGATATCAGAGATGTGTGTAGTAGATGACATCACTCTGCCCTTAGTGACATCAGTAAGGGATGTGAGCAGTAGGTGACGTTACTGGTGATATCAGAGATGTGTGTAGTAGATGACATCACTCTGCCCTTAGTGACATCAGTAAGGGGTGTGAGCAGTAGATGACGTTACTGGTGATATCAGAGAAGTGTGTAGTAGATGACATCACTCTGTCCTTAGTGACATCAGTAACGGGATGTGAGCAGTAGATGACGTTACTGGTGATATCAGAGATGTGTGTAGTAGATGACATCACTCTGCCCTTAGTGACATCAGTGAGGAATGTGAGCAGTAGATGACGTTACTGGTGATATCAGAGATGTGTGTAGTAGATGACATCACTCTGCCCTTAGTGACATCAGTAAGGGATGTGAGCAGTAGGTGACGTTACTGGTGATATCAGAGATGTGTGTAGTAGATGACATCACTCTGCCCTTAGTGACATCAGTAAGGGGTGTGAGCAGTAGATGACGTTACTGGTGATATCAGAGAAGTGTGTAGTAGATGACATCACTCTGTCCTTAGTGACATCAGTAAGGGGTGTGAGCAGTAGATGACGTTACTGGTGATATCAGAGAAGTGTGTAGTAGATGACATCACTCTGTCCTTAGTGACATCAGTAAGGGATGTGAGCAGTAGATGACGTTACTGGTGATATCAGAGATGTGTGTAGTAGATGACATCACTCTGCCCTTAGTGACATCAGTAAGGGGTGTGAGCAGTAGATGACGTTACTGGTGATATCAGAGATGTGTGTAGTAGATGACATCACTCTGCCCTTAGTGACATCAGTGAGGAATGTGAGCAGTAGATGACATTACTGGTGATATCAGAGAAGTGTGTAGTAGATGACATCACTCTGTCCTTAGTGACATCAGTAACGGGATGTGAGCAGTAGGTGACGTTAGTGGTGATATCAGAGATGTGTGTAGTAGGTTAGGGGTTCCTGGGGGGGGACTTAGGTTTAGGCTAGGGGAAGGGGAGGTTAGGGAGCTCCCTGGGAGACTTCGGTTTAGGCTGCGAGGAAGGGGGGTTGGTTAGGTTTAGGCACTTAGGGGGGTAAGGCACCCCTAAGGGAAGGTTATGGGGTAGAATAGGGTTAGTTGTACTTACCTTTTTAGGTTCGGGATCTTCACCACTGCTGGGCTTCCGCTGTCGGAATTTGATACTGATTCAGATGGAGTCACTAGTGATAAGATTAGATTTGAGGTTAATATTATAGATATTACCAGTATATTTTGTAAGGAAGAAAACTTATATAATAATTAATTTGCATATTTGATAATATATTTATAGGAGATAACCATGGAATTCCAATGGTTTCAAACATCAAAATTCGAGAAGAACAGCGAATGACCACAACCAATCCTTGGATGCTTCCAACAAACCTGGCATGGCCAGAATCACATGTATTTATTTCTACTCCATCGTATAATTACACATACAGGGACTATCAGAGGTTCTTCTTGGACATTGGCTTTGAAGATGGCTGGTACATGTGGGAGGACACAAAGGGTCTGATCGCAGGGCTTCCTCCCCCCGGTGTGGACATATATTGTATCTATGGAACAGGCCACCCTACAGCAGAGACTTATGTGTATGGGGAGGGTTTCCCCAATGAGCCACCTATCCATATCCAGTACTCTGATGGTGATGATACCGTACACAAGAGGAGTATGGAGCTCTGCAGACATTGGAAGGATCAGCAGAAGGAGAGTGTCCATGTGTTTGAGTTACATGGAATGGATCATCTCAGTATTGTCTTTAGCAACCGAACATTAAATATTATTAATGAGATCTTGCTGGGGAACGACCTCTAAGCCTTGTGTATGTAATGGAGATTTTCCACAACTGGTAAAACATCTTGATCTTTGCAGGATACATTTTGTTTCCATTTGTAAAAAGCCTGTTCTTACTTATGTCAATTTGCGTATGAAGGTGCAGTATATACTGTAATCACCCTGACATTTCACTATTTTCAAATAAATCTGTTTATCTCTTAGTCATTCCTTTCTGACTGTATACACACACACACACACACACATACACAGGAACACACACACAGGCAGACAAAAAACACACATACACAAACATACAGGCAGGCAGACACAAACACACATACACAGGAACACACACAGTGGCAGATACACACAAACCCACAGGCAGACACAAAAACTCACCTCAAGACAGGCAGACACACAGACACAAACACATAGGCACACAGAAATAGACATAAATACACAGACACACACACACACACACACATACACAGTAACACACACACACAGGCAGACAAACACACATACACAAACACACAGGCAGGCAGACAGACACACACAGGCAGACACAAACACACATACACAGGAACACACACAGTGGCAGATACACACAAACACACAGGCAGACACAAAAACTCACCTCAAGACAGGCAGACACACAGACACAAACACATAGGCACACAGAAATAGACATAAATACATAGACACACACACACAAATAAACACAGACATACTGTAGACATACAGACATAGATACATACAAAACACATACATTGACATACAGACACACACACAGATACATATAAATACATAGACATACATACACACACACTGATAGATACATACATAGATGCACATACATACACACACTGGTAGATAGATAAATAGATACATGCAAATACAAACGCACACATCGACATACATACACACAGATAGATACATACATATTGTGATAACTTGGGGTAATTAGCTCGGCAGAGGGTGGATTGGGGCAGTGTTCAGTTACTTTATGAGGGTCCACACACAGCTTTCAAGTAAATAAATGATGCTTTACTTTCCAGCATGGAAAGTCAGGAAACAGGAAACAATAAACAATCTAGCCCCTATTTAGGGGGTCTCACTTCTTGAACCCTCTCTATAAGGGTGCAGCTAATCTCCAATAAAGTCTCAGCCTGCTTCTCTGCAGGTCTATTGCTGGCTCCAGCCTGGCTTGGCTGCCACAGCTACACAAACACAGTCAGTCTGTGCCTTCCCTGTATCCTCCAGGTATACAGTAGGCCCTGGCTTCCTCAGCCTGCAGCCCAGCTGCTTCAATGTCACACAGTCTGAGAGTCTTGGGGTCCACCCTGCCTCTTGCAGGTACAGACCCAGGCCTCCTGGCCCCCAATGGCTAGCTCAGCTTCACTGGGCTCTCTGGCTGCCACAGTTCCACATAGATGTCTCCAACAGCAGCCTGACTGGTCTGCCTTCTCATCAGCCCACACCTGAGCTCTCTCCACAAGGCAGCCCTTAGGCATCTTCCCAGAATCCTTTTCTACTTTTGTGTGGGCGGATCTGTCCTGCCCCACACAGAATCAGCTGCTCACCAGCGCCATCTCTCGTGATACTGCCACAATATACACATACATACACAAGCCTAGACATACACAGACACACACACTAATACATACACAGACAGACACAAATATAGAATTACACACACACTGATACATACACACACACACACACATACATATACATACACAGACAAAGACATACATACACACACTGATTGCTACATACACACACAGACATACATACTGATAGATACATACACACACACATGCACAGACATAGACAGACACAAACATACACACACTGATAGATTCATACATACACAAAGACATACATACACACACTGATAGAGAGATACATACACACACACACAGTGACAAGCTCACCGAGGAACACAGCCCCCATAGAGCTCAGTGTGGGTTGGTCAAATCTGCTAGAAATTCTCTTCTCCCTTAGGGGGGTCTACTCATTATGCTAATTATCAATGCCCAATAATTAACATTCCATCTCAGCGTGAGCGCTGGAGCAAATCAGTGGTAGGAAGGAGGCGGTCAGGGGTGGAGGGATCCAAAAGGATTTCACTTCGAGCTAGGAACAGAGCCAACTGAAGATGGTGAATGTTCCCGCAGTCAAGCTCTGAAAATATTGTACTTTCCGAGTTTGAGGAATTTTGTCCCCATACAAGTGTTTAGGAACAGCGGCCATTCCAGGAGAGAAAGGTAAGCAGGAGATATTTGTGATACTAGTGTATGGGTGCAGCGAGCATTCTGGGAGAGGAAGGTAAGCAGGAGATATCTGTGATACTAGTGAATGGGGACAGCTGGCCATTCCGGGAGAGGAAGGTAAGCAGGAGATATGTGATACTAGTGTATGGGGACAGCGGCCATTCCGGAAGAGGAAGGTAAGCAGGAGATAGCTGTTATACTAGTGTATGGGGACAGCAGGACATTCCGGGAGAGGAAGGTAAGCAGGAGATATCTGTGATACTAGTGTATGGGGACAGCAGGCCATTCCAGGAGGGGTCATTTGTGCCAAAGTTCCAGAAGGGATCACTAGAGCCAAAGCCGCAGGAAGGGTTGCCAGTGCCAAAATCCTAGGTGAGGATTCAGAGTGTCTGGTCCCAAGTGGGGGTCCAGAGCCTGTCGCCCCCAAAGTGGGGGTCCCGAGCCTGTCGCCCCAAGTGTTGGTCCAGAGTTTCCAGCCCCAAATGGGAGTTTAAAGCCTACCTGTTCTGAGGAGGGACTTCTGTCTGCCACTCCTGTAAGGAACTTGAAGACTGATTCACCTCACAAGAGTTCTAAAGCTCCAGAAGGGATCTTGAGTGCCATATCCCCAGGAGGAGTCTCAAAAGCCAAACTCCAAAGTAGAGTTTCTAGTGCCTCAGCCCTAGAGGAGGTCTACAGTGCTTTAGGCCTGTAGGGGTCTCCGAGTGCCGTGCCCCAGGAGGGGGTTTCTGAGTGCCGTGCCCCAGGAGGGGGTTTCTGAGTGCCGTGCCCCAGGAGGGGGTTTCTGAGTGCCATGCCCCAGGAGGGGGTTTCTGAGTGCCGTGCCCCAGGAGGGGGTTTCGAGTGTCCAGCCCCAAGTAGGGATTCCAAGTCTCATATCCCAAGAGGGGTCTCAAGTCTCTCTCTTCAAGAGAGAGTTTCAAGTTTTACATACCAGGAGAGAATCTCAAGACTTTCACCCCAAAAGGGGTTTTCAGACATTATACCCCAGAAGGGGTTTCCAAGTATTATACCCCAGGAGGGGGTCTCAAGTCTTTTTCCCCAAGAAGGGGTTTCAAGTTTCATGCCCCAGGAGGGGGCTCTGAGCACAAAGTAAATTTCAGGAGGGGAATCCAGCATCTTGGCTTCTCACAGCACGGCCTCTGCATCTGATCATGAGAACACTGCTGTACTTAAGAAATTTGGCCCATGTTCCCATTAGCCTTTAGGGATTCCGCCCATCTCAGTCGCAGACTCTCATCTGCCCATATATTTGGAAGAGTCATCTTATCAGCAGGCTGCCGATCTCACCCTTGCCTTCGGCCATGAGGTCCCGTCTGCCCTTGCCTTCGGCCATGAGGTTTCATCTACTGTTCTGAGTGCCGCTGTGTCAGTTGCCAGTCCTTGTTCTGCTCTCTACTTTTTATTTCAGGGTCAACCAGTTGTCCAAGGTTCCTGCCCGGCCGGGGCCGTCCGGGGCTTCTACCCAGCTATCTAAGATTCCAGACCAGCCAATGTCACCTGCCCAACCAGGGTCATCCGAGTCTGCTACCCTTCCAGAGTCATCCGAGGTTCCATTTCAACCCCCTGAGTGTCCAGTTAATACCCATCCATCTATTTGCTTCGATGGGGATATTGGTCAGTTTAGCACTTTAGTGCGCCAATGCATCAGGTACTTTCAAGAACCAACCTCAGACTCTGTCACTCCAGCTTGGATAGTGGATTATCTTCTTCTAGCCTTCAGAGGGGAAGCCTTGGAGAGGGCCAGTCCATTAATGGAATCAAAAGATCCAATTCTTCAAATATCCCCTAGCCTTCTGTGATGCAGTATTTCAGAAGTTTGGTTTACCTGCTGCTCAGTCCTCTGGGTGTCCTTTGGCAGTCCAATCTTCCAAGTGTCCAACTGCTCCTATAAAATCTCCCACATGCTACAGTTCTAAGCCTGTAGAGCCTATACATCATTCACAAGTTTTTATGAAAATTGGGTATGCTTCACTAGATTTTTTCTTCTGACCATTTGGTGGATTCAGATTCTGCCAAAAAAAACGCTACTTGGTCCTGATGTTACCCAAGGAAGTAAGTGGTTGTTGCAAACTATGGATTTGGACTCTGACAGAGTGAATTTGTAGATGATTCTGGTCTTGTACTTGGGGGTTCCGTATTACCAAGTCACATCTCCTCTGAAGACATCTCAACATCCTTAAAGGGGTCTAAAGGTTCTCAGAAGAGGAGATAGAAGAAAAACAACTGGTAACTTTGGCGGCATGGGAAACAGCAGAGTTTTGAACGCCATTCCTAGGCTTGCGAGTCAGACACCACTGAATAAAATGTCCAAACGCACCACAATAGAAACAAAGGACCTCATTCAGAAACGGTCGCAAGCACTGAATGCTCGCAACTGGGTCGATGTTTAGGCCCTGCGCACGTGCAGTGGCCGCACTGCGCATGCGCAAGCCCCGGAGCAAGAGAGAAATTCTCTCGCTCCGGAGCTCACTACAAAAGGGCCGGCTGTCGATGTTGATCGACAGCTCGGCCCGTTTTGTAGGCGTGGCGGGGGGTGGTTTCACAAACAGAGGCATTCCTTAAGGAACGCCTGACATTTTGTGGGCGGCCGCACTGACATCAGCAGTGATGTCAGTGGGGAGCTTCCTGCTCGATCAGAGCAGGAAGCTCCCTGGAGCTTGCGGTTGCTGAGACCCAACCTTAGGGTCTCGTCACAAGCCCCGATGGTCTTGGCCATCGCAACCATCAACCTAGTCGGTCGCACTTAAAAATACAAGCGGCCGCCCTCATTCAGAACCAGTACCTCTGAATTAGGGCCAAAGTTTGTTATACTTTCTATGGTTTTGTTCTACTTCAGAGAGACTAGGTCATGGAAAAGCTCTAAACTTGCCATTACTCTGTACAGGAGAAGAATGTCCAGTGTACATAGTATACCTGATTCACAGATAACATTTTCTCTTGACAACATTTTGATGGTGTCTGGTTTACTCCCTGAAAATTCAGACAGTGCAGAAGGAATTTCAGCTGACAAGGTTTGCATCTGAACCAGATTCCCTCTAAAATCAGCCAGCAGTCTAGAGTCCATGAATTGCATCAGCTCAGGAGACAGAGGGTTAATTTGTAATGGAAACATTTATACCACCCTGAATTAACCTCAAAGCTTCAAAACACGTTTTAGGCCAAGTCATACTGTCACAATCCAGGGTTCTTTGTGTGTGCATGAAGTACTCAAAATAAGGTTAATACAGCCGTCAGGTGTACGGAAATAATAATTTATTAAACAACAAGGTTACTCATGAATGCTGAAATGGTCTGGTTAGAACAGAGCAATGCAGACGGATAATCACTGGGTTCGGAATGGAACTATTAACAGGGAGTCTATGAACACAGGTAACCTGGCAGGACAGGATGGAACCGGACTGGATATGCAAACTTAAATACAGAAGTCCAAGGTAGCGATGCCAGGCATAAATATATCCTGATATGATGCAAACGTGGTAATTGCTGATAGCAACAAAGTCCAGAGTAACTGATATACAGATAGACAAAGTCCACGTAAGTTGGTGCAATGTAATATAATACTGATGGAGAAATAATAAGCTGTCACAATCGTGGAATTTAGGAGCTGTGTTCCCGGACTGGGCCTTGGATCTGTATTACTTGGCACAGACGCTCGCTGGAGGAGACTTTGCTTAATGAAGTTTCTTCGCATGAGTGGCTACGTGGAGCGGCTGGATAGCCGTGGGTAGACGTTGGTAGCTGGGTGGCTACGTGGAGCGGCTGGATAGCCGAGGGTAGACGTTGGTAGCTGAGTGGCTATGTGGAGCAGCTGGATAGCCGTGGGTAGACGTTGGTAGCTGAGTGGCTACGTGGAGCGGCTGGATGGCTGTGGGTAGACGTTGGTAGCTTAGTGGCTACATGGAGCGGCTGGAGCACAGTGGGAAGGCTTGCTTAGTGAAACTAAGAAACTAGTTGCACTGGCAACTTGTGTGAGCATTGGGGATCCTTTTGTAGTGGACACTGGGAGCTGACAGGCTGAGAGAGAAGGAGAAGGCTCCTCATTGGTGGTAGTGGGGTCACATGGGCAATCCAAGATGGCCACGCCCATGGACCAGAGGACAGCGCTTCCTGGAGGTAGTCAGCGGCGACCAGCGGTCAGCAGGAGCCGGTGTGGGAGCAGCACAGCAGCGGGACCCTCCAGAGGACAACAGCGGAGACTGTCTTGAGAGATGAGGAAGGAGCGTACAGCGCGGGAGCTGGAAGACAGCGCGGGTCAGCGCCCGCACAGGTAAGCAACGGGGTCTGATTCTGGGGTCTCCAGGCCGGCGTGTGACAGTACCCCCCTTCTTCAAGAGTGGCCACCGGACACTTCCTTGGTTTATGAGGAAATTTCATATGGAACGCTTTGACCAGACGGGGTGCATGGACATCGGAGGCATTTATCCAGATTTGTTCCTCCGGACCATAATTCTTCCAGTCGATGAGGTATTGAAGACGGTTGTATCGACAACGGGAATCTAAGATTCTGTCAACTTCGAACTCCTCTCCCTGCTGTGTTTGAACACTAGAAGCTTTAGGTAGGACCTTCTGAAATCGGTTTAAGACCAGTGGTTTTAAAAGAGAAATATGGAAAGAACTTGGAATGTGAAGAAATGGAGGAAGCTTTAACTTGTAAGCCACAAGATTCAAGACTTTGATTATTGGGAATGGACCAATGAATCGCGGAGCAAATTTCATCGAGGGTACTCGGAGTCTTAGGTTTCGGGTAGAGAGCCAGACCATATCCCCAGGTTGGAAATTTGGAACCGCTCGTCTTTGGCGGTCAGCAAATCTCTTGTACCGGGCTGACGTTTTAGTCAGAGAGGAATGAACCTTTTCCCAGATGTTGGAGAACCGTTGAAGGGACATCTTGGCCGCAGGCACATCTAATGTTGGAAGAAGAGGGAAATCTGGCACTCGAGGATGATGACCAAAAACTGTAAAAAAAGGAGTTGAGCTGGTGGACGTGTGATAATGATTATTGTGAGCAAATTCGGCCCAAGGAAGAAGTTCAATCCAGTCATCTTGGGAGGATGAGACAAAAGAGCGCAGGAACTGTTCCAGGTTTTGATTGACCCTTTCGGTCTGACCGTTGGTCTGGGGATGATAAGCGGTAGAAAATTTGAGTTTTACTTGAAGGGCTGAGCAGAGTGACCTCCAGAACTTCGCTACGAACTGTACTCCCCTGTCGGAGATGATCTCTTGAGGAAGGCCGTGGAGCTTGAAGATCTCTTTTATAAAGCTCTGGGCGAGTAGAGGTGCAGACGGAAGCCCAGTAAGTGGTACGAAATGAGCCATTTTAGAAAAGCGATCCACGATAACCCAAATTGTGTTGTGGCCCCGAGATGGAGGAAGATCAGAGATGAAATCTATAGATAGGCGAGTCCATGGCTTAAATGGAATTGCAAGAGGCTGGAGTTGACCGTGTGGAACTGCTGGGAGAGCACTGCACCGACACCTTCAGAGGATGCGTCCACCTCCAGGATAAATGGCCGGGTGGAGTCTGGTTGCTTTAAGATGGGAGCGGAGATGAAGGCTTGCTTAAGAAGTTGAAATGCAGAGGTAGCTTCGACGGGCCATTTAGTTGGATCTGCTCCCTTGCGGGTGAGGGCTGTAATCGGAGCTACCAGAGTCGAGAAACCTTTTACAAACTTGCGATAATAGTTGGCAAATCCTAGGAATCTTTGTATGGATTTTAAGGAAGAAGGAAGAGACCAATCAAGAATGGCTTGTAGTTTTGAAGAATCCATTTGAAGGCCTGTTCTGGAGATGATGTATCCCAGGAATGGTACACTTGAGACCTCAAACAGACACTTCTCTAATTTGCAAAAAAGTTGATTGGACCGCAACCTCAGAAGGACTTGTTTGACCTGGTCTCGATGAGTTTGGAGGTCTTGAGAAAAAATCAAAATGTCGTCCAAGTAAACGACCACACACTTGTACAAAAGGTCCCGGAAGATTTCATTGACGAAAAACTGGAAGACAGCCGGAGCATTACAGAGGCCGAAGGGCATAACGAGATACTCGTAGTGCCCATCCCTGGTGTTGAAGGCCGTTTTCCATTCATCGCCTGGACGGATACGAATTAAATTATAGGCTCCTCTTAGGTCGAGTTTGGTAAAAACTGTGGCTCCCTTGACTCTATCAAATAACTCTATTATGAGAGGAAGAGGGTAGCGATTCTTAATAGTTATTTCATTAAGACCCCGGTAGTCAATACACGGACGCAAGCCACCATGTTTCTTTTTTACAAAGAAAAATCCAGCCCCTGCTGGAGACGTGGAAGGTCAAATGAAGCCTTTACTTAAGTTTCCCTTAATGTACTCCGACATGGCCTGAGTCTCAGGGAGAGATAGAAGGTAGGTTCGGCCTCTAGGAGGATTCTTCCCGGGAATCAGATCTATGGGACAGTCCCAATCACGATGGGGAGGTAACAGATCTGCGCTCTGTTTGCTAAAGACGTCCTGAAACCCATCGTAGGCTTTGGGCAGGTCTGTAGAATCCCGTATGATGGAAGATCTGACAGGTATTACCCGCTGAAGGCAGCCTTTGAAGCAATTGGAACCCCAGGAGGTTATTTGCATGGTGGTCCAATCGATTTGTGGTGAATGTCTCTGTAGCCAGGGTAATCCGAGGACTAAAGAATGAGAGGCTTTGGGAATCACTAGGAAGGATAGTTGTTCGGAATGGAGCACCCCAATGGTAAGTTTAAGTGGTGTTGTACAATGGGTGATGGTTCCACTAGAAATGCGACTACCATCGATGGCGGTTAAAGTGATGACTCGAGGCAACGCTTCCATGGGGATTTGATGTTTCTGGACAAAGTCAGTAGTGACAAAGTTCTCTGCCGCTCCGGAATCCAGGAGAGCTAATACAGCTTTGGAACCTCGAGGAAACTTTAAATGAGCCTGGATGGTGGAATCAGACTTCCTTTGTGATTCAATGGCAACTCCTAACTTAACCTCTCTTTCATAAGTTAGGAGGAGGCGTTTCCCGGACGAATGGGACAAGATTTAACTAAATGTTGAGGAGATCCGCAGTACATACAGAGGTTCTGCCTCTGCCTTTTCTGCCGTTCCTCAGCCGATAAATGAGAGCGGTTGACCTGCATGGGTTCTTCGCCCAGAGGAGGAGAGGGTAAACGCGAAACTGGACGTGGCCTTCCACGATCAAATCTGCCTCTTTCCAAGGCACGCTCCCTGTGACGGAGATCCACCTTGTTGCAGAGAGAGATTAACTCATCCAAACTGGTTGGAAGGTCACGGGAAGCTAGGTCGTCTTTGAGTCTTTCAGAAAGGCCAGTCCAGAAGGCAGCGATGAGGGCATCCTCGTTCCAATTGAGTTCTGAAGCCAGAGTTTGGAACTGGACTACGTATTGGCCGACGGTCCTGCTGCCCTGACGGAGGCATAGAATATCAGCTGATGCGGAAGTGGTTCTTCCGGGTTCATCAAAGATTTTGCGAAATGTGGCAACAAATTCAGGGTAGTTGGAGAGCAGGGGATCCGACTTCTTCCAAAGGGGCAAGACCCAATCGAGTGCTTGGCCAGAGAGTAGAGAGATGATATATGCCACCCTGGTTCTGGCCGTCGGAAAGTTGGCGGATTGTAGCTCGAATTGGATTTCGCATTGGTTTAAAAAAAACCTGCATAATTTGGGGTTGCCATCGAACTTGCTCGGAGGGGAAAGCTGAAGACGAGCAGGAGGTAGAACCGGAGGAGCAGGTGACACCACAGGAGGAGAGGCGGCTTGGGAGCCAGCGGGAGCGGGACGAGCCAGTAAGGACTGAATGTTGTCCAGGCGTGACGACATATCTTGGATGAATTGGATCAACTGGGCCTGAGAGGTCTCCTGTCTTTCCAGACGTGATAGTACATCCTGCGAGGGCTCTACCCCAGATCCTTGACCACTTGCCGAGTCCATCTGGCCAGTGCAAACTGTCACAATCGTGGGATTTAGGAGCTGTGTTCCCAGACTGGGCCTTGGATCTGTATTACTTGGCGCAGACGCTAGCTGGAGGAGACTTGGCTTAATGAAGTTTCTCCGCATGAGAGGGTGCAGTGAACTGACAGGAGTTTGAGGAATGCGGCAGTAGCGTGGTAGCTAGGAAGCTATGTGGAGCGGCTGGATAGCCGTGGGTAGACGTTGGTAGCTGAGTGGCTACGTGGAGTGGCTGGATAGCCGTGGGTAGACGTTGGTAGCTGAGTGGCTACATGGAGCGCAGTGGGAAGGCTTGCTTAGTTAAACTAAGAAACTAGTTGCACTGGCAACTTGTGTGAGCATTGGGGATCCTTTTGTAGTGGACACTGGGAGCTGACAGGCTGAGAGAGAAGGAGAAGGCTCCTCATTGGTGGTAGTGGGGTCACATGGGCAATCCAAGATGGCCGCGCCCATGGACCGGAGGACAGTGCTTCCTGGAGGTAGTCAGCGGGGACCAGCGGTCAGCAGGAGCTGGCGTGGGAGCAGCACAGCAGCGGGACCCTCCAGAGGACAACAGCGGAGACTGCCTTGAGAGATGAAGAAGGAGCGTACAGCGCGGGAGCCGGAAGACAGCGCGGGTCAGCGCCCGCACAGGTAAGCAACAGGGTCTGATTCTGGGGTCTCCAGGCCGGCATGTGACATAAGCCCAGAGTAACTGATATACAGATGTACCATGTTACCTGGACTTTGTCTATCTGTATATCAGTTACTCTGGGCTTATTATGTCTCCATCAGTATTATATTACATTTTACCATGTTACCTGGACTTTGTCTAATGTAATATAATACTGATGGAGACATAATAAGCCCAGAGTAACTGATATACAGATAGACAAAGTCCAGGTAACATGGTACAATGTAATATAATACTGATGGAGAAATAATAAAGTACAGAGTAACTGATATACAGATAGACAAAGTCCAGGTAAGTTGGTACAATGTAATATATTACTGATGGAGAAATAATAAGCCCAGAGTAACTGATATACAGATAGACAAAGTCCAGGTAAGTTGGTACAATATAATAATGTCCAGGATAACTTACACAGGAAGCTGAAGAAAACTTGGTAGAAATGAGCCAAGATCCAAGGTAGTAACAGGCAGAGGGTATCTGGGAACCTGGAGCACAGTCACAGTGACAGAGTAGATGACCTGGCTGATTGCTCAGTTCTGAGGGGATATAAAGCTAGTTCCCAGGTGCTACCCACAGGTGCTTCATTATTGTAATCAAGACTAGCCAGAATGGAATAGGCTAGACAGGCCTCAGGCAAGAGCGACACCAGAGGTAGGGAGGAGGAACTACACAGACCGTGACAAGCGTAGCGTGTGCACCGCAGCCTTCACTTCATTCTCAGTCTGCTGCCATTTGGGGGCAGCAAAGCCCTCCGTTTCCCAAAACGGAGGCATGTTGCCGCCATTGTGGCGGAGGGAAGAAGCCAGGATCCCCATCGGCTGGCGGATATTTTCTGGCCTATTCCTCTAAACTGCGGCGGCTGGCACCACGGCCGGCACTTGGTACACAGATTATCCGATGCTGCGTTGGACAATGCAGCTGGGATAAGTAATGCACAGGAGGCGCAATCCCCCATCCTGCATTACCATATCACAAGGATCACAATTGCAAAGTTGCCTGCATACATACATCATATATGTATAGCCTGCGTGCATACATCATATAGCTATAGCCTGCATGCATACATCATATATCTGTAGCCTGCATGCATACATCATATATCTGTAGCTTGCGTGCATACATCATATATCTGTAGCCTGTGTGCATACATCATATAGCTATAGCCTGCGTGCATACATCATATAGCTATAGCCTGCATGCTTACATCATATATCTATAGCCTGCATGCATACATCATATATCTATAGCCTGCGTGCATACATCATATATCTATAGCCTGCGTGCATACATCATATAGCTATAGCCTGCATGCTTACATCATATAGCTATAGCCTGCATGCATACATCATATATCTATAGCCTGCATGCATACATCATATAGCTATAGCCTGCGTGCATACATGATATATCTGTAGCCTGCGTGCATACATCATATCTATAGCCTGCGTGCATACATCATATAGCTATAGCCTGCGTGCATACATCATATAGCTATAGCCTGCATGCTTACATCATATAGCTATAGCCTGCATACATCATATAGCTATAGCCTGCATGCATACATTATATATCTACAGCCTGCGTGCATACATCATATAGCTATAGCCTGCGCGCATACATCATATATCTTTGTTTTTATTAAAGGAGATTGCGGCAATACATAATCGATAAATAAATAATTATTCATATATACATATTTACAAAGCAATTGTCACATCTTGACCATATTCAGAATCCTTGAAGACCGACTTATCTTCACGTACCAACCTCAACCATGATCCCACACTAACCCCCACCAACCCCAAGAAAAAAAACAAAACTAAACAACCAAACCTTAACACCCTCCCCCCCCTAACTCTTATACAAAACCTAACCTATCCCGTAAGTAGCAGAAACTTAACCATAATTACCTAAGTGTATGTAAAGAGTTCCTCCAAATTTCGTCCACCCTATGTGAAAATGAAAGAAATAAGGAAATTTCCAGAACTGAAACTTTCGCTACCCAATCAAGGGGGCCTCAGATGGCGCCACAAACGGGACCAACTGACGGCGTCCATCCTTTCACTTGTCAATATCCATCATCCGTTTCACCTCGTGCAGAATCTCACCCACTACTGCCTCACAGGGGAGGACTTTCCCTCTAATGCCAATTTGACTTTGTGCATTCCACGTGCAGAACCGAACAGCTAAACTAACTAAAAAAATAGTGCATAAATCAAACCTCCCACTTCCCTTGAATGCCCCATAAGCCCATTCAGGGTAACTCAGCCCCTAAAGGCAGGGGATATGCAGTGCTCTTGAAACTCTCTCATAAACCTTTATGTTAAAGGGACACCCACTGAAGAAGTGGTCCATGGTCTCCTCCTCCCCTTGACATTCCTCCCGTGGGCAATCACAATCATTGGCACTTCTACACTTGAGATTCCCTTTCACATAAAGCCTTCCATGAAAGGAAAGTCAGGCGATATCCCTAAATTTCAGAGGGATCCTCTGAAAGTTAATCAGAGCTAACCTGCTCTGGGCAATCCCTCAGGGACAGTGGAACATGAAAGTAGGCCCACAAAATACTCGCCCCCAACTCCCTTCTGGATGAGTCCCTGACATCACCCACTTCCACACCCCACCACCTCATCACTTTCAGGCACAGGATCATGTAGATTGGGAGGTAGCCCTGCCGGAACCGGAGCATCTTCACCCGACCACCCTGTATCCAACCTTTGGGAAAGGGCAACATCCATTCCTGGAAGCCCTCTACCCATCGAGGGGGAGTCTCTAAAAACAGACTCCCAAGATTAAGCTTGACAAAGGTTGAGACAAAAAACACATCCGGGTTAACCATATTCTGGCCCCCCCTCTTCCCTTGATCTGTAGGTAATGCCCCTCTTGATGATATTCATCCTGTTTCCCCAAAACATCAGGAAAAATAGTGCATTTATCCTGGACCACAAAGATTGAGGCAAGAAACAGACATAACTGATGTACAGAAACACTGGGATAAAAATGGATTTTGCACAAATCAACCTTTTCCCTAAAGGAAAGTCTCCACCACCTCCAACACGCCACCTTTTGGGATGCGATTTCCAGCCTCTTTTCCCAATTTAGGGTGCTGTAGTCACCATGATCAAAATAAATACCTATGATTTTTATCTGTGGACTGGCCCAGGGAAGGCTGTCCGGAAGGTCAAATTCATTACCTTCTTCCCCCATCCAGAAAGCTTCACACTTTTCCTGGTTTATCCTGGAGCCCCAGGCCCCAGAATATTCACAGATGAGTTGTTCCACCTGCCGCCCCTCTGCCACAGTGGACAAAACCACTGTGACATCATCTGCGTAGGCCACTACCTTAAACGTCGGCCCCAGAGCCAACCTAACCCCCTCTACCATGCCGCTCTCTAGCCTTCTAATGAAGGGGTCGATTGCAAACACGTACAGAAGGGGGCTCAGAGGGCAACCCTGATGGACTCCAGAACCAACATCAAAGGTAGGACCCACCCAACCATTCACAAGCGGGAAGCTCTCGGCCTTACTGTAAATAACCTTTAGCCAATTCACCACCCTCACTGGGATCCCATACCTTTCCAGTATGGCCCATAGGTATTCATGGTTAACGGTCAAAAGCCTTTGATTGGTCCAGCGCCAGCAAATACTTTCTCCACTTCTCAGCACGGTACTGCTCAGCAGCCTCCCGGACACCTAGGACAGCACTAAAGGTGCTACGGCGCTTCACCGTACAATGCTGAGAAGCTGAAAGCAGGTGTTCTGAAAACTGAATCAGCCTGTTAAACATAATTTTTGCCAAAATCTTCCTGTCTGTGCCGAGAAGTGCTATGGGGCGCCGGTTCTCAACACACAGGGGATCCTTACCCTTGGACAGTAATATGAGGGAGGACAACCTCATGGAGGGGGGGGGGAGATTCCCCTCCCCCAAGCAAGTATTGAATACTTCCACCAGCCGGGGGGCCAGGATGTCCAAGAAGGTCTTATAGAACTCAGATGTTAACCCATACAGGCCTGGATATTTTTTGATGGATAATCTCTCAATCGCTCTCCTGACCTCATCCACCCCTATATCACTCTCCAAGCAATCAAAAGAGGCATCAGTCTTCCCTGGCCCAGGTTTTTCCCTCAGAAAAGTCTCCATCCTTTCCCTAATAAGTGGCTACTCGGACAATAGGTCAGAGTAATATTCCACAATGACACGCAGGATGCCTACCCTACTCTCCTGAAGGACACCCTGGTCATCATGCAGACCCCTGATTTCTTTCACCTCAGCTGATCTCCTACAGCTCTGGTAGGGATCGGGTGAGTGGTATATCCCGTAATCCCTCTCCAGAACCCAGGAGGAAAACCGGTCATACTGTAACTCCCTCTTCCGAGCCTTCACTCAGGAGATTTCCCCATCATCACGCTGCTCATAGATCAGGAAATCCAATTTCCTTCTCAAAGATTGGTAGACATTATGTTTACTCAAGCTCTTATTTCTACTGATCCGCTTGAAGAGACTCCGAATCCTTTTCTTAACCTCCTCCCACCACTCTTATCTACTCCACCCTGCCTCCAACAGCATTTCCTGTGCCTGGAAGAAGTCCCTGAAAGATTGTCTAACCCATTCCTCATTCAGGAGGTTAGAGTCTAAATGCCACACACCCCTGCCTTTCTGAAAGGATTGTGCAACATTCAAGGAAACACTCAGAAAAACATGATCAGAGAACTCCACCAACCTCGCCTCAGGAGGCAATGTCTTCAGAGTCTCCTTAACAAAAAACCTATCTATCCTAGATCTGCGACTACCACTGAAATATGTGAAACCAGTGAGGTTTGGGTGATGACAAACATGCACATCAACCAGACGAGCCTCCCTAATCATCCTAACTAAAAAATTTTAATCATAGCCCAACCTTGTCTTGGAGCCTCCCCTGTCCAAAGTCCGAATTATGAAGTTGAAATCACCTACAAAGACAACCTGTCGGGCCGTGAAGAGGAACGGTTTTATCTCCCTGAAAAGGCATTTCCTATCCCATGCTGAGAGTGGCCCATAGATGTTAATTAGCCTCAGGTCATGCCCTTTCAGGGTGACATCCAAAACCATACACCTACCCAGTTGCAACTCTATAACCTTGTGTACAGTTACCATACCAGTAAAAAGCACTGCCACCTCACCGCCCGGCTCAGCCGCAAGAGACCAGAAAGATGGCCCCTTCTTCCACTCTCTTTTTACCCTATGTAGGGCAGCCAACTCCCTTAGCCTAGTCTCTTGCAAAAACAAAAAATCAACCTCAACCGTGTTGAAAAAAATCAAAGGCCATAAAACGAGCTCGGTCGGAAACTACGGAAGCCTCATTAATCATGGCACATCAAATGGGCTGGGGATCCATATTTCTTGGTTATAGAAACTGGAACCATATTTACTTTTCTCTTACTTCTCCCGGGGGACCTCCTCCCCCTCACCCTCCACCTCTAAACCCTCAACACCTATCCCCACCACCAAATAAGGGGGTTCAGGATCTGGCGGTCTGCCAGTGAACTGTATCACCATACATTCCCTTTGCACCTCCACAGGGATGTCTATTTTAGCCTCACTGTCCTGAATCTTCCCCCTCTCACCTATCTCTAAGGACTCAACTTCTTCCTGATCTGCCTCCTCCACCTCCTTTACCTCCCCCTGCGGTTCAGTCCCCATGTTATCCCATTCCAACTCCTCCTGCGACTCCCCATCTCTCTTCTTCTTCCTCTTTTCCTGCTTCCTACCTTCATCTCCTTCCTTCCCTACCTCCTTCCTTTTCTTCCCAACACCACAACCTATTCTCCTCTCTTTCTGACTACTTCTCCCCCTCCTTCTCCTAGTTACTTTGCGAACAAACACTAGTTCCTTATTAATTCTTTTCACCTCCCCCTCCTCCTCATCTGTGGAAAAAACATCAAAACGATTGCTTGTCACTGTATCCTCCACACTTGCCATCCTTTTAGCCTTCCCTACATCTTCCTCCCCATTCATGCTCCAACTCACTGCCTTCCCATCCTCCACCCTCACACTTCCACCCATCGTCCTCACTCCTTTCCTTCATTTTCTGCTCCTCCTCTCCCTCTGGACACCTACTATACGGATGACCCTCCTTTCCACATAGATTACATCTTACTGTCTCACATGATCTCGATGTGTGACCAACTCTCCCACACATCGTACACTTAATTACCCCACATTCATTACTCAGGTGACCAACCTCTCCACACTTGAAACAAGTCTTGGGTTGTCCCTGGTAGAACACTTGCACCCGATCCTTCCCTATATACGTAGCTGACGGGATGTGATTTATTCTCCATGCTGTGCTAAGTAATCTTACTTGAGCCGTATAAGCCCCACCCCAGACGCCCAATGTGAAGTCGGTCTTCCTCAATTCTGATATCTCGCAGTGTCTTGCCAACCAAAATTTTATGTCCCCCACTGGAATCGATTCATTCCTTACCAACACTGTGATGTGCACAATATCAGGTTCAGAAAGCACTGTTGCCCTGTATTTACAGTAAGGGTTACATAATCTGTTTGACAACCATTCGTCCCAAAAAACTTGCATGCCCCCATTTGTCATGAAACGTATCAAAATCCACTGACTTGGGAGGGTGGATACAGGCGAAAAGGTCCTTTGCCTCCATATCTAAAGAAAACATTTTCAAGAAGGTACTTTTATCAGGCACGTCTCCCCCCCCCACCCACTTGAACTGTATCAAATTCTTCCTTTTGGTACCTTGACCCCCTTCTACCCTAGCCTGTACTCTCTTACATACGGGGCGATCTCTAGCTAGAACCCCTGCATATGAGAACACTCCCGGCACAGATGAAACACTTTCCACCATATTCCCCTTTTCCTCTGAGGTAGAAGCCCCCTCATTCATATTCCTGTCATCAAGACCTTTAGCCCTATTGTTCTTGTTTATCAGATCAATTGCTGCTTTCACACGTACAGGAGTATCCATCTCGCCATATGTGATTGTAAGCAGCCTCTCCTCCTCAGGCAATAAGCTGCTTCTTTTCCATACCGGCAGTCCTTGTGCATTCGTCCCCCGCACATAGTCCACAGTTACATCTGCCGGCATTGCTTCCACCTGCCCTGACCTGTGTGCTTCTCCGGCACTACCGCTCGTAGCTGTACCAGAAACAAGGGGATTCCCTTATCACTGTCAGCCCAGTAGAATGTTTTGCCTCCACACTTGACCGCCCTCACTGACCTATTGCGCCGTACCCCGGACCGCACCGGGCGCCCTTACAGCACTCCCTCGGCCTAAACAGGGTCAGAAGAAGTCACTACCAAAACAGTGGAGGTAGCCTCCCCCACCTCGTCACCAGGATATTTCCCACCGCCCCTAACCTGGGATGCTGCTGTTGTTACTCCGCCCTCCTCTTCCTCCTCCATCATGCTGGGATTCCCCTGGGTTTCACCCGAAGTCCCCACAGCATCACTGCTGGTGCAGGCCCCTGAGCCTGCCAGGACAGCGATGCTCGATTTCACCTGCTCCGTGCCTCCTCCACTTGGCTCCGGCCCGCCGTCCGCAACCGCAGGGGATTCCTCCATCCTCCAGATCTCCATGAAGAGAGGATCTTCCTCCTCCTGTGACGCCACTTCAGCCATAGGATTCACCGGCAGGCCACTGGATACCTCTGATGTCTGGAGTTTTCCGGTCAGCCAAAACATCCTTAACCCTTACAAGGGATTGTGAGAGCAGCTGTATTTCATCCCGGAATTTTGGCCTTTCCCATGGACGGCAGCTTTTAATCTTATTTTTCTTAAAGGCAATTCTTGATTGCAGCCTGCACACCTCCATAGCCAGAAGTTCTGTTCTCAGCCACTGTCAATCACCTTCTCCTTCACTTGCCAGGACATCCTCGCCATTCGATAGCTTCACCTCACCTGGTTCTCCTTCACCATCCTGCGTACACATAATCTCCCCGGTGGTTACTTCACCTTGGGGGTTTTCCACAGGTAGTTTGGAGCTGCCAGGCTGTGACCCCTGTTCTTTCACAGGGGACCCACATGCGTCCATCGGTGTCCCCTCCGGCAAGCTAAAAACAGCTTCATTACTGATAAGCTGGCATGAGCATGAATAAATTACCCCTTGCGATCTCCTATGCAGCTCTGCATGTCAGGAGAGCTACCAAAACTGCGGCAGGTTAGATGGGCACTCGATGAGCGTCGATGTTACTGATATTTATGCAGGTAAGCATCGTACGCATGTGAGAAGGCAGAAGTGGGCATCCTTAATCTCAGGTGATCTCTGGAATCGCAGCAGAGAGGAGGAACTAAATGTGCCCAGCATCAGCTAAGACTGCACAAACCCCTCCCCTAACAATCCTATAGGACAGGAGAAAACCACAAGTAACATTCTCAATGGTAAATACCTCTAACACATAAAGGGGGAATTCAATTCAATGCAGAATAGCCCTGGGAGGGAGCTCCCACAGCTATTCAATTCAACACGCTGCTTGGGCGGGCAAAGGATTTCTTCTTGCACCCCCCTGGGGTTGCGAAGAGAAATCCAACAAAACTGCCGGGCACGCAGCTGTTTGCCAGCTTAGCGCGGCGCTAACAGCTGAGCGCCCGGCACTTTAGTTGGAGAATGTCGGTTACCGCGCCTTAACACTCAGGTTAAGTTGCGAGAACCGTCATACTCTAACTTACCTGCTTCCCGACAAGGCACACAGCGCGTTGAATTGAATAGCTGCAGCTCCCTCCCAGGACTATACATCATCGCGCTGAATTGGACTCCCCCCAAAGAGGCAACACGCAGACACAGAGAGACAGACACAGAGAGACACAGAGCATAGAGATGCAGAGATAGAGACACACAGGGACAGAGCATAGAGACGCAGAGACACAGAGACACATAGAGAGACAGAGCATAGAGACGCAGAGACGCACAGACACGCAGACACAGACAGAGAGACAGAGACAGCATAGAGACGCAGAGACAGAGCAGAGAGACACAGACAGAGAGACAGAGACAGAGCATAGAGACGCAGAGACACAGACACGCAGGGACAGAGCATAGAGACGCAGAGACACAGACACACATAGAGACAGAGCATAGAGACACAGAGACATGCAGAGACACGCAGAGACACAGAGACACGCACAGACACAGACGCAGAGACGCACAGACACAGACGCACAGACACGCAGACACAGACACAGAGAGACAGAGCATAGAGACACAGAGACACGAAGAGACACGCAGAGACACAGAGACACGCAGAGACACGCACAGACACAGAGACGCACAGACACAGACGCACAGACACAGAGACGCACAGACACGCAGACACAGACACAGAGAGACAGAGCATAGAGACACAGAGACACGAAGAGACACGCAGAGACACGCACAGACACAGAGACGCACAGACAGAGACGCACAGACACAGAGACGCACAGACACAGAGACGCACAGACACAGAGACGCACAGACACAGAGACACAGGGACACAGAGACACATAGAGACGCAGAGACACAGGCACGCAGACACAGAGACACGCACAGACACAGAGACACGCACAGACACAGAGACACGCACAGACACAGAGACATGCACAGACACAGAGACACGCACAGACAGAGACCCACAGACACAGAGACCCACAGAAACAGAGACGCACAGACACAGAGACGCACAGACACAGAGATGCACAGAGACAGAGCATAGAGATGCAGAGACACAGAGAGACAGAGCATAGAGACGCAAAGATGCAGAGACACGCAGAGACACAGAGAGACAGAGCATAGAGACGCAGAGAGACAGAGCATAGAGACGCAGAGACACAGACACAGAGGCACATAGCGAGACAGAGCATAGAGATGCAGAGACACAGACACATATAGACACATAGAGAGACAGAGCATAGAGACACAGAGACAGACACACACAGACGCAGAGACGCAGACACACAGACACATAGAGAGACAGAGCATAGAGACGCAGAGACACAGAGACACAGAGAGAGAGAGCATAGAGACGCAGAGACACAGACACATAGAGACACATAGAGAGACAGAGCATAGAGACGCAGAGACACAGAGAGAGAGAGCATAGAGACGCAGAGACACGCACAGACACAGAGATGCACAGACACAGAGACACACAGACACAGAGACACATAGAGAGACAGAGCATAGAGACGCAGAGACACAGACACAGAGACACATAGAGAGACAGAGCATAGAGATGCAGAGACACAGACACGCAGAGCCACATAGAGAGACGGAGCATAGAGACGCAGAGACACAGACACGCAGAGACACAGACACACACAGAGACGCACAGACACAGAGACGCACAGACACAGAGACGCACAGACACAGAGACGCACAGACACAGAGATGCACAGACACAGAGACGCACAGACACAGAGACGCACAGAGACAGAGCATAGAGACGCAGAGACACAGAGAGACAGAGCATAGAGACGCAGAGACACAGAGAGACAGAGCATACAGACGCAGAGACACAGAGAGACAGAGCATAGAGACGCAGACACACAGATACATAGAGACACAGAGAGACAGAGCATACAGACGCAGAGACACAGAGAGACAGAGCATAGAGACGCAGACACACAGATACATAGAGACACAGAGAGACAGAGCATAGAGACACAGAGACACAGACACAAAGAAACGCACAGACACAGAGACGCGCACAGACACAGAGATATAGCGAGACAGAGCATAGAGACGCAGAGACACAGACACATATAGACTCATAGAGAGACAGAGCATAGAGACACAGACACATATAGACACATAGAGAGACAGAGCATAGAGACACAGAGACGCACAAGCACACAGAGACGCACAGACACAGAGACGCACAGACACAGAGACGCACAGACACAGAGACGCACAGACACAGAGACGCACAGACACAGAGACACATAGAGAGACAGAGCATAGAGACGCAGAGACACAGACACATAGAGAGACAGAGCATAGAGATGCAGACACACAGACACACAGAGACACGCACAGACGCACAGAGACACAGACACACAGAGACGCAGACACACAGAGACACAAACATGCACAGACACACAGAGAAACCTCCTTCGTGTTTCTATATCGATTCAAAACGTTCATTCCTACTGAGATGAGTGGAAGGGAAAATAACTTATACCCCTTTTCCACTGACCTGAATATCCCGAGTTATCGCATGTGAACGCGCATCAACCCGGGATTTTTGTCAGTGCAAAAGCCTCCACCCGGGTCCAGTCACCTGGGAAGCCAACCATGCTAGAGTAGGGATTTTCATGGGAAGGATCCGGATAAGGCTCAGTGTGAATGGGTAACCCAGGTCATCCAACCCTGGACCCATTTACAGCTTGGGGAGCGTCGCATCCCGGTGCAAGGAGATGATGTCATCTCCAAGCACCGGCACACTGCACCGTGTGCATTGTGAATGCCACGATGTAAAAGGGGTATGTCCCGGTTTGGAACAATGTGTAGTGTAAAAGGGGTATTAGTCAGTGCGGGGTCAGGGTGTTGGGTCAAAGACTAGGTGGTGACTGCAGTGCAAAGTCAGGGTTTTGGGGAAAAAGTTGCGAGGATACAGGGGTGCTAGTGGCAGATAGGGGGTGACTGCAGTGTGGTCAGAGTGTTGGGGCAGAGATTGGGAGGTGACTGAGGTGCTGGGGGCAGAGGTTAGGGGGTAACTGTGTGATGTGAGCAGATAGTGGATTACTGTGGTACGGGGTCAAGGTGTTTGGGCAGAGACTGGGGGGTAACTGCGGTGCAGGGTCAGGCAGAGATTGAGGGTTGCCTGGGGTTTGGGGTCAAGGTGTTGAGGGTAGATTGGTGGTAACTATGGTGCGGGGTCAGGGTGGTGAGGCAAAGATCTGGAAGTAACTGGGGTTTGGGGTCAGGGTGTTGACGGTAGATGTGGAGTGACTGGGGTGCGGGGTCAGTGTGATGAGGCAGAGATTGACGGGTGACTGCTGTGTGGGGTGAGGCAGAGATTGACGGGTGACTGCTGTGTGGGGTGAGGCAGAGAATGAGGGGTGACTGCTGTGTGGGGTGAGGAAGAGTGTGAGGGGTGACTGCTGTGTGGGGTGAGGCAGAGTGTGAGGGGTGACTGCTGTGTGGGGTGAGGCAGAGTGTGAGGGGTGACTGCTGTGTGGGGTGAGGCAGAGTGTGAGGGGTGACTGCTGTGTGGGGTGAGGAAGAGTGTGAGGGGTGACTGCTGTGTGGGGTGAGGAAGAGTGTGAGGGGTGACTGCTGTGTGGGGTGAGGCAGAGTGTGAGGGGTGACTGCTGTGAGGGGTGAGGCAGAGTGTGAGGGGTGACTGCTGTATGGGGTGAGGCAGAGTATGAGGGGTGACTGCTGTGAGGGGTGAGGCAGAGTGTGAGGGGTGACTGCTGTGAGGGGTGAGGCAGAGTGTGAGGGGTGACTGCTGTATGGGGTGAGGCAGAGTGTGAGGGGTGACTGCTGTGTGGGGTGAGGCAGAGTGTGAGGGGTGACTGCTGTGCGGGGTGAGGAAGAGTGTGAGGGGTGACTGCTGTGAGGGGTGAGGCAGAGTGTGAGGGGTGACTGCTGTGAGGGGTGAGGCAGAGTGTGAGGGGTGACTGCTGTATGGGGTGAGGCAGAGTATGAGGGGTGACTGCTGTGTGGGGTGAGGCAGAGTATGAGGGGTGACTGCTGTGCGGGGAGAGGCGGAGATTGAGGGGTGACTACTAAGGATACTGGATTACTACCTATATACACACCTACCTATAGCTTCTAAAACCTCTAATATTGATGTTATTTGCGTACGCAGTCATACAGTGAAATAAAGACTTTAGACCTTGAACATGTGTTTCCAAAGCACAAAGTATTATTCAAGTAAAGTACAGTCAGTTACACGCTGTGATCTAAGAACAATTTAGCGCAAAGAATTATACAGACCCAAGATACAGTCATACATACGCACGCGCTCTGGACCAGATCCCGGCATCAGCAAGATAACCTCCGTCATTCAGCAATCAGCAAGAAGACTCCCAACTGGGGTCACAACCCACACATTTATACCCTTCCCGAAATAGACAACACAATAGAGAAGTTTGTTGCTGATCCCATTGGTTCCCCATCGTGGTGCTCATGTTACAGGGCATTTAACAGGTTGATTCAAATGGACACAGAACAGCCTCTAACAGCTTGTTGCCTCCGTTTCCCGCCTCATGCAAATATTGGCTGTTGGTTTTACAATGTACATTCTGGTGCTTTAAGTCTCTACAGTCCATAAGTTGCTAATGCATGTTGCTATCTCCACACCGATGATACCGGGAAGCTGTTGAGAGAGTGTAGATCAGTATAATACCAACACGGCTTACTTATCACGTATTAAACCTTAGATACCAAAATAGCCTTTATTTCACAGCATTTGTAATAAATGAATAAAACTTGGATCTTTTACTTTATAGCTATGGAACCTTTTGTGTAAGTGTGCATTATGTAAGTATTAGGGATGTGGGTAAAGACGCTAGTTAGCTTTGTGCAGAAGCGTGAGCACTAAGCTAATGGAAAGAGTTCGCAGGCTGGGCCTTATGCATTCGCTAATGTGCGACATTTTAACAGCACAACTCTGTGTATTAATGTGTGTATGGGGTATGGAAAAAGATGAGATCGCTTAATGTTAATAGTAGCATCGCCATATGTACTTAAGTGTGAGCTTAACTAAAATGGCGTCTTGCCGATCTTATTTCCAAAATGGTGTCTTACGGCCATTCGCAAGATGGCGTCGTTTAGATCTTATTTTGAGCTGATCTTGTCTCAGCCAATTATCCAGCTTCGACAGTCCACCCTTTGATAGCAAACAACATGCTATCACATCCTGATGTTAAAATTAATTTTAGGCATACATACATATATTATTTAATGTTATTATGAGATGGCATAAGGTGGTTCTTAATCCATCAATAATGTGTCTCTGGGAGGGGACATAAAACTACCATTATACGCACACCACGGATCTTGGACGATCATGGGAATGATGTGGGGATGTATCAATCCTATAAGGGAAGTCTTGAGGGGGGATCAGGGACTTACATTACTTGAGATGTTTAAAAATAACATTTTAATAATAATACATTTCATGCACTTCTAAACATAATACACTATATGATGGTATTGCCAAGTTCAGGGTTGTAATGCAGCTCTATATTTACCTCAGTATTCCTATTGTCATTACTGACCACATCATAATTTTGTTCCTTCATTTTACCTTATTATTACATTTTCCACACTTCAACACAATAGGAACACACCGGACACATATGCCAATTACTATGATGATGACAAGTATAAGGATCAGGAAGTTGCCTACGCTTGCGGTCATTTCCTGGACCCATTTCCCTAGGCCTGTGAACCATTTTATGGGGTTCAACCATGACACCCATTCCTCTACCTTTTCCTTTACTTCAGCCACTGAAGCATTATGGTTCTTCCGAAATTCCCATTTCAGCTATAGAATTTCATCCATCTTTCGATCTATTACCTCCTTGGGATTGCTGATATCATTGGTGACATAGGTGTAACACTCCAAATTGGGTAGCCAAAGTTACGCAATATCCTCCAGTGACAGCGGTTAAATAATATAACACTAGCCTGTGTTGCACCAGTTCTTTCTTGTACGCTTGCAATTCTCTACCTGTATACCTGAAAGTGTCATCATACATCTCGGTGATTATCTATCAATTTAGCAAGATCCTGAATATATCTAAAATTTAGTGCACCCTGAGCGATCCTGGTGGGATCCAATGCTACTAAAACTTCAAACCTTCGGAACTCGGGGAGAGCCACTTATACGCTTTTCTTCCACATAGAAAATATACATTATCGGGGAGAACATAAGGAATAGAAAACATCATTATCATTAAACACATTTCCCTTGCAAACAGTCCTCATGCTCTTCCATATGGTACATGCAAGTTTCTGGTTGTATTATCTTAGCACAATATCCATCTGGTACCTTGCCAATAATTTCTTTGGTGGAACTCAATGTATAACAATACCTAAAGCTTCTCCCATTAGATTTAATTGAGCATAACAGATCATGATTTGTAGACTCATTATCAGCTCTCAGTGAGAAGGTCATCGTCTGATTATTCCCCGTCACTTCCCAATTCCATGGTTTATTGGGGTTGGTTATGTTCAAACACAAAAGTGATCTATCTGCTAGGAATTGATATAATTTGAAATGAGGTGGTTTGGATGAGAGGAATTTTCCATCCAAGGTTTTCCCTTTTTGCAATTCTAAAATTTCCATGATATTCAGCGGAGATGGCACCAACCCAACATTATGTTGACCCTGTGGCACATGTGAGCACACCCAACAATCAGTTTGATTTAAAACTTTGCCTATCATGCTATGATAAGCCTCTAAAGGATACCCACCCCAGTATGGGTTATATTTAGGTTGGCACCGTTGGATACAGTTCTCATCAACTAGGAACCCACAAAACTCACAAACACAGGAATCTTCAGACGATAAACCTCCACACCATTCCCGAGTATCCGAAATAACAGCTCTTTTAACAATTACAGTACTAAGATTGGTCAAACACTCCCCTGATTGGCATAGCACTCCTCCTGACTCCACTCCATCAGCACTCACATCTCCTCTATCGGTCCCCCGACACAGAAACTGGACATTCCCGAACCAACCAGGATGGTGAACACTCTAGAAGAGAATATGAAAATGAACACAACGGGCCAGTCCATTGCTACGACACAGACCTGTAAATTTCTTTTAGTTCAGGTATCTCACTACGACCTTTTCAATCCTCCTGGAACAATCTTGCGATCGACAGGTCCACGTTATCAGCCTTGTCTCCGCCTTGGTTCTCCACCGGTTGGTTGACCTTTTGCAGTGAGTGGAATGGACCCAGGTATCTCTCTCAGTCACCTTCAAAGATGTAGTACTTGTCAGCAGCACCTGGTACGGACCTTCCCACCGATCAAACAACCTGAATGCAAGAAATTTCTGATCATAACATATTCTCTTGGTGCAACATCAAGACAGTTAGTTTCAGGCATATCATGGGACAACAATTTCAGTTTCTGCTGCTGCTGTTTTAACTGTTTACTCATTGATATAAGATACCTTACAGTTACCTCGTTGTTACCTTTCAAGTCTTCCTGTGGACTTATAATCAAATGAGGTTGTCTACCAAACAGTGTTTCAAAGGGGGACAGATTTAGAGGGGGTCTAGGAGTGGTCCTTATGCTATGCAGGACCAACGGTAACGCTTCTGGCCATCCTAGTCCAGTCTCTGCCATGATTTTACTTAACTTATTTTTAATAGTACCGTTCATCCTCTCTATCTTGGCGCTGGCCTGCGGTCAGTAGGGGGTGTGAAGTCGACTATTGATATCCATCGGTTTACACGTTTCGAAAAACATCACCTGTGAAATGGGTACCCCTGTCACTCTCTATGATTTTAGGGATACCATATCTGCATACAAACTCATGTACTATTTTCTTGGCAGTATTAGTGGCCGCTGGGTTGGCCTCAAGCCAGTTGGAAAATACGTCTGTGCACACTAATACATACTTAAGGTTCCTGCAGGGTGGTAATTGGATGAAATCAATTTGTATTACCTGGAAAGGTCCATCAGTCGGTGGGATGTGGGATGGTTCGGTAGGGATCGCATTCCCTATGTTCTTCCTCAAGCAGGTCAGACAGGACATTGCTCTCTTTTCTGCTTGTGAAGAAAAACCCGGTGCGCACCAGTGTGCTCTCACCAATTTACATACCTTGCTTTCCCAGATGAGTCAGACCGTGTGCTGCCTCAGCCAAACTGGGTAATATACTTTGGGGGCTACTGGCTTACCTTGTCCGTCCCTCCAGAGCCTGGAGGACTCCTGCAAACATCCCTTGGACTTCCAGATGGACTTTTCCTGGATTGAACACAAATTTTGCATCTCAATTAGTTTCAGCATATCAATTGTTTGGAAAGACATAATTTGTACTGTTGGTAAATACATTTTTAACCCTGCTGCCCATTTTGCAGCTTCATCGGCTCTGTTGTTGCCCAGTGACACCGGGTCACTCTCACATGCATGGGCTTTGCACTTAATTACTGCCACTGTTTTGGGCAGTTGGATTGCTTTTAAAAGATGTTTTATGTGTCTGGAATGTGCAACTGGTGTGTCTGCTGCTGTCATAAAATTTCTCAGGCGCCATAGAGCTCCAAAATCGTGCACGACCCCTAATTCTACCTCCTGTTTTAGTGGGTACTGGGGAATTTTTGGAGCTTGCCTACCGCCTTTTAAAGTTACCATTACAGGGCTTACGTTTGCCATTAATCCAGTGTCCTGTCCATCCTTGGTCCAAAGTGAATCTGGGATTTGGGATAACATTTGATCTACCTGAGATGGATTTTCATTTACACTGGTAGAGTGATACATTATCCTTTGGGGAGTGTCCAACATATCCCTCACCTCATGCGCAACTCTCTCTGGGACATCGAGAAATACACCATCAGGGGTGCAATATATGACACATCCCATCTTACAGAACAAATCTCTTCCCAGTAAGTTAGTAGGAGCCGCTACAGCCAGAAGGAAAGAATGCCTAGTATGCAGTGGCCCGATAGTAACCTCTGTGTATTTTGTTAAAGGATAATGTTGCACTTTACACGTTACGCCCATTGCTGGCACTGTCTCGTTGGTTACCTGTAAATTAATGGGAAATTTTATCACTGACCTGGTCGCCCCTGTGTCTACAAGAAAAGGATATTTAGTACCAGCTACATCAACCATCATGACTGGCTCTTCCCTAGCACCTCCCGTTAACCTGACTATCTGTAGACTACAGGTATGACCTGACCCCTAGCATTGGCTCCCACTCTCCAATAAAGCATTAACGGCCACAATTAGAGCTGGTGCCTGTTAGACATTTGCTGGTCTCTGTGCATATCCCTTATGGGGATATCCAGGTTTTCCCTGATTTGGGGGTCCTACCCTTTTTGCCATACAGTTCCTACTTACAAGTCCTGGCTGGTTACAATTGAAGCATGTTCGTGGATTGGATGAAGAAAAGGGTTGTTGTGCGAGTTGAGCAGGAGGGGGAAGTGGCGGGTATGGGTAAGGATATTGAGGGTAAGGATATGGTAGGGGATATGTAGTCTGTGGGTAGTATGGGACTTGTGGTTGTGTAGGATAAGTGGGATAGGGCTGTTTGCTGTGGTGTAGGATTAGTGAGGGCGTATAACTGTTCAGGTGCAGGTGTGTCTGCTGGCTGTGATGTTACCGTCATTCCTTCCAGAGCTTGAATACTGACAGCCATTAGTTTCTCACTCTGTGTCTCTCTTCTTTGAGATGTTTTTATCATGTTCTATGGCGGATTCTATGAGGGTATCTATTGTGAGGCTCTGCCAGCCAGGCTGTGAGGTCTGAACCCGGGTTTTTAGGTTCTCTTTAAGGCTATCCATAAGTATGGTGATAATCAATCCCCTGTGGTGAATGCGATCTTTAATATCCTCTAGCCCAGTGTACAGGGTGTTAGCCTGCAGAGCCCGGACGCAATAATCTTCTGCAGATTCACTCTCCTTTTGCTTTATGGTGAAAATTTTGTTCCAGTTAACTACTACTGGAAAATATACACCCAATTGAGTTATAATACAGGTAATGTTACCTTGGTTTACTTGGTCTGTTAAGGGAACGTCACCATCCAATACACAATCCGTGATAAATTTTGTCACATCGATATTGCGTGGTAGACAGGCCCTTAACACCACGCGCCAATCTTTATAGGTGGGCTCATGAGAACTACCCAAATTTCTCAAAAATCTTTGACATTTGGCTAATTCCTTCTTGGGATCGGGGAAATCATTTATGATGGAATTTAGTTCTGCTCTTGTCCAAGGACAATGCATTATCACATCCCTTGTAGGTACAACTCCATTCGCATCCACATTCCCATTCGGAACAGTGATTGTCTGTATGGGATGCAGACCAGCCGCAGTTCTACGTTTGACCTTATTACCTGGCTGGGGGTTTAGTCTGTTGCTGCAACGTATGGTATTAACAACTTCCTCCACGGGCGCAGAGGAGTTTAACACTTCCCATGCTGTTACTGATGGAGATGGTGGCACCACTTGGGCTTGTTATGGTGTCGCATCTAACATGAGTACAGCATGGGAAACGAAAGACATAACAATAGGCTCATTATCCGCATCATAAACATTTTCTTTATGGTTACTTAAGAGAGGGTACAAATTGCTTGTTACATTTTTATGAGATTTTTCAATGATTGTACCTGCACCACTATCCACATAAGGTGGCGGTTGTGCGCGTGAACTACTGGCAATACCTTCCGCAAAGCTACCTTGAAGCACATACGAGCCATTTTGCGGCTCGTATTGCAATCCAGCACCGCGGGTGTATTTGCTGGCAATGCGTTCGCAACACTAGTGTGCGTCGCTTGCACATTTTTAAGCCACGCATCCCCTTCATGCTGCCACAGTTTTAAACATTCATAATATTTGACCTTTTTCTCTCGGGTGCGCATCAGACTGATGTGATCCCGGACATTATCCAATACATCTTTATCAAAACTACCAATCCTGCGAAACGGTCTAACACTCTTCATCGTTATTTTAAACCATACATCACAATACCTTATTCAATAAGTACCATACTTAGTATGCATAATACGATGGCCCGATCCAAGCGGCGCTTCCATTAGCAGCACATCATTGTCTAACATCTCTATTGTTTGCGTGGCTCCCATCTTGGGACAACTCCTACGTCTTTCAATAAAAATGTAAACTGGTGAAAGACAATTAAGAAACTTTCACTTACCTGTGGACGCCTTTGAAAAAGGGTGTATCCGCAAACCCTATGGAGGACTTCTAGACGCTTCCACTCACCTACGGAAGTAAAGGCCGCTTCCGCTCAGCAATCCCTTTTTGACTACCTTTCAACTGCTAGGGGGCAGCAAAGTACCCTTGTGTCCCAGTTGATTTCGTCCACCCTCTCATCAGCTCACAATCACAATTTAACCAAAATTATGCCGTTCAATTATAGTGTTCAAATAAGCCTAACACATCACACACATGGATTACTGAACGCTATAATTACGCTCGGGGCTGAACCCTAACAAAAATAACAACCCATACACCTGCCTTGTGTAAAGTAAACGGTAAGCTGCTACCGAGTCACTAGGCCAACTCCTGCACCTAGCATTTAAGGGTCCTACTATACCCTTAATATTTAGGTCCCGTGTTACACCCTAAACAAGTACTCACAGTTACACACTTTTTCCTGCGCACAAAAATACACATTAACCCAGTTATTGGCAATAATTGAAAGAATGTGCTTTGTTCAAACACGTGGCAGCACTACCGGAAGTACGTATACACTATTGTGTGACTAGTCGCATACACAATAATGCGACCACTACACAACCGTATGACCTAACGTTAGCTGCGTATGCAAAAGTGCGTCTCTATTGCACGCGCAAAAATGCGACTCAGTCGCGTGCGCAATACTGCAACACCCTTTTTAGCGTAAAATACTATCAATAAAGGAAAACAAACTTTTACATTTTTTGTCCCTGGATTCTAGTCAGTATCCCTTGCTCACATGATAACAGGTAGCGATCTCTCAGCACCGAGAGTTGCAGGTAAAACTGCGTGTGGCCACTATCCACCCTTTGGTGAGATATCGATAACCGTATGTATCGTGTGAGTAGGTAAGTGAACTCATTCTACGAGCCCCCAACTAATGATACTGGATTACTACCTCTATACGTACCTACCTATACCTTCTAAAACCTGCCTATAAACCTCTAATATTGATGTTATTTGCGTACGCAGTCATACAGTAAAATAAAGACTTTAGACCTTGAACATGTGTTTCCAAAGCACAAAGTATTATTCAAGTAAAGTACAGTCAGTTACACGCTGTGATCTAAGTACAATTTAGCGCAAAGAATTATATAGACCCAAGATACAGTCATACATAAGCACGCGCTCTGGACCAGATCCCGGCATCAGCAAGATAACTTCCGTCAATCAGCAAGAAGACTCCCGACTGGGGTCACAACCCACACATTTATACCCTTCCCGAAACAGACAACACAATAGAGAGGTTTGTTGCTGATCCCATTGGTTCCCCATCGTGGTGCTCATGTTACAGGGCATTTAACAGGTTGATTCAAATGGACACAAAACAGCCTCTAACACTTTGCTGTCTCCATTTCCAGCCTCATACAAATATTGGCTGTTGGTTTTACAATGTACATTCTGTCGCTTTAAGTCTCTACGGTCCATAAATTGTGACTGGACTTTGCGATCTCCACACCGATGATACCGGGAAGCTGTTGAGACAGTGCAGATCAGAATAATACCAACACGTCTTACTTATCATGTATTAAACCTTAGATACCAAAATAGCCTTTATTTCACAGCATATGTAATAAATCTTGTCTCAGCGAATTATCCAGCTTCGACACTAATGTGTGGGGTGAGGCAGAGTGTGAGAGGTGACTGCTGTGTGGGGTGAGGCAGAGTGTGAGAGGTGACTGCTGTGTGGGGTGAGGCAGAGTATGAGGGGTGACTGCTGTGAGGAGTGAGGCAGAGTGTGAGGGGTGACTGCTGTGTGGGGTGAGGCAGAGTGTGAGAGGTGACTGCTGTGTGGGGTGAGGCAGAGTATGAGGGGTGACTGCTGTGAGGAGTGAGGCAGAGTGTGAGGGGTGACTGCTGTGAGGGGTGAGGCAGAGTGTGAGGGGTGACTGCTGTGAGGGGTGAGGCAGAGTATGAGGGGTGACTGCTGTGTGGGGTGAGGCAGAGTATGAGGGGTGACTGCTGTGTGGGGTGAGGCAGAGCATGAGGGGTGACTGGGGTGCAGGGTGAGGCAGAGTGTGAGAGGTGACTGCTGTGTGGGGTGAGGCAGAGTATGAGGGGTGACTGCTGTGTGGGGTGAGGCAGAGTGAGACGGATGACTGCTCTGTGGGGTGAGGCAGAGTGTGAGGGGTGACTGCTGTGAGGGGTGAGGCAGAGTATGAGGGGTGACTGCTGTGTGGGGTGAGGCAGAGTGAGACGGATGACTGCTCTGTGGGGTGAGGCAGAGTATGAGGGGTGACTGCTGTGAGGGGTGAGGCAGAGTATGAGGGGTGACTGCTGTGTGGGGTGAGGCAGAGTATGAGGGGTGACTGCTGTGAGAGGTGAGGCAGAGTATGAGGGGTGACTGGGGTGTGGGGTGAGGCAGAGTATGAGGGGTGACTGGGGTGTGGGGTGGGGTGAGGCAGAGTATGAGGGGTGACTGGGGTGTGGGGTGAGGCAGAGTATGAGGGGTGACTGCTGTGAGGGGTGAGGCAGAGTGTGAGGGGTGACTGCTGTGTGGGGTGAGGCAGAGTGTGAGGGGTGACTGCTGTGTGGAGTGTGAGGGGTGACTGCTGTGAGGCAGAGTGTGAGGGGTGACTGCTCTGTGGGGTGAGGCAGAGTATGAGGGGTGACTGCTGTGAGGGGTGACTGCTGTGAGGGGTGAGGCAGAGTATGAGGGGTGACTGCTGTGTGGGGTGAGGCAGAGTATGAGGGGTGACTGCTGTGCGGGGTGAGGCAGAGATTGAGGGGTGACTGCTGTGCGGGGTGAGGCAGAGTATGAAGGGTGACTGCTGCGTGGGATGAGGCAGAGTATGAGGGGTGACTGCTGCGAGGGGTGAGGCAGAGTATGAGGGGTGACTGCTGCGTGGGGTGAGGCAGAGCATGAGGGGTGACTGCTGCGTGGGGTGAGGCAGAGCATGAGGGGTGACTGCTGTGAGGGGTGAGGCAGAGTATGAGGGGTGACTGCTGTGAGGGGTGACTGCTGTGAGGGGTGAGGCAGAGTATGAGGGGTGACTGCTGTGTGGGGTGAGGCAGAGTATGAGGGGTGACTGCTGTGCGGGGTGAGGCAGAGATTGAGGGGTGACTGCTGTGCGGGGTGAGGCAGAGTATGAAGGGTGACTGCTGCGTGGGATGAGGCAGAGTATGAGGGGTGACTGCTGCGAGGGGTGAGGCAGAGTATGAGGGGTGACTGCTGCGTGGGGTGAGGCAGAGCATGAGGGGTGACTGCTGCGTGGGGTGAGGCAGAGTGAGACGGATGACTGCTCTGTGGGGTGAGGCAGAGTGTGAGGGGTGACTGCTGTGAGGGGTGAGGCAGAGTATGAGGGGTGACTGCTGTGTGGGGTGAGGCAGAGTGAGACGGATGACTGCTCTGTGGGGTGAGGCAGAGTATGAGGGGTGACTGGGGTGTGGGGTGAGGCAGAGTATGAGGGGTGACTGGGGTGTGGGGTGGGGTGAGGCAGAGTATGAGGGGTGACTGGGGTGTGGGGTGAGGCAGAGTATGAGGGGTGACTGCTGTGTGGGGTGAGGCAGAGTGTGAGGGGTGACTGCTGTGTGGAGTGTGAGGGGTGACTGCTGTGAGGCAGAGTGTGAGGGGTGACTGCTCTGTGGGGTGAGGCAGAGTATGAGGGGTGACTGCTGTGAGGGGTGACTGCTGTGAGGGGTGAGGCAGAGTATGAGGGGTGACTGCGGTGAGGGGTGAGGCAAAGTATGAGGGGTGACTGCTGTGAAGGGTGACTGCTGTGAGGGGTGAGGCAGAGTGAGAGGGGTGACTGCTGTGAGGGGTGAGGCAGAGCATGAGGGGTGACTGCTGTGAGGGGTGAGGCAGAGAATGAGGGGTGACTGCGGTGAGGGGTGAGGCAAAGTATGAGGGGTGACTGCTGTGTGGGGTGAGGCAGAGTGTGAGGGGTGACTGCTGTGAAGGGTGACTGCTGTGAGGGGTGAGGCAGAGTGTGAGGGGTGACTGCTGTGAGGGGTGAGGCATGGTATGAGGGGTGACTGCTGTGAGGGGTGAGGCAGAGTATGAGGGGTGACTGCTGTGTGGGGTGAGGCAGAGTATGAGGGGTGACTGCTGTGAGGGGTGAGGCAGAGTATGAGGGGTGACTGGGGTGTGGGATGAGGCAGAGTATGAGGGGTGACTGCTGTGAGGGGTGAGGCAGAGTATGAGGGGTGACTGCTGTGTGGGGTGAGGCAGAGTGTGAGGGGTGACTGCTGTGTGGGGTGAGGCAGAGTATGAGGGGTGACTGCTGTGTAGAGTGAGGCAGAGTATGAGGGGTGACTGCTGTGAGGGGTGAGGCAGAGAATGAGGGGTGACTGCTGTGTGGGGTGAGGCAGAGTATGAGGGGTGACTGCTGTGCGGGGTGAGGCAGAGATTGAGGGGTGACTGCTGTGCGGGGTGAGGCAGAGTATGAAGGGTGACTGCTGTGTGGGATGAGGCAGAGTATGAGGGGTGACTGCTGCGAGGGGTGAGGCAGAGTATGAGGGGTGACTGCTGCGTGGGGTGAGAAAGAGTATGAGGGGTGACTGCTGCGTGGGGTGAGGCAGAGCATGAGGGGTGACTGCTGTGTGGGGTGAGGCAGAGTGTGAGGGGTGACTGCTGTGAGGGGTGAGGCATGGTATGAGGGGTGACTGCTGTGAGGGGTGAGGCAGGGTATGAGGGGTGACTGCTGTGTGGGGTGAGGCATGGTAAAAGGGGTGACTGCTGTGAGGGGTGAGGCATGGTAAGAGGGGTGACTGCTGTGTGGGGTGAGGCAAGGTATGAGGGGTGACTGCTGTGAGGGGTGAGGCATGGTATGAGGGGTGACTGCAGTGAGGGGTGTGAGGGGTGACTGCTGTGTGGAGTGTGAGGGGTGACTGCTGCGGTGGGTGAGGCATGGTATGAGGGGTGACTGCTGTGTGGGGTGAGGCAGAGTATGAGGGGTGACTGCTGTGAGGGGTGAGGGGTGAGGCAGAGTGAGACGGATGACTGCTCTGTGGGGTGAGGCAGAGTGTGAGGGGTGACTGCTGTGAGGGGTGAGGCAGAGTATGAGGGGTGACTGCTGTGAGCTGTGTGGGGTGAGGCAGAGAGTGAGGGGTGACTGCTGTGAGGCAGAGTATGAGGGGTGACTGCTGTGTAGAGTGAGGCAGAGCATGAGGGGTGACTGCTGTGAGGGGTGAGGCAGAGTATGAGGGGTGACTGCTGTGTGGGGTGAGGCAGAGTATGAGGGGTGACTGCTGTGAGGAGTGAGGCAGAGTGTGAGGGGTGACTGCTGTGAGGGGTGAGGCAGAGTGTGAGGGGTGACTGCTGTGAGGGGTGAGGCAGAGTGTGAGGGGTGACTGCTGTGTGGGGTGAGGCAGAGCATGAGGGGTGACTGGGGTGCAGGGTGAGGCAGAGTGTGAGAGGTGACTGCTGTGTGGGGTGAGGCAGAGTATGAGGGGTGACTGCTGTGTGGGGTGAGGCAGAGTGAGACGGATGACTGCTCTGTGGGGTGAGGCAGAGTGTGAGGGGTGACTGCTGTGAGGGGTGAGGCAGAGTATGAGGGGTGACTGCTGTGAGCTGTGTGGGGTGAGGCAGAGAGTGAGGGGTGACTGCTGTGAGGCAGAGTATGAGGGGTGACTGCTGTGTAGAGTGAGGCAGAGCATGAGGGGTGACTGCTGTGAGGGGTGAGGCAGAGTATGAGGGGTGACTGCTGTGTGGGGTGAGGCAGAGGATGAGGGGTGACTGCTGTGTGGGGTGAGGCAGAGTATGAGGGGTGACTGCTGTGAGGGGTGAGGCAGAGTATGAGGGGTGACTGCTGTGTGGGATGAGGCAGAGTGTGAGGAGTGACTGCTGTGAGGCAGAGTATGAGGGGTGACTGCTGTGTAGAGTGAGGCAGAGCATGAGGGGTGACTGCTGTGAGGGGTGAGGCAGAGCATGAGGGGTGACTGCTGTGTGGGGTGAGGCAGAGTGTGAGAGGTGACTGCTGTGTGGGGTGAGGCAGAGTGTGAGAGGTGACTGCTGTGTGGGGTGAGGCAGAGTATGAGGGGTGACTGCTGTGTGGGGTGAGGCAGAGTGAGACGGATGACTGCTCTGTGGGGTGAGGCAGAGTGTGAGGGGTGACTGCTGTGAGGGGTGAGGCAGAGTATGAGGGGTGACTGCTGTGTGGGGTGAGGCAGAGTATGAGGGGTGACTGCTGTGAGAGGTGAGGCAGAGTATGAGGGGTGACTGGGGTGTGGGGTGAGGCAGAGTATGAGGGGTGACTGGGGTGTGGGGTGGGGTGAGGCAGAGTATGAGGGGTGACTGGGGTGTGGGGTGAGGCAGAGTATGAGGGGTGACTGCTGTGAGGGGTGAGGCAGAGGGTGAGGGGTGACTGCTGTGTGGGGTGAGGCAGAGTGTGAGGGGTGACTGCTGTGTGGAGTGTGAGGGGTGACTGCTGTGAGGCAGAGTGTGAGGGGTGACTGCTCTGTGGGGTGAGGCAGAGTATGAGGGGTGACTGCTGTGAGGGGTGACTGCTGTGAGGGGTGAGGCAGAGTATGAGGGGTGACTGCTGTGTGGGGTGAGGCAGAGTATGAGGGGTGACTGCTGTGCGGGGTGAGGCAGAGATTGAGGCAGAGTATGAGGGGTGCGGGGTGAGGCAGAGTATGAAGGGTGACTGCTGCGTGGGATGAGGCAGAGTATGAGGGGTGACTGCTGCGAGGGGTGAGGCAGAGTATGAGGGGTGACTGCTGCGTGGGGTGAGGCAGAGCATGAGGGGTGACTGCTGCGTGGGGTGAGGCAGAGCATGAGGGGTGACTGCTGTGAGGGGTGAGGCAGAGTATGAGGGGTGACTGCGGTGAGGGGTGAGGCAAAGTATGAGGGGTGACTGCTGTGTGGGGTGAGGCAGAGTGTGAGGGGTGACTGCTGTGAAGGGTGACTGCTGTGAGGGGTGAGGCAGAGTGAGAGGGGTGACTGCTGTGAGGGGTGAGGCAGAGCATGAGGGGTGACTGCTGTGAGGGGTGAGGCAGAGAATGAGGGGTGACTGCGGTGAGGGGTGAGGCAAAGTATGAGGGGTGACTGCTGTGTGGGGTGAGGCAGAGTGTGAGGGGTGACTGCTGTGAAGGGTGACTGCTGTGAGGGGTATGGCAGAGTGTGAGGGGTGACTGCTGTGAGGGGTGAGGCATGGTATGAGGGGTGACTGCTGTGAGGGGTGAGGCAGAGTATGAGGGGTGACTGCTGTGTGGGGTGAGGCAGAGTATGAGGGGTGACTGCTGTGAGGGGTGAGGCAGAGTGTGAGGGGTGACTGCTGTGAGGGGTGAGGCAGAGAATGAGGGGTGACTGCTGTGTGGGGTGAGGCAGAGTATGAGGGGTGACTGCTGTGAGGGGTGAGGCAGAGAATGAGGGGTGACTGCTGTGTGGGGTGAGGCAGAGTATGAGGGGTGACTGCTGTGCGGGGTGAGGCAGAGATTGAGGGGTGACTGCTGTGCGGGGTGAGGCAGAGTATGAAGGGTGACTGCTGTGTGGGATGAGGCAGAGTATGAGGGGTGACTGCTGCGAGGGGTGAGGCAGAGTATGAAGGGTGACTGCTGCGTGGGGTGAGAAAGAGTATGAGGGGTGACTGCTGCGTGGGGTGAGGCAGAGCATGAGGGGTGACTGCTGTGTGGGGTGAGGCAGAGTGTGAGGGGTGACTGCTGTGAGGGGTGAGGCATGGTATGAGGGGTGACTGCTGTGAGGGGTGAGGCAGGGTATGAGGGGTGACTGCTGTGTGGGGTGAGGCATGGTAAAAGGGGTGACTGCTGTGAGGGGTGAGGCATGGTAAGAGGGGTGACTGCTGTGTGGGGTGAGGCAAGGTATGAGGGGTGACTGCTGTGAGGGGTGAGGCATGGTATGAGGGGTGACTGCAGTGAGGGGTGTGAGGGGTGACTGCTGTGTGGAGTGTGAGGGGTGACTGCTGCGAGGGGTGAGGCATGGTATGAGGGGTGACTGCTGTGTGGGGTGAGGCAGAGTATGAGGGGTGACTGCTGTGAGGGGTGAGGCAGAGTATGAGGGGTGACTGGGGTGTGGGGTGGGGTGAGGCATAGTATGAGGGGTGACTGCTGTGAGGGGTGAGGCAGAGTGTGAGGGGTGACTGCTGTGAGGGGTGAGGCAGAGTGTGAGGGGTGACTGCTGTGTGGGGTGAGGCAGAGTATGAGGGGTGACTGGGGTGTGGGGTGAGGCAGAGTATGAGGGGTGAGGCAGAGTGTGTGGGGTGAGGCAGAGTGTGAGGGGTGACTGCTGTGAGGGGTGAGGCAGATTGTGAGGGGTGACTGCTGTGAGGGGTGAGGCAGAGTGTGAGGGGTGACTGCTGTGTGGGGTGAGGCAGAGTGTGAGGGGTGACTGCTGTGTGGGGTGAGGAAGAGTATGAGGGGTGACTGCTGTGAGGAGTATGAGAGGTGACTGCTGTGTGGGATGAGGCAGAGTGTGAGGGGTGACTGCTGTGTGGGGGTGAGGAAGAGTATGAGGGGTGACTGCTGTGTGGAGTATGAGAGGTGACTGCTGTGTGGGATGAGGCAGAGTGTGAGGGGTGACTGCTGTGAGGCAGAGTATGAGGGGTGACTGCTGTGTAGAGTGAGGCAGAGTATGAGGGGTGACTGCTGGGCGGGGTGAGGCAGAGTGTGAGGGGTGACTGCTGTGTGGGGTGAGGCATGGTATGAGGGGTGACTGCTGCGTGGGGTGAGGCAGAGTATGAGGGGTGACTGCTGTGCGGGGTGAGGCAGAGTATGAAGGGTGACTGCTGTGTGGGATGAGGCAGAGTATGAGGGGTGACTGCTGTGAGGGGTGAGGCAGAGTATGAGGGGTGACTGCTGTGTGGGGTGAGGCAGAGTGTGAGGGGTGACTGCTGCGAGGGGTGAGGCAGAGTATGAGGGGTGACTGCTGCGAGGGGTGAGGCAGAGTATGAGGGGTGACTGCCTCACCCCACGCAGCAGAGTATGAGGGGTGACTGCTGCGTGGGGTGAGGCAGAGTATGAGGGGTGACTGCTGCGTGGGGTGAGGCAGAGCATGAGGGGTGACTGCTGTGTGGGGTGAGGCAGAGTGTGAGGGGTGACTGCTGTGAGGGGTGAGGCATGGTATGAGGGGTGACTGCTGTGAGGGGTGAGGCATGGTAAAAGGGGTGACTGCTGTGAGGGGTGAGGCATGGTAAGAGGGGTGACTGCTGTGAGGGGTGAGGCAAGGTATGAGGGGTGACTGCTGTGAGGGGTGAGGCATGGTATGAGGGGTGACTGCAGTGAGGGGTGTGAGGGGTGACTGCTGTGTGGAGTGTGAGGGGTGACTGCTGTGAGGGGTGAGGCATGGTATGAGGGGTGACTGCTGTGTGGAGTGTGAGGGGTGACTGCTGTGAGGGGTGAGGCATGGTATGAGGGGTGACTGCTGCGAGGGGTGAGGCATGGTATGAGGGGTGACTGCTGTGTGGGGTGAGGCAGAGTATGAGGGGTGACTGCTGTGAGGGGTGAGGCAGAGTATGAGGGGTGACTGGGGGGTGGGGTGAGGCAGAGTATGAGGGGTGACTGGGGTGTGGGGTGGGGTGAGGCAGAGTGTGAGGGGTGACTGCTGTGAGGGGTGAGGCAGATTGTGAGGGGTGACTGCTGTGAGGGGTGAGGCAGAGTGTGAGGGGTGACTGCTGTGTGGGGTGAGGCAGAGTGTGAGGGGTGACTGCTGTGTGGGGTGAGGAAGAGTATGAGGGGTGACTGCTGTGTGGGGTGAGGAAGAGTATGAGGGGTGACTGCTGTGTGGAGTGTGAGGGGTGACTGCTGTGTGGGGTGAGGCAGAGTGTGAGGGGTGACTGCTGTGTGGGATGAGGCAGAGTATGAGGGGTGACTGCTGTGAGGGGTGAGGCAGAGTATGAGGGGTGACTGCTGTGAGGGGTGAGGCAGAGTATGAGGGGTGACTGCTGTGTGGGGTGAGGCAGAGTATGAGGGGTGACTGCTGTGAGGGGTGAGGCAGAGTATGAGGGGTGACTGGGGTGTGGGGTGGGGTGAGGCAGAGAATGAGGGGTGACTGCTGTGAGGGGTGAGGCAGAGTGTGAGGGGTGACTGCTGCGAGGGGTGAGGCAGAGTATGAGGGGTGACTGCTGCGTGGGGTGAGACAGAGTATGAGGGGTGAGTGCTGCGTGGGGTGAGGCAGAGCATGAGGGGTGACTGCTGTGAGGGGTGACTGCTGTGAGGGGTGAGGCAGAGTATGAGGGGTGACTGCTGTGTGGGGTGAGGCAGAGTGTGAGGGGTGACTGCTGTGAGGAGTGAGGCAGGGTATGAGGGGTGACTGCTGTGTGGGGTGAGGCATGGTAAAAGGGGTGACTGCTGTGGGGGTGAGGCATGGTATGAGGGGTGACTGCTGTGTGGGGTGAGGCATGGTATGAGGGGTGACTGCTGTGAGGGGTGAGGCATGGTATGAGGGGTGACTGCTGTGAGGGGTGACTGCTGTGTGGGGTGAGGCAGAGTGTGAGGGGTGACTGCTGTGTGGGATGAGGCAGAGTGTGAGGGGTGACTGCTGTGAGGCAGAGTATGAGGGGTGACTGCTGTGTAGAGTGAGGCAGAGTATGAGGGGTGACTGCTGTGAGGGGTGAGGCAGAGCATGAGGGGTGACTGCTGTGAGGGGTGAGGCAGAGTATGAGGGGTGACTGCTGTGAGGGGTGAGGCAGAGTATGAGGGGTGACTGGGGTGTGGGGTGAGGCAGAGTATGAGGGGTGACTGCAGTGTGGGATGAGGCAGAGTATGAGGGGTGACTGCTGTGAGGGGTGAGGCAGAGTATGAGGGGTGACTGCTGTGTGGGGTGAGGCAGAGTATGAGGGGTGACTGCTGTGAGGGGTGAGGCAGAGTATGAGGGGTGACTGCTGTGAGGGGTGAGGCAGAGTATGAGGGGTGACTGGGGTGTGGGGTGAGGCAGAGTATGAGGGGTGACTGCTGTGAGGGGTGAGGCAGAGTGTGAGGGGTGACTGCTCTGTGGGGTGAGGCAGAGTATGAGGGGTGACTGCTGTGAGGGGTGACTGCTGTGAGGGGTGAGGCAGAGTATGAGGGGTGACTGCTGTGTGGGGTGAGGCAGAGTATGAGGGGTGACTGCTGTGCGGGGTGAGGCAGAGATTGAGGGGTGACTGCTGTGCGGGGTGAGGCAGAGTATGAAGGGTGACTGCTGCGTGGGATGAGGCAGAGTATGAGGGGTGACTGCTGCGAGGGGTGAGGCAGAGTATGAGGGGTGACTGCTGCGTGGGGTGAGGCAGAGCATGAGGGGTGACTGCTGCGTGGGGTGAGGCAGAGCATGAGGGGTGACTGCTGTGAGGGGTGAGGCAGAGTATGAGGGGTGACTGCGGTGAGGGGTGAGGCAAAGTATGAGGGGTGACTGCTGTGTGGGGTGAGGCAGAGTGTGAGGGGTGACTGCTGTGAGGGGTGAGGCATGGTATGAGGGGTGACTGCTGTGAGGGGTGAGGCAGAGTATGAGGGGTGACTGCTGTGTGGGGTGAGGCAGAGTATGAGGGGTGACTGCTGTGAGGGGTGAGGCAGAGTATGAGGGGTGACTGGGGTGTGGGATGAGGCAGAGTATGAGGGGTGACTGCTGTGAGGGGTGAGGCAGAGTATGAGGGGTGACTGCTGTGTGGGGTGAGGCAGAGTGTGAGGGGTGACTGCTGTGTGGGGTGAGGCAGAGTGTGAGGGGTGACTGCTGTGAGGCAGAGTATGAGGGGTGACTGCTGTGTAGAGTGAGGCAGAGTATGAGGGGTGACTGCTGTGAGGGGTGAGGCAGAGAATGAAGGGTGACTGCTGTGTGGGGTGAGGCAGAGTATGAGGGGTGACTGCTGTGCGGGGTGAGGCAGAGATTGAGGGGTGACTGCTGTGCGGGGTGAGGCAGAGTATGAAGGGTGACTGCTGTGTGGGATGAGGCAGAGTATGAGGGGTGACTGCTGCGAGGGGTGAGGCAGAGTATGAGGGGTGACTGCTGCGTGGGGTGAGAAAGAGTATGAGGGGTGACTGCTGCGTGGGGTGAGGCAGAGTATGAGGGGTGACTGCTGTGTGGGATGAGGCAGAGCATGAGGGGTGACTGCTGTGTGGGGTGAGGCAGAGTGTGAGGGGTGACTGCTGTGTGGGGTGAGGCAGAGTGTGAGGGGTGACTGCTGTGAGGGGTGACTGCTGTGAGGGGTGATTGCTGTGAGGGGTGAGGCAGAGTATGAGGGGTGACTGCTGCGTGGGGTGAGAAAGAGTATGAGGGGTGACTGCTGCGTGGGGTGAGGCAGAGTATGAGGGGTGACTGCTGTGTTGGATGAGGCAGAGAATGAGGGGTGACTGCTGTGTGGGGTGAGGCAGAGTGTGAGGGGTGACTGCTGTGTGGGGTGAGGCAGAGTGTGAGGGGTGACTGCTGTGAGGGGTGACTGCTGTGAGGGGTGATTGCTGTGAGGGGTGAGGCAGAGTATGAGGGGTGACTGCTGTGTGGGATGAGGCAGAGTATGAGGGGTGACTGCTGTGAGGGATGAGGCAGAGTGTGAGGGGTGACTGCTGTGAGGGGTGAGGCAGAATATGAGGGGTGACTGCTGTGTGGGGTGAGGCAGAGTATGAGGGGTGACTGCTGTGAGGGGTGAGGCAGAGTATGAGGGGTGACTGGGGTGTGGGGTGGGGTGAGGCATAGTATGAGGGGTGACTGCTGTGAGGGGTGAGGCAGAGTGTGAGGGGTGACTGCTGTGTGGGGTGAGGCAGAGTATGAGGGGTGACTGGGGTGTGGGGTGAGGCAGAGTATGAGGGGTGACTGGGGTGTGGGGTGAGGCAGAGTGTGAGGGGTGACTGCAGTGAGGGGTGAGGCAGAGTATGAGGGGTGACTGGGGTGTGGGGTGAGGCAGAGTATGAGGGGTGACTGCTGTGAGGGGTGAGGCAGAGTATGAGGGGTGACTGGGGTGTGGGGTGAGGCAGAGTATGAGGGGTGACTGCTGTGTGGGGTGAGGCAGAGTATGAGGGGTGACTGCTGTGAGGGGTGACTGCTGTGAGGGGTGAGGCAGAGTATGAGGGGTGACTGGGGTGTGGGGTGAGGCAGAGTGTGAGGGGTGACTGCTGTGAAGGGTGACTGCTGTGAGGGGTGAGGCAGAGTGAGAGGGGTGACTGCTGTGAGGGGTGAGGCATGGTATGAGGGGTGACTGCTGTGAGGGGTGAGGCAGAGTATGAGGGGTGACTGCTGTGTGGGGTGAGGCAGAGTATGAGGGGTGACTGCTGTGTGGGATGAGGCAGAGCATGAGGGGTGACTGCTGTGTGGGGTGAGGCAGAGTGTGAGGGGTGACTGCTGTGTGGGGTGAGGCAGAGTATGAGGGGTGACTGCTGTGTGGGATGAGGCAGAGCATGAGGGGTGACTGCTGTGTGGGGTGAGGCAGAGTGTGAGGGGTGACTGCTGTGTGGGGTGAGGCAGAGTGTGAGGGTGACTGCTGTGAGGGGTGACTGCTGTGAGGGGTGAGGCAGAGTATGAGGTGTGACTGCTGTGTGGGATGAGGCAGAGTATGAGGGGTGACTGCTGTGTGGGATGAGGCAGAGTATGAGGGGTGACTACTGTGTGGGGTGTGGCAGAGTGTGAGGGGTGACTATTGTGTGGGGTGAGGCAGAGTGTGAGGGGTGACTGCTGTGTGGGATGAGGCAGAGTGTGAGGGGTGACTGCTGTGAGGCAGAGTGTGAGGGGTGACTGCTGTGTAGAGTGAGGCAGAGTATGAGGGGTGACTGCTGTGAGGGGTGAGGCAGAGTATGAGGGGTGACTGCTGTGTGGGGTGAGGCAGAGTATGAGGGGTGACTGCTGTGCGGGGTGAGGCAGAGATTGAGGGGTGACTGCTGTGCGGGGTGAGGCAGAGTATGAAGGGTGACTGCTGTGTGGGATGAGGCAGAGTATGAGGGGTGACTGCTGCGAGGGGTGAGGCAGAGTATGAGGGGTGACTGCTGCGTGGGGTGAGACAGAGTATGAGGGGTGACTGCTGCGTGGGGTGAGACAGAGCATGAGGGGTGACTGCTGTGAGGGGTGAGGCAGAGTATGAGGGGTGACTGCTGTGTGGGGTGAGGCAGAGTATGAGGGGTGACTGCTGCGAGGGGTGAGGCAGAGTATGAGGGGTGACTGCTGCGTGGGGTGAGACAGAGTATGAGGGGTGACTGCTGCGTGGGGTGAGACAGAGCATGAGGGGTGACTGCTGTGAGGGGTGAGGCAGAATATGAGGGGGTGACTGCTGCGTGGGGTGAGGCAGAGCATGAGGGGTGACTGCTGTGTGGGGTGAGGCAGAGTGTGAGGGGTGACTGCTGTGAGGGGTGAGGCATGGTATGAGGGGTGACTGCTGTGAGGGGTGAGGCAGGGTATGAGGGGTGACTGCTGTGTGGGGGTGAGGCATGGTAAAAGGGGTGACTGCTGTGAGGGGTGAGGCATGGTAATAGGGGTGACTGCTGTGTGGGGTGAGGCAAGGTATGAGGGGTGACTGCTGTGAGGGGTGAGGCATGGTATGAGGGGTGACTGCAGTGAGGGGTGTGAGGGGTGACTGCTGTGTGGAGTGTGAGGGGTGACTGCTGTGAGGGGTGAGGCATGGTATGAGGGGTGACTGCTGTGTGGAGTGTGAGGGGTGACTGCTGTGAGGGGTGAGGCATGGTATGAGGGGTGACTGCTGCGAGGGGTGAGGCATGGTATGAGGGGTGACTGCTGTGTGGGGTGAGGCAGAGTATGAGGGGTGACTGCTGTGAGGGGGTGAGGCAGAGTATGAGGGGTGACTGGGGGGTGGGGTGAGGCAGAGTATGAGGGGTGACTGGGGTGTGGGGTGGGGTGAGACAGAGCATGAGGGGTGACTGCTGTGAGGGGTGAGGCAGAATATGAGGGGTGACTGCTGTGTGGGGTGAGGCAGAGTGTGAGGGGTGACTGCTGTGAGGGGTGAGGCAGTGTATGAGGGGTGACTGCTGTGTGGGGTGAGGCATGGTAAAAGGGGTGACTGCTGTGAGGGGTGAGGCATGGTATGAGGGGTGACTGCTGTGTGGGGTGAGGCATGGTATGAGGGGTGACTGCTGTGAGGGGTGAGGCATGGTATGAGGGGTGACTGCTGTGAGGGGTGACTGCAGTGTGGAGTGTGAGGGGTGACTGCTGTGAGGGGTGAGGCATGGTATGAGGGGTGACTGCTGTGTGGAGTGTGAGGGGTGACTGCTGTGAGGGGTGACTGCTGTGAGGGGTGAGGCATGGTATGAGGGGTGACTGCTGTGTGGGGTGAGGCAGAGTATGAGGGGTGACTGCTGTGAGGGGTGAGGCAGAGTATGAGGGGTGACTGGGGTGTGGGGTGAGGCAGAGTATGAGGGGTGACTGGGGTGTGGGGGGGGGTGAGGCATAGTATGAGGGGTGACTGCTGTGAGGGGTGAGGCAGAGTGTGAGGGGTGACTGCTGTGAGGGGTGAGGCAGAGTGTGAGGGGTGACTGCTGTGTGGGGTGAGGCAGAGTATGAGGGGTGACTGGGGTGTGGGGTGAGGCAGAGTATGAGGGGTGACTGCTGTGAGGGGTGAGGCATGGTATGAGGGGTGACTGCTGTGAGGGGTGAGGCAGAGTTTGAGGGGTGACTGCTGTGTGGGGTGAGGCAGAGTATGAGGGGTGACTGCTGTGAGGGGTGAGGCAGAGTATGAGGGGTGACTGGGGTGTGGGGTGAGGCAGAGTAAGAGGGGTGACTGGGGTGTGGGGTGGGGTGAGGCAGAGTATGAGGGGTGACTGCTGTGAGGGGTGAGGCAGAGTGTCAGGGGTGACTGCTGTGAGGGGTGAGGCAGAGTATGAGGGGTGACTGCTGTGAGGGGTGAGGCAGAGTGTGAGGGGTGACTGCTGTGAGGGGTGAGGCAGAGTGTGAGGGGTGACTGCTGTGTGGGGTGAGGCAGAGTGTGAGGGGTGACTGGGGTGTGGGGTGAGGCAGAGTATGAGGGGTGACTGCTGTGAGGGGTGAGGCAGAGTATGAGGGGTGACTGCTGTGAGGGGTGAGGCAGAGTGTGAGGGGTGACTGCTGTGAGGGGTGAGGCAGAGTATGAGGGGTGACTGCTGTGTGGGATGAGGCAGAGTATGAGGGGTGACTGCTGTGAGGGGTGAGGCAGAGTATGAGGGGTGATTGCTGTGAGGGGTGAGGCAGAGTGTGAGGGGTGACTGCTGTGAGGGGTGAGGCAGAGTATGAGGGGTGACTGCTGTGTGGGGTGAGGCAGAGTGTGAGGGGTGACTGCTGTGAGGGGTGAGGCAGTGTATGAGGGGTGACTGCTGTGTGGGGTGAGGCATGGTAAAAGGGGTGACTGCTGTGAGGGGTGAGGCATGGTATGAGGGGTGACTGCTGTGTGGGGTGAGGCATGGTATGAGGGGTGACTGCTGTGAGGGGTGAGGCATGGTATGAGGGGTGACTGCTGTGAGGGGTGACTGCAGTGTGGAGTGTGAGGGGTGACTGCTGTGAGGGGTGAGGCATGGTATGAGGGGTGACTGCTGTGTGGAGTGTGAGGGGTGACTGCTGTGAGGGGTGACTGCTGTGAGGGGTGAGGCATGGTATGAGGGGTGACTGCTGTGTGGGGTGAGGCAGAGTATGAGGGGTGACTGCTGTGAGGGGTGAGGCAGAGTATGAGGGGTGACTGGGGTGTGGGGTGAGGCAGAGTATGAGGGGTGACTGGGGTGTGGGGTGGGGTGAGGCATAGTATGAGGGGTGACTGCTGTGAGGGGTGAGGCAGAGTGTGAGGGGTGACTGCTGTGAGGGGTGACTGCAGTGTGGAGTGTGAGGGGTGACTGCTGTGAGGGGTGAGGCATGGTATGAGGGGTGACTGCTGTGTGGAGTGTGAGGGGTGACTGCTGTGAGGGGTGACTGCTGTGAGGGGTGAGGCATGGTATGAGGGGTGACTGGGGTGTGGGGTGAGGCAGAGTATGAGGGGTGACTGCTGTGAGGGGTGAGGCATGGTATGAGGGGTGACTGTTGTGAGGGGTGAGGCAGAGTTTGAGGGGTGACTGCTGTGTGGGGTGAGGCAGAGTATGAGGGGTGACTGCTGTGAGGGGTGAGGCAGAGTATGAGGGGTGACTGGGGTGTGGGGTGAGGCAGAGTAAGAGGGGTGACTGGGGTGTGGGGTGGGGTGAGGCAGAGTATGAGGGGTGACTGCTGTGAGGGGTGAGGCAGAGTGTCAGGGGTGACTGCTGTGAGGGGTGAGGCAGAGTATGAGGGGTGACTGCTGTGAGGGGTGACTGCTGTGAGGGGTGAGGCAGAGTGAGAGGGGTGACTGCTGTGAGGGGTGAGGCATGGTATGAGGGGTGACTGCTGTGAGGGGTGAGGCAGAGTATGAGGGGTGACTGCTGTGTGGGGTGAGGCAGAGTATGAGGGGTGACTGCTGTGAGTGGTGAGGCAGAGTGTGAGGGGTGACTGCTGTGTGGGGTGAGGAAGAGTATGAGGGGTGACTGGGGTGTGGGGTGAGGCAGAGTATGAGGGGTGACTGCTGTGAGGGTGAGGCAGAGTGTGAGGGGTGACTGCTGTGAGGGGTGAGGCAGAGTGTGAGGGGTGACTGCTGTGTGGGGTGAGGCAGAGTATGAGGGGTGACTGGGGTGTGGGGTGAGGCAGAGTATGAGGGGTGAGGCAGAGTGTGTGGGGTGAGGCAGAGTGTGAGGGGTGACTGCTGTGGGGGTGAGGCAGAGTGTGAGGGGTGACTGCTGTGAGGGGTGAGGCAGAGTGTGAGGGGTGACTGCTGTGAGGGGTGAGGCAGAGTGTGAGGGGTGACTGCTGTGAGGGGTGAGGCAGAGTGTGAGGGGTGACTGCTGTGAGGGTGAGGCAGAGTGTGAGGGGTGACTGCTGTGAGGGGTGAGGCAGAGTGTGAGGGGTGACTGCTGTGTGGGGTGAGGCAGAGTATGAGGGGTGACTGGGGTGTGGGGTGAGGCAGAGTATGAGGGGTGAGGCAGAGTGTGTGGGGTGAGGCAGAGTGTGAGGGGTGACTGCTGTGGGGGTGAGGCAGAGTGTGAGGGGTGACTGCTGTGAGGGGTGAGGCAGAGTGTGAGGGGTGACTGCTGTGAGGGGTGAGGCAGAGTGTGAGGGGTGACTGCTGTGAGGGGTGAGGCAGAGTGTGAGGGGTGACTGCTGTGAGGGGTGAGGCATGGTATGATGGGTGACTGCTGTGCGGGGTGAGGTAGAGTGTGAGGGGTGATTGCTGTGAGGGATGAGGCAGAGTATGAGGGGTGACTGCTGTGTGGGATGAGGCAGAGTATGAGGGGTGACTGCTGTGTGGGATGAGGCAGAGTATGAGGGGTGACTGCTGTGTGGGGTGAGGGAGAGTGTGAGGGGTGACTGCTGTGTGGGGTGAGGCAGAGTATGAGGGGTGACTGCTGTGTGGGGTGAGGCAGAGTGTGAGGGGTGACTGCTGTGTGGGGTGAGGCAGAGTGTGAGGGGTGACTGCTGTGAGGGGTGAGGCAGAGTGTGAGGGGTGACTGCTGTGTGGGATGAGGCAGAGTGTGAGGCAGAGTATGAGGGGTGACTGCTGTGAGGGGTGAGGCAGAGTATGAGGGGTGACTGCTGTGTGGGGTGAGGCAGAGTATGAGGGGTGACTGCTGTGCGGGGTGAGGCAGAGATTGAGGGGTGACTGCTGTGCGGGGTGAGGCAGAGTATGAAGGGTGACTGCTGTGTGGGATGAGGCAGAGTATGAGGGGTGACTGCTGCGAGGGGTGAGGCAGAGTATGAGGGGTGACTGCTGCGTGGGGTGAGACAGAGTATGAGGGGTGACTGCTGCGTGGGGTGAGGCAGAGCATGAGGGGTGACTGCTGTGAGGGGTGACTGCTGTGAGGGGTGAGGCAGAGTATGAGGGGTGACTGCTGCGTGGGGTGAGACAGAGTATGAGGGGTGACTGCTGCGTGGGGTGAGGCAGAGCATGAGGGGTGACTGCTGTGAGGGGTGACTGCTGCGAGGGGTGAGGCAGAGTATGAGGGGTGACTGCTGCGTGGGGTGAGGCAGAGTATGGGGGGTGACTGCTGCTTGGGGTGAGGCAGAGCATGAGGGGTGACTGCTGTGAGGGGTGACTGCTGTGAGGGGTGAGGCAGAGTATGAGGGGTGACTGCTGTGTGGGGTGAGGCAGAGTGTGAGGGGTGACTGCTGTGAGGGGTGAGGCAGAGTATGAGGGGTGACTGCTGTGTGGGATGAGGCAGAGTATGAGGGGTGACTGCTGTGTGGGGTGAGGGAGAGTGTGAGGGGTGACTGCTGTGTGGGGTGAGGCAGAGTATGAGGGGTGACTGCTGTGAGGGGTGAGGTAGAGTATGAGGGGTGACTGCTGTGAGGGGTGAGGCAGAGTGTGAGGGGTGACTGCTGTGTGGGGTGAGGCAGAGTGTGAGGGGTGACTGCTGTGTGGGGTGAGGAAGAGTATGAGGGGTGACTGCTGTGTCGAGTGTGAGGGGTGACTGCTGTGAGGGGTGAGGCATGGTATGAGGGGTGACTGCTGTGAGGGGTGAGGATGGTATGAGGGGTGACTGCTGTGAGGGGTGAGGCAGAGTATGAGGGGTGACTGCTGTGAGGGGTGAGGCAGAGTGTGAGGGGTGACTGCTGTGTGGAGTGAGGAAGAGTATGAGGGGTGACTGCTGTGTGGGGTGAGGCAGAGTATGAGGGGTGACTGCTGTGTGGGGTGAGGTAGAGTGAGAGGGGTGACTGCTGTGAGGGGTGAGGCATGGTATGAGGGGTGACTGCTGTGTGGGGTGAGGAAGAGTATGAGGGGTGACTGCTGTGTGGAGTGTGAGGGGTGACTGCTGTGAGGGGTGAGGCATGGTATGAGGGGTGACTGCTGTGAGGGGTGAGGCATGGTATGAGGGGTGACTGCTGTGTGGGGTGAGGCAGAGTATGAGGGGTGACTGCTGTGAGGGGTGAGGCAGAGTGTGAGGGGTGACTGCTGTGTGGGGTGAGGCAGAGTATGAGGGGTGACTGCTGTGTGGGGTGAGGCAGAGTATGAGGGGTGACTGCTGTGTGGGGTGAGGCAGAGTGTGAGGGGTGACTGCTGTGAGGGGTGAGGCAGAGTATGAGGGGTGACTGCTGTGTGGGATGAGGCAGAGTGTGAGGGATGACTGCTGTGAGGCAGAGTATGAGGGGTGACTGCTGTGTAGAGTGAGGCAGAGTATGAGGGGTGACTGCTGTGTGGGGTGAGGCAGAGTGAGAGGGGTGACTGCTGTGAGGGGTGACTGCTGTGCGGGGTGAGGCAGAGTATGAAGGGTGACTGCTGTGTGGGATGAGGCAGAGTATGAGGGGTGACTGCTGCGAGGGGTGAGGCAGAGTATGAGGGGTGACTGCTGCGTGGGGTGAGGCAGAGTATGGGGGGTGACTGCTGCTTGGGGTGAGGCAGAGCATGAGGGGTGACTGCTGTGAGGGGTGACTGCTGTGAGGGGTGAGGCAGAGTATGAGGGGTGACTGCTGTGTGGGGTGAGGCAGAGTGTGAGGGGTGACTGCTGTGAGGGGTGAGGCAGAGTATGAGGGGTGACTGCTGCGTGGGGTGAGGCAGAGTATGAGGGGTGACTGCTGCGTGGGGTGAGGCAGAGCATGAGGGGTGACTGCTGTGAGGGGTGAGGCAGAGTATGAGGGGTGACTGCTGTGTGGGGTGAGGCAGAGTGTGAGGGGTGACTGCTGTGAGGGGTGAGGCATGGTATGAGGGGTGACTGCTGTGAGGGGTGAGGCAGGGTATGAGGGGTGACTGCTGTGTGGGGTGAGGCAGGGTAAAAGGGGTGACTGCTGTGAGGGGTGAAGCATGGTAAGAGGGGTGACTGCTGTGTGGGGTGAGGCATGGTATGAGGGGTGACTGCTGTGAGGGGTGAGGCATGGTATGAGGGGTGACTGCAGTGAGGGGTGTGAGGGGTGACTGCTGTGTGGAGTGTGAGGGGTGACTGCTGTGAGGGGTGAGGCATGGTATGAGGGGTGACTGCTGTGTGGAGTGTGAGGGGTGACTGCTGTGAGGGGTGAGGCATGGTATGAGGGGTGACTGCTGCGAGGGGTGAGGCATGGTATGAGGGGTGACTGCTGTGTGGGGTGAGGCAGAGTATGAGGGGTGACTGCTGTGAGGGGTGAGGCAGAGTATGAGGGGTGACTGGGGGGTGGGGTGAGGCAGAGTATGAGGGGTGACTGGGGTGTGGGGTGGGGTGAGGCATAGTATGAGGGGTGACTGCTGTGAGGGGTGAGGCAGAGTGTGAGGGGTGACTGCTGTGAGGGGTGAGGCAGAGTGTGAGGGGTGACTGCTGTGTGTGGTGAGGCAGAGTATGAGGGGTGACTGGGGTGTGGGGTGAGGCAGAGTATGAGGGGTGACTGCTGTGAGGGGTGAGGCAGAGTGTGAGGGGTGACTGCTGTGTGGGGTGAGGCAGAGTGTGAGGGGTGACTGCTGTGTGGGGTGAGGAAGAGTATGAGGGGTGACTGCTGTGTGGAGTGTGAGGGGTGACTGCTGTGAGGGGTGAGGCATGGTATGAGGGGTGACTGCTGTGTGGGGTGAGGCAGAGTATGAGGGGTGACTGCTGTGAGGGGTGAGGCAGAGTGTGAGGGGTGACTGCTGTGTGGGGTGAGGCAGAGTGTGAGGGGTGACTGCTGTGTGGGGTGAGGAAGAGTATGAGGGGTGACTGCTGTGTGGGGTGAGGCAGAGTATGAGGGGTGATTGCTGTGAGGGGTGAGGCAGAGTGAGAGGGGTGACTGCTGTGAGGGGTGAGGCATGGTATGAGGGGTGACTGCTGTGAGGGGTGAGGCAGAGTATGAGGGGTGACTGCTGTGTGGGGTGAGGCAGAGTATGAGGGGTGACTGCTGTGAGGGGTGAGGCAGAGTGTGAGGGGTGACTGCTGTGTGGGGTGAGGCAGAGTATGAGGGGTGACTGGGGTGTGGGGTGAGGCAGAGTATGAGGGGTGACTGCTGTGAGGGTGAGGCAGAGTGTGAGGGGTGACTGCTGTGAGGGGTGAGGCAGAGTGTGAGGGGTGACTGCTGTGTGGGGTGAGGCAGAGTATGAGGGGTGACTGGGGTGTGGGGTGAGGCAGAGTATGAGGGGTGAGGCAGAGTGTGTGGGGTGAGGCAGAGTGTGAGGGGTGACTGCTGTGGGGGTGAGGCAGAGTGTGAGGGGTGACTGCTGTGAGGGGTGAGGCAGAGTGTGAGGGGTGACTGCTGTGAGGGGTGAGGCAGAGTGTGAGGGGTGACTGCTGTGAGGGGTGAGGCAGAGTGTGAGGGGTGACTGCTGTGAGGGGTGAGGCAGAGTGTGTGGGGTGAGGCAGAGTGTGAGGGGTGACTGCTGTGGGGGTGAGGCAGAGTGTGAGGGGTGACTGCTGTGAGGGGTGAGGCAGAGTGTGAGGGGTGACTGCTGTGAGGGGTGAGGCAGAGTGTGAGGGGTGACTGCTGTGAGGGGTGAGGCATGGTATGATGGGTGACTGCTGTGCGGGGTGAGGCAGAGTGTGAGGGGTGACTGCTGTGTGGGGTGAGGTAGAGTGTGAGGGGTGACTGCTGTGAGGGGTGAGGCAGAGTATGAGGGGTGACTGCTGTGAGGGGTGAGGCAGAGTATGAGGGGTGACTGCTGTGTGGGATAAGGCAGAGTATGAGGGGTGACTGCTGTGTGGGATGAGGCAGAGTATGAGGGGTGACTGCTGTGTGGGGTGAGGGAGAGTGTGAGGGGTGACTGCTGTGTGGGGTGAGGCAGAGTATGAGGGGTGACTGCTGTGTGGGGTGAGGCAGAGTGTGAGGGGTGACTGCTGTGTGGGGTGAGGCAGAGTGTGAGGGGTGACTGCTGTGAGGGGTGAGGCAGAGTGTGAGGGGTGACTGCTGTGTGGGATGAGGCAGAGTGTGAGGCAGAGTATGAGGGGTGACTGCGGTGTAGAGTGAGGCAGAGTATGAGGGGTGACTGCTGTGAGGGGTGAGGCAGAGTATGAGGGGTGACTGCTGTGTGGGGTGAGGCAGAGTATGAGGGGTGACTGCTGTGCGGGGTGAGGCAGAGATTGAGGGGTGACTGCTGTGCGGGGTGAGGCAGAGTATGAAGGGTGACTGCTGTGTGGGATGAGGCAGAGTATGAGGGGTGACTGCTGCGAGGGGTGAGGCAGAGTATGAGGGGTGACTGCTGCGTGGGGTGAGGCAGAGCATGAGGGGTGACTGCTGTGAGGGGTGAGGTAGAGTATGAGGGGTGACTGCTGTGTGGGGTGAGGCAGAGTGTGAGGGGTGACTGCTGTGAGGGGTGCGGCAGGGTATGAGGGGTGACTGCTGTGTGGGGTGAGGCATGGTAAAAGGGGTGACTGCTGTGAGGGGTGAGGCATGGTATGAGGGGTGACTGCTGTGTGGGGTGAGGCATGGTATGAGGGGTGACTGCTGTGAGGGGTGAGGCATGGTATGAGGGGTGACTGCTGTGAGGGGTGACGGCTGTGTGGAGTGTGAGGGGTGACTGCTGTGAGGGGTGAGGCATGGTATGAGGGGTGACTGCTGTGTGGAGTGTGAGGGGTGACTGCTGTGAGGGGTGAATGCTGTGAGGGGTGAGGCATGGTATGAGGGGTGACTGCTGTGTGGGGTGAGGCAGAGTAATAGGGGTGACTGCTGTGAGGGGTGAGGCAGAGTATGAGGGGTGACTGGGGTGTGGGGTGAGGCAGAGTATGAGGGGTGACTGGGGTGAGGCATAGTATGAGGGGTGACTGCTGTGAGGGGTGAGGCAGAGTGTGAGGGGTGACTGCTGTGAGGGGTGAGGCAGAGTGTGAGGGGTGACTGCTGTGTGGGGTGAGGAAGAGTATGAGTGGTGACTGCTGTGTGGAGTGTGAGGGGTGACTGCTGTGAGGGGTGAGGCATGGTATGAGGGGTGACTGCTGTGAGGGGTGAGGCATGGTATGAGGGGTGACTGCTGTGTGGGGTGAGGCAGAGTATGAGGGGTGACTGCTGTGAGGGGTGAGGCAGAGTATGAGGGGTGACTGCTGTGAGGGGTGAGGCAGAGTGTGAGGGGTGAGGCAGAGTGTGAGGGGTGACTGCTGTGTGGGGTGAGGCAGAGTATGAGGGGTGACTGGGGTGTGGGGTGAGGCAGAGTATGAGGGGTGACTGCTGTGAGGGGTGACTGCTGTGTGGGGTGAGGCAGAGTATGAGGGGTGACTGCTGTGAGGGGTGAGGCAGAGTATGAGGGGTGACTGGGGTGTGGGGTGAGGCAGTGTTTGGGGGGTGACTGCTGTGAGGAGTGAGGCAGAGTGTGAGGGGTGACTGCTGTGTGAGTGTGAGGGGTGACTGCTGTGTGGGGTGAGGCAGAGTATGAGGGGTGACTGCTGTGAGGGGTGAGGCAGAGTATGAGGGGTGACTGGGGTGTGGGGTGAGGCAGAGTATGAGGGGTGACTGCTGTGAGGGGTGACTGCTGTGTGGGGTGAGGCAGAGTATGAGGGGTGACTGCTGTGAGGGGTGAGGCAGAGTGTGAGGGGTGAGGCAGAGTATGAGGGGAGACTGCTGTGAGGGGTGAGGCATGGTATGAGGGGTGACTGCGGTGAGGGGTGAGGCATGGTATGAGGGGTGACTGCTGTGAGGGGTGAGGCATGGTATGAGGGGTGACTGCTGTGAGGGGTGAGGCAGAGTGAGAGGGGTGACTGCTGTGAGGGGTGAGGCATGGTATGAGGGGTGACTGCTGTGAGGGGTGAGGCAGAGTATGAGGGGTGACTGCTGTGTGGGGTGAGGCAGAGTATGAGGGGTGACTGCTGTGTGGGGTGAGGCAGAGTGAGAGGGGTGACTGCTGTGAGGGGTGACTGCTGTGAGGGGTGAGGCAGAGTATGAGGGGTGACTGCTGTGTGGGATGAGGCAGAGTATGAGGGGTGACTGCTGCGAGGGGTGAGGCAGAGTATGAGGGGTGACTGGGGTGAGGGGTGAGGCAGAGTATGAGGGGAGACTGCTGTGAGGGGTGAGGCATGGTATGAGGGGTGACTGCGGTGAGGGGTGAGGCATGGTATGAGGGGTGACTGCTGTGAGGGGTGAGGCATGGTATGAGGGGTGACTGCTGTGAGGGGTGAGGCAGAGTGAGAGGGGTGACTGCTGTGAGGGGTGAGGCATGGTATGAGGGGTGACTGCTGTGAGGGGTGAGGCAGAGTATGAGGGGTGACTGCTGTGTGGGGTGAGGCAGAGTATGAGGGGTGACTGCTGTGTGGGGTGAGGCAGAGTGAGAGGGGTGACTGCTGTGAGGGGTGACTGCTGTGAGGGGTGAGGCAGAGTATGAGGGGTGACTGCTGTGTGGGATGAGGCAGAGTATGAGGGGTGACTGCTGCGAGGGGTGAGGCAGAGTATGAGGGGTGACTGCTGCGTGGGGTGAGGCAGAGCATGAGGGGTGACTGCTGCGTGGGGTGAGGCAGAGCAAGAGGGGTGACTGCTGTGAGGGGTGAGGCAGAGTATGAGGGGTGACTGCTGTGTGGGGTGAGGCATGGTATGAGGGGTGACTGCTGTGAGGGGTGAGGCATGGTATGAGGGGTGACTGCTGTGTGGAGTGTGAAGGGTGACTGCTGTGAGGGGTGAGGCATGGTATGAGGGGTGACTGCTGTGTGGAGTGTGAGGGGTGACTGCTGTGAGGGGTGACTGCTGTGAGGGGTGAGGCATGGTATGAGGGGTGACTGGGGTGTGGGGTGAGGCAGAGTATGAGGGGTGACTGCTGTGAGGGGTGAGGCAGAGTGTGAGGGGTGACTGCTGTGTGGGGTGAGGCAGAGTATGAGGGGTGACTGGGGTGTGGGGTGAGGCAGAGTATGAGGGGTGACTGCAGTGTGGGGTGAGGCAGAGTATGAGGGGTGACTGCTGTGTGGGGTGAGGCAGAGTGTGAGGGGTGACTGCTGTGTGGGGTGAGGCAGAGTGTGAGGGGTGACTGCTGTGAGGGGTGAGGCAGAGTATGAGGGGTGACTGCTGTGTGGGATGAGGCAGAGTGTGAGGGGTGACTGCTGTGAGGCAGAGTATGAGGGGTGACTGCTGTGTGGGGTGAGGCAGAGTATGAGGGGTGACTGCTGTGAGGGTTGAGGCAGAGTATGAGGGGTGACTGCTGTGCGGGGTGAGGCAGAGTATGAAGGGTGACTGCTGTGTGGGATGAGGCAGAGTATGAGGGGTGACTGCTGCGAGGGGTGACTGCTGTGAGGGGTGACTGCTGTGAGGGGTAAGGCATGGTATGAGGGGTGACTGCTGTGTGGGGTGAGGCAGAGTATGAGGGGTGACTGCTGTGAGGGGTGAGGCAGAGTATGAGGGGTGACTGGGGTGTGGGGTGAGGCAGAGTATGAGGGGTGACTGGGGTGTGGGGTGAGGCATAGTATGAGGGGTGACTGCTGTGAGGGGTGAGGCATGGTATGAGGGGTGACTGCTGTGTGGGGTGAGGCAGAGTATGAGGGGTGACTGCTGTGAGGGGTGAGGCAGAGTATGAGGGGTGACTGGGGTGTGGGGTGAGGCAGAGTATGAGGGGTGACTGGGGTGTGGGGGGGGGTGAGGCATAGTATGAGGGGTGACTGGGGTGTGGGGTGAGGCATAGTATGAGGGGTGACTGCTGTGAGGGGTGAGGCATGGTATGAGGGGTGACTGCTGTGAGGGGTGACTGGGGTGTGGGGTGAGGCAGAGTATGAGGGGTGACTGGGGTGTGGGGGGGGGTGAGGCAGAGTATGAGGGGTGACTGGGGTGTGGGGTGAGGCATAGTATGAGGGGTGACTGCTGTGAGGGGTGAGGTATGGTATGAGGGGTGACTGCTGTGAGGGGTGAGGCAGAGTGTGAGGGGTGACTGCTGTGAGGGGTGAGGCAGAGTGTGAGGGGTGACTGCTGTGTGGGGTGAGGCAGAGTATGAGGGGTGACTGGGGTGTGGGGTGAGGCAGAGTATGAGGGGTGACTGCTGTGAGGGGTGAGGCATGGTATGAGGGGTGACTGCTGTGAGGGGTGAGGCAGAGTTTGAGGGGTGACTGCTGTGTGGGGTGAGGCAGAGTATGAGGGGTGACTGCTGTGAGGGGTGAGGCAGAGTATGAGGGGTGACTGGGGTGTGGGGTGAGGCAGAGTAAGAGGGGTGACTGGGGTGTGGGGTGGGGTGAGGCAGAGTATGAGGGGTGACTGCTGTGAGGGGTGAGGCAGAGTGTCAGGGGTGACTGCTGTGAGGGGTGAGGCAGAGTATGAGGGGTGACTGCTGTGAGGGGTGAGGCAGAGTGTGAGGGGTGACTGCTGTGAGGGGTGAGGCAGAGTGTGAGGGGTGACTGCTGTGTGGGGTGAGGCAGAGTGTGAGGGGTGACTGGGGTGTGGGGTGAGGCAGAGTATGAGGGGTGACTGCTGTGAGGGGTGAGGCAGAGTATGAGGGGTGACTGCTGTGAGGGGTGAGGCAGAGTGTGAGGGGTGACTGCTGTGAGGGGTGAGGCAGAGTATGAGGGGTGACTGCTGTGTGGGATGAGGCAGAGTATGAGGGGTGACTGCTGTGAGGGGTGAGGCAGAGTATGAGGGGTGATTGCTGTGAGGGGTGAGGCAGAGTGTGAGGGGTGACTGCTGTGAGGGGTGAGGCAGAGTATGAGGGGTGACTGCTGTGTGGGGTGAGGCAGAGTGTGAGGGGTGACTGCTGTGAGGGGTGAGGCAGTGTATGAGGGGTGACTGCTGTGTGGGGTGAGGCATGGTAAAAGGGGTGACTGCTGTGAGGGGTGAGGCATGGTATGAGGGGTGACTGCTGTGTGGGGTGAGGCATGGTATGAGGGGTGACTGCTGTGAGGGGTGAGGCATGGTATGAGGGGTGACTGCTGTGAGGGGTGACTGCAGTGTGGAGTGTGAGGGGTGACTGCTGTGAGGGGTGAGGCATGGTATGAGGGGTGACTGCTGTGTGGAGTGTGAGGGGTGACTGCTGTGAGGGGTGACTGCTGTGAGGGGTGAGGCATGGTATGAGGGGTGACTGCTGTGTGGGGTGAGGCAGAGTATGAGGGGTGACTGCTGTGAGGGGTGAGGCAGAGTATGAGGGGTGACTGGGGTGTGGGGTGAGGCAGAGTATGAGGGGTGACTGGGGTGTGGGGTGGGGTGAGGCATAGTATGAGGGGTGACTGCTGTGAGGGGTGAGGCAGAGTGTGAGGGGTGACTGCTGTGAGGGGTGAGGCAGAGTGTGAGGGGTGACTGCTGTGTGGGGTGAGGCAGAGTATGAGGGGTGACTGGGGTGTGGGGTGAGGCAGAGTATGAGGGGTGACTGCTGTGAGGGGTGAGGCATGGTATGAGGGGTGAGGCAGAGTTTGAGGGGTGACTGCTGTGTGGGGTGAGGCAGAGTATGAGGGGTGACTGCTGTGAGGGGTGAGGCAGAGTATGAGGGGTGACTGGGGTGTGGGGTGAGGCAGAGTAAGAGGGGTGACTGGGGTGTGGGGTGGGGTGAGGCAGAGTATGAGGGGTGACTGCTGTGAGGGGTGAGGCAGAGTGTCAGGGGTGACTGCTGTGAGGGGTGAGGCAGAGTATGAGGGGTGACTGCTGTGAGGGGTGAGGCAGAGTGTGAGGGGTGACTGCTGTGAGGGGTGAGGCAGAGTGTGAGGGGTGACTGCTGTGAGGGGTGAGGCAGAGTGTGAGGGGTGACTGCTGTGAGGGGTGAGGCAGAGTGTGAGGGGTGACTGCTGTGCGGGGTGAGGCAGAGTGTGAGGGGTGACTGCTGTGCGGGGTGAGGCAGAGTGTGAGGGGTGACTGCTGTGTGGGGTGAGGCAGAGTGTGAGGGGTGATTGCTGTGAGGGGTGAGGCAGAGTGTGAGGGGTGACTGCTGTGAGGGGTGAGGCAGAGTATGAGGGGTGACTGCTGTGTGGGATGAGGCAGAGTATGAGGGGTGACTGCTGTATAGGATGAGGCAGAGTATGAGGGGTGACTGCTGTGTGGGGTGAGGCAGAGTGTGAGGCGTGACTGCTGTGTGGGGTGAGGCAGAGTATGAGGGGTGACTGCTGTGTGGGGTGAGGCAGAGTGTGAGGGGTGACTGCTGTGCGGGGTGAGGCAGAGTATGAAGGGTGACTGCTGTGTGGGATGAGGCAGAGTATGAGGAGTGACTGCTGCGAGGGGTGAGGCAGAGTATGAGGGGTGACTGCTGCGTGGGGTGAGGCAGAGTATGAGGGGTGACTGCTGTGCGGGGTGAGGCAGAGTGTGAGGGGTGATTGCTGTGAGGGGTGAGGCAGAGTGTGAGGGGTGACTGCTGTGAGGGGTGAGGCAGAGTATGAGGGGTGACTGCTGTGTGGGATGAGGCAGAGTATGAGGGGTGACTGGGGTGTGGGGTGGGGTGAGGCATAGTATGAGGGGTGACTGCTGTGAGGGGTGAGGCATGGTATGAGGGGTGACTGCTGTGAGGGGTGAGGCAGAGTATGAGGGGTGACTGCTGTGAGGGGTGAGGCAGAGTGTGAGGGGTGACTGCTGTGAGGGGTGAGGCAGAGTGTGAGGGGTGACTGCTGTGTGGGGTGAGGCAGAGTGTGAGGGGTGACTGGGGTGTGGGGTGAGGCAGAGTATGAGGGGTGAGGCAGAGTGTGTGGGGTGAGGCAGAGTGTGAGGGGTGACTGCTGTGAGGGGTGAGGCAGAGTGTGAGGGGTGACTGCTGTGAGGGGTGAGGCAGAGTGTGAGGGGTGACTGCTGTGAGGGGTGAGGCAGAGTGTGAGGGGTGACTGCTGTGAGGGGAGAGGCAGAGTGTGAGGGGTGACTGCTGTGAGGGGTGAGGCAGAGTGTGAGGGGTGACAGCTGTGTGGGGTGAGGCAGAGTATGAGGGGTGACTGGGGTGTGGGGAGAGGCAGAGTATGAGGGGTGAGGCAGAGTGTGTGGGGTGAGGCAGAGTGTGAGGGGTGACTGCTGTGAGGGGTGAGGCAGAGTGTGAGGGGTGACTGCTGTGAGGGGTGAGGCAGAGTGTGAGGGGTGACTGCTGTGCGGGGTGAGGCAGAGTGTGAGGGGTGACTGCTGTGTGGGGTGAGGCAGAGTGTGAGGGGTGATTGCTGTGAGGGGTGAGGCAGAGTGTGAGGGGTGACTGCTGTGAGGGGTGAGGCAGAGTATGAGGGGTGACTGCTGTGTGGGATGAGGCAGAGTATGAGGGGTGACTGCTGTGAGGGGTGAGGCAGAGTATGAGGGGTGATTGCTGTGAGGGGTGAGGCAGAGTGTGAGGGGTGACTGCTGTGAGGGGTGAGGCAGAGTATGAGGGGTGACTGCTGTGTGGGGTGAGGCAGAGTGTGAGGGGTGACTGCTGTGAGGGGTGAGGCAGTGTATGAGGGGTGACTGCTGTGTGGGGTGAGGCATGGTAAAAGGGGTGACTGCTGTGAGGGGTGAGGCATGGTATGAGGGGTGACTGCTGTGTGGGGTGAGGCATGGTATGAGGGGTGACTGCTGTGAGGGGTGAGGCATGGTATGAGGGGTGACTGCTGTGAGGGGTGACTGCAGTGTGGAGTGTGAGGGGTGACTGCTGTGAGGGGTGAGGCATGGTATGAGGGATGACTGCTGTGTGGAGTGTGAGGGGTGACTGCTGTGAGGGGTGACTGCTGTGAGGGGTGAGGCATGGTATGAGGGGTGACTGCTGTGTGGGGTGAGGCAGAGTATGAGGGGTGACTGGGGTGTGGGGTGAGGCAGAGTATGAGGGGTGACTGGGGTGTGGGGTGGGGTGAGGCATAGTATGAGGGGTGACTGCTGTGAGGGGTGAGGCAGAGTGTGAGGGGTGACTGCTGTGAGGGGTGAGGCAGAGTGTGAGGGGTGACTGCTGTGTGGGGTGAGGCAGAGTATGAGGGGTGACTGGGGTGTGGGGTGAGGCAGAGTATGAGGGGTGACTGCTGTGAGGGGTGAGGCATGGTATGAGGGGTGACTGCTGTGAGGGGTGAGGCAGAGTTTGAGGGGTGACTGCTGTGTGGGGTGAGGCAGAGTATGAGGGGTGACTGCTGTGAGGGGTGAGGCAGAGTATGAGGGGTGACTGGGGTGTGGGGTGAGGCAGAGTAAGAGGGGTGACTGGAGTGTGGGGTGGGGTGAGGCAGAGTATGAGGGGTGACTGCTGTGAGGGGTGAGGCAGAGTGTCAGGGGTGACTGCTGTGAGGGGTGAGGCAGAGTATGAGGGGTGACTGCTGTGAGGGGTGAGGCAGAGTGTGAGGGGTGACTGCTGTGAGGGGTGAGGCAGAGTGTGAGGGGTGACTGCTGTGTGGGGTGAGGCAGAGTGTGAGGGGTGAGGCAGAGTGTGTGGGGTGAGGCAGAGTGTGAGGGGTGACTGCTGTGAGGGGTGAGGCAGAGTGTGAGGGGTGACTGCTGTGAGGGGTGAGGCAGAGTGTAAGGGGTGACTGCTGTGAGGGGTGAGGCAGAGTGTGAGGGGTGACTGCTGTGAGGGGTGAGGCAGAGTGTGAGGGGTGACTGCTGTGAGGGGTGAGGCAGAGTGTGAGGGGTGACAGCTGTGTGGGGTGAGGCAGAGTATGAGGGGTGACTGGGGTGTGGGGAGAGGCAGAGTATGAGGGGTGAGGCAGAGTGTGTGGGGTGAGGCAGAGTGTGAGGGGTGACTGCTGTGAGGGGTGAGGCAGAGTGTGAGGGGTGACTGCTGTGAGGGGTGAGGCAGAGTGTGAGGGGTGACTGCTGTGCGGGGTGAGGCAGAGTGTGAGGGGTGACTGCTGTGTGGGGTGAGGCAGAGTGTGAGGGGTGATTGCTGTGAGGGGTGAGGCAGAGTGTGAGGGGTGACTGCTGTGAGGGGTGAGGCAGAGTATGAGGGGTGACTGCTGTGTGGGATGAGGCAGAGTATGAGGGGTGACTGCTGTGTAGGATGAGGCAGAGTATGAGGGGTGACTGCTGTGTGGGGTGAGGCAGAGTGTGAGGCGTGACTGCTGTGTGGGGTGAGGCAGAGTATGAGGGGTGACTGCTATGTGGGGTGAGGCAGAGTGTGAGGGGTGACTGCTGTGAGGGGTGAGGCAGAGTATGAGGGGTGACTGCTGTGCGGGGTGAGGCAGAGTATGAAGGGTGACTGCTGTGTGGGATGAGGCAGAGTATGAGGAGTGACTGCTGCGAGGGGTGAGGCAGAGTATGAGGGGTGACTGCTGCGTGGGGTGAGGCAGAGTATGAGGGGTGACTGCTGTGCGGGGTGAGGCAGAGTGTGAGGGGTGATTGCTGTGAGGGGTGAGGCAGTGTGAGGGGTGACTGCTGTGAGGGGTGAGGCAGAGTATGAGGGGTGACTGGGGTGTGGGGTGGGGTGAGGCATAGTATGAGGGGTGACTGCTGTGAGGGGTGAGGCATGGTATGAGGGGTGACTGCTGTGAGGGGTGAGGCAGGGTATGAGGGGTGACTGCTGTGTGGGGTGAGGCATGGTAAAAGGGGTGACTGCTGTGAGGGGTGAGGCATGGTAAGAGGGGTGACTGCTGTGTGGGGTGAGGCAAGGTATGAGGGGTGACTGCTGTGAGGGGTGAGGCATGGTATGAGGGGTGACTGCAGTGAGGGGTGTGAGGGGTGACTGCTGTGTGGAGTGTGAGGGGTGACTGCTGTGAGGGGTGAGGCATGGTATGAGGGGTGACTGCTGTGTGGAGTGTGAGGGGTGACTGCTGTGAGGGGTGAGGCATGGTATGAGGGGTGACTGCTGCGAGGGGTGAGGCATGGTATGAGGGGTGACTGCTGTGTGGGGTGAGGAAGAGTATGAGGGGTGACTGCTGTGAGGGGTGAGGCAGAGTATGAGGTGTGACTGCTATGAGGGGTGAGGCAGAGTATGAGGGGTGACTGGGGTGTGGGGTGGGGTGAGGCATAGTATGAGGGGTGACTGCTGTGAGGGGTGAGGCAGAGTGTGAGGGGTGACTGCTGTGAGGGGTGAGGCAGAGTGTGAGGGGTGACTGCTGTGTGGGGTGAGGCAGAGTATGAGGGGTGACTGGGGTGTGGTGTGAGGCAGAATATGAGGGGTGACTGCTGTGTGGGGTGAGGCAGAGTATGAGGGGTGACTGCTGTGTGGGGTGAGGCAGAGTATGAGGGGTGACTGCTGTGTGGGGTGAGGCAGAGTATGAGGGGTGCCTGGGGTGTGGGGTGAGGCAGAGTATGAGGGGTGAGGCAGAGTGTGTGGGGTGAGGCAGAGTGTGAGGGGTGACTGCTGTGAGGGGTGAGGCAGAGTGTGAGGGGTGACTGCTGTGAGGGGTGAGGCAGAGTATGAGGGGTGACTGGGGTGTGGGCTGAGGCAGAGTATGAGGGGTGAGGCAGAGTGTGTGGGGTGAGGCAGAGTGTGAGGGGTGAGGCAGAGTGTGAGGGGTGACTGCTGTGAGGGGTGAGGCAGAGTGTGAGGGGTGACTGCTGTGAGGGGTGAGGCAGTGTGAGGGGTGACTGCTGTGAGGGGTGAGGCAGAGTGTGAGGGGTGACTGCTGTGAGGGGAGAGGCAGAGTGTGAGGGGTGACTGCTGTGTGGGGTGAGGTAGAGTGTGAGGGGTGATTGCTGTGAGGGGTGAGGCAGAGTATGAGGGGTGACTGCTGTGTGGGATGAGGCAGAGTATGAGGGGTGACTGCTGTGTGGGATGAGGCAGAGTGTGAGGGGTGACTGCTGTGAGGGGTGAGGCATGGTATGAGGGGTGACTGCTGTGAGGGGTGAGGCAGAGTATGAGGGGTGACTGCTGTGAGGGGTGAGGCATGGTATGAGGGGTGACTGCTGTGAGGGGTGAGGCAGAGTATGAGGGGTGACTGCTGTGTGGGGTGAGGCAGAGTAGGAGGGGTGACTGCTGTGAGGGGTGAGGCATGGTATGAGGGGTGACTGCTGTGAGGGGTGAGGCAGAGTATGAGGGGTGACTGCTGTGTGGGGTGAGGCAGAGTAGGAGGGGTGACTGCTGTGAGGGGTGAGGCAGAGTATGAGGGGTGACTGCTGTGAGGGGTGACTGCAGTGTGGAGTGTGAGGGGTGACTGCTGTGAGGGGTGAGGCATGGAATGAGGGGTGACTGCTGTGTGGAGTGTGAGGGGTGACTGCTGTGAGGGGTGACTGCTGTGAGGGGTGAGGCATGGTATGAGGGGTGACTGCTGTGTGGGGTGAGGCAGAGAATGAGGGGTGACTGCTGTGAGGGGTGAGGCAGAGTATGAGGGGTGACTGGGGTGTGGGGTGAGGCAGAGTATGAGGGGTGACTGGGGTGTGGGGTGGGGTGAGGCATAGTATGAGGGGTGACTGCTGTGAGGGGTGAGGCAGAGTGTGAGGGGTGACTGCTGTGTGGGGTGAGGCAGAGTATGAGGGGTGACTGGGGTGTGGGGTGAGGCAGAGTATGAGGGGTGACTGCTGTGAGGGGTGAGGCAGAGTGTGAGGGGTGACTGCTGTGTGGGGTGAGGCAGAGTGTGAGGGGTGACTGCTGTGTGGGGTGAGGAAGAGTATGAGGGGTGACTGCTGTGTCGAGTGTGAGGGGTGACTGCTGTGAGGGGTGTGGCATGGTATGAGGGGTGACTGCTGTGAGGGGTGAGGCATGGTATGAGGGGTGACTGCTGTGAGGGGTGAGGCAGAGTATGAGGGGTGACTGCTGTGAGGGGTGAGGCAGAGTGTGAGGGGTGACTGCTGTGTGGAGTGAGGAAGAGTATGAGGGGTGACTGCTGTGTGGGGTGAGGCAGAGTATGAGGGGTGACTGCTGTGTGGGGTGAGGTAGAGTGAGAGGGGTGACTGCTGTGAGGGGTGAGGCATGGTATGAGGGGTGACTGCTGTGTGGGGTGAGGAAGAGTATGAGGGGTGACTGCTGTGTGGAGTGTGAGGGGTGACTGCTGTGAGGGGTGAGGCATGGTATGAGGGGTGACTGCTGTGAGGGGTGAGGCATGGTATGAGGGGTGACTGCTGTGTGGGGTGAGGCAGAGTATGAGGGGTGACTGCTGTGAGGGGTGAGGCAGAGTGTGAGGGGTGACTGCTGTGTGGGGTGAGGCAGAGTATGAGGGGTGACTGCTGTGTAGAGTGAGGCAGAGTATGAGGGGTGACTGCTGTGTGGGGTGAGGCAGAGTGTGAGGGGTGACTGCTGTGAGGGGTGAGGCAGAGTATGAGGGGTGACTGCTGTGTGGGATGAGGCAGAGTGTGAGGGGTGACTGCTGTGAGGCAGAGTATGAGGGGTGACTGCTGTGTAGAGTGAGGCAGAGTGTGAGGGGTGACTGCTGTGTGGGGTGAGGCAGAGTGAGAGGGGTGACTGCTGTGAGGGGTGACTGCTGTGCGGGGTGAGGCAGAGTATGAAGGGTGACTGCTGTGTGGGATGAGGCAGAGTATGAGGGGTGACTGCTGCGAGGGGTGAGGCAGAGTATGAGGGGTGACTGCTGCGTGGGGTGAGGCAGAGTATGGGGGGTGACTGCTGCGTGGGGTGAGGCAGAGCATGAGGGGTGACTGCTGTGAGGGGTGACTGCTGTGAGGGGTGAGGCAGAGTATGAGGGGTGACTGCTGTGTGGGGTGAGGCAGAGTGTGAGGGGTGACTGCTGTGAGGGGTGAGGCAGAGTATGAGGGGTGACTGCTGCGTGGGGTGAGGCAGAGTATGAGGGGTGACTGCTGTGTGGGATGAGGCAGAGTGTGAGGGGTGACTGCTGTGAAGGGTGACTGCTGTGAGGGGTGAGGCAGAGTGAGAGGGGTGACTGCTGTGAGGGGTGAGGCATGGTATGAGGGGTGACTGCTGTGAGGGGTGAGGCAGAGTATGAGGGGTGACTGCTGTGTGGGGTGAGGCAGAGTATGAGGGGTGACTGCTGTGAGGGGTGAGGCAGAGTATGAGGGGTGACTGCAGTGTGGAGTGTGAGGGGTGACTGCTGTGAGAGGTGAGGCATGGAATGAGGGGTGACTGCTGTGTGGAGTGTGAGGGGTGACTGCTGTGAGGGGTGACTGCTGTGAGGGGTGAGGCATGGTATGAGGGGTGACTGCTGTGTGGGGTGAGACAGAGAATGAGGGGTGACTGCTGTGAGGGGTGAGGCAGAGTATGAGGGGTGACTGGGGTGTGGGGTGAGGCAGAGTATGAGGGGTGACTGGGGTGTGGGGTGGGGTGAGGCATAGTATGAGGGGTGACTGCTGTGAGGGGTGAGGCAGAGTGTGAGGGGTGACTGCTGTGAGGGGTGAGGCAGAGTGTGAGGGGTGACTGCTGTGTGGGGTGAGGCAGAGTATGAGGGGTGACTGGGGTGTGGGGTGAGGCAGAGTATGAGGGGTGACTGCTGTGAGGGGTGAGGCTGAGTGTGAGGGGTGACTGCTGTGTGGGGTGAGGCAGAGTGTGAGGGGTGACTGCTGTGTGGGGTGAGGAAGAGTATGAGGGGTGACTGCTGTGTCGAGTGTGAGGGGTGACTGCTGTGAGGGGTGAGGCATGGTATGAGGGGTGACTGCTGTGAGGGGTGAGGCATGGTATGAGGGGTGACTGCTGTGAGGTGTGAGGCAGAGTATGAGGGGTGACTGCTGTGAGGGGTGAGGCAGAGTGTGAGGGGTGACTGCTGTGTGGAGTGAGGAAGAGTATGAGGGGTGACTGCTGTGTGGGGTGAGGCAGAGTATGAGGGGTGACTGCTGTGTGGGGTGAGGTAGAGTGAGAGGGGTGACTGCTGTGAGGGGTGAGGCATGGTATGAGGGGTGACTGCTGTGTGGGGTGAGGAAGAGTATGAGGGGTGACTGCTGTGTGGAGTGTGAGGGGTGACTGCTGTGAGGGGTGAGGCATGGTATGAGGGGTGACTGCTGTGAGGGGTGAGGCATGGTATGAGGGGTGACTGCTGTGTGGGGTGAGGCAGAGTATGAGGGGTGACTGCTGTGAGGGGTGAGGCAGAGTGTGAGGGGTGACTGCTGTGTGGGGTGAGGCAGAGTATGAGGGGTGACTGCTGTGTGGGGTGAGGCAGAGTATGAGGGGTGACTGCTGTGTGGGGTGAGGCAGAGTGTGAGGGGTGACTGCTGTGAGGGGTGAGGCAGAGTATGAGGGGTGACTGCTGTGTGGGATGAGGCAGAGTGTGAGGGGTGACTGCTGTGAGGCAGAGTATGAGGGGTGACTGCTGTGTAGAGTGAGGCAGAGTGTGAGGGGTGACTGCTGTGTGGGGTGAGGCAGAGTGAGAGGGGTGACTGCTGTGAGGGGTGACTGCTGTGCGGGGTGAGGCAGAGTATGAAGGGTGACTGCTGTGTGGGATGAGGCAGAGTATGAGGGGTGACTGCTGCGAGGGGTGAGGCAGAGTATGAGGGGTGACTGCTGCGTGGGGTGAGGCAGAGTATGGGGGGTGACTGCTGCGTGGGGTGAGGCAGAGCATGAGGGGTGACTGCTGTGAGGGGTGACTGCTGTGAGGGGTGAGGCAGAGTATGAGGGGTGACTGCTGTGTGGGGTGAGGCAGAGTGTGAGGGGTGACTGCTGTGAGGGGTGAGGCAGAGTATGAGGGGTGACTGCTGCGTGGGGTGAGGCAGAGTATGAGGGGTGACTGCTGCGTGGGGTGAGGCAGAGCATGAGGGGTGACTGCTGTGTGGGGTGAGGCAGAGAATGAGGGGTGACTGCTGTGAGGGGTGAGGCAGAGTATGAGGGGTGACTGGGGTGTGGGGTGAGGCAGAGTATGAGGGGTGACTGGGGTGTGGGGTGGGGTGAGGCATAGTATGAGGGGTGACTGCTGTGAGGGGTGAGGCAGAGTGTGAGGGGTGACTGCTGTGAGGGGTGAGGCAGAGTGTGAGGGGTGACTGCTGTGTGGGGTGAGGCAGAGTATGAGGGGTGACTGGGGTGTGGGGTGAGGCAGAGTATGAGGGGTGACTGCTGTGAGGGGTGAGGCTGAGTGTGAGGGGTGACTGCTGTGTGGGGTGAGGCAGAGTGTGAGGGGTGACTGCTGTGTGGGGTGAGGAAGAGTATGAGGGGTGACTGCTGTGTCGAGTGTGAGGGGTGACTGCTGTGAGGGGTGAGGCATGGTATGAGGGGTGACTGCTGTGAGGGGTGAGGCATGGTATGAGGGGTGACTGCTGTGAGGTGTGAGGCAGAGTATGAGGGGTGACTGCTGTGAGGGGTGAGGCAGAGTGTGAGGGGTGACTGCTGTGTGGAGTGAGGAAGAGTATGAGGGGTGACTGCTGTGTGGGGTGAGGCAGAGTATGAGGGGTGACTGCTGTGTGGGGTGAGGTAGAGTGAGAGGGGTGACTGCTGTGAGGGGTGAGGCATGGTATGAGGGGTGACTGCTGTGTGGGGTGAGGAAGAGTATGAGGGGTGACTGCTGTGTGGAGTGTGAGGGGTGACTGCTGTGAGGGGTGAGGCATGGTATGAGGGGTGACTGCTGTGAGGGGTGAGGCATGGTATGAGGGGTGACTGCTGTGTGGGGTGAGGCAGAGTATGAGGGGTGACTGCTGTGAGGGGTGAGGCAGAGTGTGAGGGGTGACTGCTGTGTGGGGTGAGGCAGAGTATGAGGGGTGACTGCTGTGTGGGGTGAGGCAGAGTATGAGGGGTGACTGCTGTGTGGGGTGAGGCAGAGTGTGAGGGGTGACTGCTGTGAGGGGTGAGGCAGAGTATGAGGGGTGACTGCTGTGTGGGATGAGGCAGAGTGTGAGGGGTGACTGCTGTGAGGCAGAGTATGAGGGGTGACTGCTGTGTAGAGTGAGGCAGAGTGTGAGGGGTGACTGCTGTGTGGGGTGAGGCAGAGTGAGAGGGGTGACTGCTGTGAGGGGTGACTGCTGTGCGGGGTGAGGCAGAGTATGAAGGGTGACTGCTGTGTGGGATGAGGCAGAGTATGAGGGGTGACTGCTGCGAGGGGTGAGGCAGAGTATGAGGGGTGACTGCTGCGTGGGGTGAGGCAGAGTATGGGGGGTGACTGCTGCGTGGGGTGAGGCAGAGCATGAGGGGTGACTGCTGTGAGGGGTGACTGCTGTGAGGGGTGAGGCAGAGTATGAGGGGTGACTGCTGTGTGGGGTGAGGCAGAGTGTGAGGGGTGACTGCTGTGAGGGGTGAGGCAGAGTATGAGGGGTGACTGCTGCGTGGGGTGAGGCAGAGTATGAGGGGTGACTGCTGCGTGGGGTGAGGCAGAGCATGAGGGGTGACTGCTGTGAGGGGTGAGGCAGAGTATGAGGGGTGACTGCTGTGTGGGGTGAGGCAGAGTGTGAGGGGTGACTGCTGTGAGGGGTGAGGCATGGTATGAGGGGTGACTGCTGTGAGGGGTGAGGCAGGGTATGAGGGGTGACTGCTGTGTGGGGTGAGGCAGGGTAAAAGGGGTGACTGCTGTGAGGGGTGAGGCATGGTAAGAGGGGTGACTGCTGTGTGGGGTGAGGCATGGTATGAGGGGTGACTGCTGTGAGGGGTGAGGCATGGTATGAGGGGTGACTGCAGTGAGGGGTGTGAGGGGTGACTGCTGTGTGGAGTGTGAGGGGTGACTGCTGTGAGGGGTGAGGCATGGTATGAGGGGTGACTGCTGTGTGGAGTGTGAGGGGTGACTGCTGTGAGGGGTGAGGCATGGTATGAGGGGTGACTGCTGCGAGGGGTGAGGCATGGTATGAGAGGTGACTGCTGTGTGGGGTGAGGCAGAGTATGAGGGGTGACTGCTGTGAGGGGTGAGGCTGAGTATGAGGGGTGACTGGGGGGTGGGGTGAGGCAGAGTATGAGGGGTGACTGGGGTGTGGGGTGGGGTAAGGCATAGTATGAGGGGTGACTGCTGTGAGGGGTGAGGCAGAGTGTGAGGGGTGACTGCTGTGAGGGGTGAGGCAGAGTGTGAGGGGTGACTGCTGTGTGGGGTGAGGCAGAGTATGAGGGGTGACTGGGGTGTGGGGTGAGGCAGAGTATGAGGGGTGACTGCTGTGAGGGGTGAGGCAGAGTGTGAGGGGTGACTGCTGTGTGGGGTGAGGCAGAGTGTGAGGGGTGACTGCTGTGTGGGGTGAGGAAGAGTATGAGGGGTGACTGCTGTGTGGAGTGTGAGGGGTGACTGCTGTGAGGGGTGAGGCATGGTATGAGGGGTGACTGCTGTGTGGGGTGAGGCAGAGTATGAGGGGTGACTGCTGTGAGGGGTGAGGCAGAGTGTGAGGGCTGACTGCTGTGTGGGGAGAGGCAGAGTGTGAGGGGTGACTGCTGTGTGGGGTGAGGAAGAGTATGAGGGGTGACTGCTGTGTGGGGTGAGGCAGAGTATGAGGGGTGACTGCTGTGAGGGGTGAGGCAGAGTGAGAGGGGTGACTGCTGTGAGGGGTGAGGCATGGTATGAGGGGTGACTGCTGTGAGGGGTGAGGCAGAGTATGAGGGGTGACTGCTGTGAGGGGTGAGGCAGAGTATGAGGGGTGACTGCAGTGTGGAGTGTGAGGGGTGACTGCTGTGAGAGGTGAGGCATGGAATGAGGGGTGACTGCTGTGTGGAGTGTGAGGGGTGACTGCTGTGAGGGGTGACTGCTGTGAGGGGTGAGGCATGGTATGAGGGGTGACTGCTGTGTGGGGTGAGGCAGAGAATGAGGGGTGACTGCTGTGAGGGGTGAGGCAGAGTATGAGGGGTGACTGGGGTGTGGGGTGAGGCAGAGTATGAGGGGTGACTGGGGTGTGGGGTGGGGTGAGGCATAGTATGAGGGGTGACTGCTGTGAGGGGTGAGGCAGAGTGTGAGGGGTGACTGCTGTGAGGGGTGAGGCAGAGTGTGAGGGGTGACTGCTGTGTGGGGTGAGGCAGAGTATGAGGGGTGACTGGGGTGTGGGGTGAGGCAGAGTATGAGGGGTGACTGCTGTGAGGGGTGAGGCTGAGTGTGAGGGGTGACTGCTGTGTGGGGTGAGGCAGAGTGTGAGGGGTGACTGCTGTGTGGGGTGAGGAAGAGTATGAGGGGTGACTGCTGTGTCGAGTGTGAGGGGTGACTGCTGTGAGGGGTGAGGCATGGTATGAGGGGTGACTGCTGTGAGGGGTGAGGCATGGTATGAGGGGTGACTGCTGTGAGGTGTGAGGCAGAGTATGAGGGGTGACTGCTGTGAGGGGTGAGGCAGAGTGTGAGGGGTGACTGCTGTGTGGAGTGAGGAAGAGTATGAGGGGTGACTGCTGTGTGGGGTGAGGCAGAGTATGAGGGGTGACTGCTGTGTGGGGTGAGGTAGAGTGAGAGGGGTGACTGCTGTGAGGGGTGAGGCATGGTATGAGGGGTGACTGCTGTGTGGGGTGAGGAAGAGTATGAGGGGTGACTGCTGTGTGGAGTGTGAGGGGTGACTGCTGTGAGGGGTGAGGCATGGTATGAGGGGTGACTGCTGTGAGGGGTGAGGCATGGTATGAGGGGTGACTGCTGTGTGGGGTGAGGCAGAGTATGAGGGGTGACTGCTGTGAGGGGTGAGGCAGAGTGTGAGGGGTGACTGCTGTGTGGGGTGAGGCAGAGTATGAGGGGTGACTGCTGTGTGGGGTGAGGCAGAGTATGAGGGGTGACTGCTGTGTGGGGTGAGGCAGAGTGTGAGGGGTGACTGCTGTGAGGGGTGAGGCAGAGTATGAGGGGTGACTGCTGTGTGGGATGAGGCAGAGTGTGAGGGGTGACTGCTGTGAGGCAGAGTATGAGGGGTGACTGCTGTGTAGAGTGAGGCAGAGTGTGAGGGGTGACTGCTGTGTGGGGTGAGGCAGAGTGAGAGGGGTGACTGCTGTGAGGGGTGACTGCTGTGCGGGGTGAGGCAGAGTATGAAGGGTGACTGCTGTGTGGGATGAGGCAGAGTATGAGGGGTGACTGCTGCGAGGGGTGAGGCAGAGTATGAGGGGTGACTGCTGCGTGGGGTGAGGCAGAGTATGGGGGGTGACTGCTGCGTGGGGTGAGGCAGAGCATGAGGGGTGACTGCTGTGAGGGGTGACTGCTGTGAGGGGTGAGGCAGAGTATGAGGGGTGACTGCTGTGTGGGGTGAGGCAGAGTGTGAGGGGTGACTGCTGTGAGGGGTGAGGCAGAGTATGAGGGGTGACTGCTGCGTGGGGTGAGGCAGAGTATGAGGGGTGACTGCTGCGTGGGGTGAGGCAGAGCATGAGGGGTGACTGCTGTGAGGGGTGAGGCAGAGTATGAGGGGTGACTGCTGTGTGGGGTGAGGCAGAGTGTGAGGGGTGACTGCTGTGAGGGGTGAGGCATGGTATGAGGGGTGACTGCTGTGAGGGGTGAGGCAGGGTATGAGGGGTGACTGCTGTGTGGGGTGAGGCAGGGTAAAAGGGGTGACTGCTGTGAGGGGTGAGGCATGGTAAGAGGGGTGACTGCTGTGTGGGGTGAGGCATGGTATGAGGGGTGACTGCTGTGAGGGGTGAGGCATGGTATGAGGGGTGACTGCAGTGAGGGGTGTGAGGGGTGACTGCTGTGTGGAGTGTGAGGGGTGACTGCTGTGAGGGGTGAGGCATGGTATGAGGGGTGACTGCTGTGTGGAGTGTGAGGGGTGACTGCTGTGAGGGGTGAGGCATGGTATGAGGGGTGACTGCTGCGAGGGGTGAGGCATGGTATGAGAGGTGACTGCTGTGTGGGGTGAGGCAGAGTATGAGGGGTGACTGCTGTGAGGGGTGAGGCTGAGTATGAGGGGTGACTGGGGGGTGGGGTGAGGCAGAGTATGAGGGGTGACTGGGGTGTGGGGTGGGGTAAGGCATAGTATGAGGGGTGACTGCTGTGAGGGGTGAGGCAGAGTGTGAGGGGTGACTGCTGTGAGGGGTGAGGCAGAGTGTGAGGGGTGACTGCTGTGTGGGGTGAGGCAGAGTATGAGGGGTGACTGGGGTGTGGGGTGAGGCAGAGTATGAGGGGTGACTGCTGTGAGGGGTGAGGCAGAGTGTGAGGGGTGACTGCTGTGTGGGGTGAGGAAGAGTATGAGGGGTGACTGCTGTGTGGAGTGTGAGGGGTGACTGCTGTGAGGGGTGAGGCATGGTATGAGGGGTGACTGCTGTGTGGGGTGAGGCAGAGTATGAGGGGTGACTGCTGTGAGGGGTGAGGCAGAGTGTGAGGGCTGACTGCTGTGTGGGGTGAGGCAGAGTGTGAGGGGTGACTGCTGTGTGGGGTGAGGAAGAGTATGAGGGGTGACTGCTGTGTGGGGTGAGGCAGAGTATGAGGGGTGACTGCTGTGAGGGGTGAGGCAGAGTGAGAGGGGTGACTGCTGTGAGGGGTGAGGCATGGTATGAGGGGTGACTGCTGTGAGGGGTGAGGCAGAGTATGAGGGGTGACTGCTGTGTGGGGTGAGGCAGAGTATGAGGGGTGACTGCTGTGAGGGGTGAGGCAGAGTGTGAGGGGTGACTGCTGTGTGGGGTGAGGCAGAGTATGAGGGGTGACTGGGGTGTGGCGTGAGGCAGAGTATGAGGGGTGACTGCTGTGAGGGTGAGGCAGAGTGTGAGGGGTGACTGCTGTGAGGGGTGAGGCAGAGTGTGAGGGGTGACTGCTGTGTGGGGTGAGGCAGAGTATGAGGGGTGACTGGGGTGTGGGGTGAGGCAGAGTATGAGGGGTGAGGCAGAGTGTGTGGGGTGAGGCAGAGTGTGAGGGGTGACTGCTGTGGGGGTGAGGCAGAGTGTGAGGGGTGACTGCTGTGAGGGGTGAGGCAGAGTGTGAGGGGTGACTGCTGTGAGGGGTGAGGCAGAGTGTGAGGGGTGACTGCTGTGAGGGGTGAGGCAGAGTGTGAGGGGTGACTGCTGTGAGGGGTGAGGCATGGTATGATGGGTGACTGCTGTGCGGGGTGAGGCAGAGTGTGAGGGGTGACTGCTGTGTGGGGTGAGGTAGAGTGTGAGGGGTGATTGCTGTGAGGGATGAGGCAGAGTATGAGGGGTGACTGCTGTGTGGGATGAGGCAGAGTATGAGGGGTGACTGCTGTGTGGGATGAGGCAGAGTATGAGGGGTGACTGCTGTGTGGGGTGAGGGAGAGTGTGAGGGGTGACTGCTGTGTGGGGTGAGGCAGAGTATGAGGGGTGACTGCTGTGTGGGGTGAGGCAGAGTGTGAGGGGTGACTGCTGTGTGGGGTGAGGCAGAGTGTGAGGGGTGACTGCTGTGAGGGGTGAGGCAGAGTGTGAGGGGTGACTGCTGTGTGGGATGAGGCAGAGTGTGAGGCAGAGTATGAGGGGTGACTGCTGTGAGGGGTGAGGCAGAGTATGAGGGGTGACTGCTGTGTGGGGTGAGGCAGAGTATGAGGGGTGACTGCTGTGCGGGGTGAGGCAGAGATTGAGGGGTGACTGCTGTGCGGGGTGAGGCAGAGTATGAAGGGTGACTGCTGTGTGGGATGAGGCAGAGTATGAGGGCTGACTGCTGCGAGGGGTGAGCCAGAGTATGAGGGGTGACTGCTGCGTGGGGTGAGACAGAGTATGAGGGGTGACTGCTGCGTGGGGTGAGGCAGAGCATGAGGGGTGACTGCTGTGAGGGGTGACTGCTGTGAGGGGTGAGGTAGAGTATGAGGGGTGACTGCTGTGAGGGGTGAGGCAGAGTGTGAGGGGTGACTGCTGTGTGGGATGAGGCAGAGTGTGAGGGGTGACTGCTGTGTGGGGTGAGGAAGAGTATGAGGGGTGACTGCTGTGTCGAGTGTGAGGGGTGACTGCTGTGAGGGGTGAGGCATGGTATGAGGGGTGACTGCTGTGAGGGGTGAGGCATGGTATGAGGGGTGACTGCTGTGAGGGGTGAGGCAGAGTATGAGGGGTGACTGCTGTGAGGGGTGAGGCAGAGTGTGAGGGGTGACTGCTGTGTGGAGTGAGGAAGAGTATGAGGGGTGACTGCTGTGTGGGGTGAGGCAGAGTATGAGGGGTGACTGCTGTGTGGGGTGAGGTAGAGTGAGAGGGGTGACTGCTGTGAGGGGTGAGGCATGGTATGAGGGGTGACTGCTGTGTGGGGTGAGGAAGAGTATGAGGGGTGACTGCTGTGTGGAGTGTGAGGGGTGACTGCTGTGAGGGGTGAGGCATGGTATGAGGGGTGACTGCTGTGAGGGGTGAGGCATGGTATGAGGGGTGACTGCTGTGTGGGGTGAGGCAGAGTATGAGGGGTGACTGCTGTGAGGGGTGAGGCAGAGTGGGAGGGGTGACTGCTGTGTGGGGTGAGGCAGAGTATGAGGGGTGACTGCTGTGTGGGGTGAGGCAGAGTATGAGGGGTGACTGCTGTGTGGGGTGAGGCAGAGTGTGAGGGGTGACTGCTGTGAGGGGTGAGGCAGAGTATGAGGGGTGACTGCTGCGTGGGATGAGGCAGAGTGTGAGGGGTGACTGCTGTGAGGCAGAGTATGAGGGGTGACTGCTGTGTAGAGTGAGGCAGAGTATGAGGGGTGACTGCTGTGTGGGGTGAGGCAGAGTGAGAGGGGTGACTGCTGTGAGGGGTGACTGCTGTGCGGGGTGAGGCAGAGTATGAAGGGTGACTGCTGTGTGGGATGAGGCAGAGTATGAGGGGTGACTGCTGCGAGGGGTGAGGCAGAGTATGAGGGGTGACTGCTGCGTGGGGTGAGGCAGAGTATGGGGGGTGACTGCTGCGTGGGGTGAGGCAGAGCATGAGGGGTGACTGCTGTGAGGGGTGACTGCTGTGAGGGGTGAGGCAGAGTATGAGGGGTGACTGCTGTGTGGGGTGAGGCAGAGTGTGAGGGGTGACTGCTGTGAGGGGTGAGGCAGAGTATGAGGGGTGACTGCTGCGTGGGGTGAGGCAGAGTATGAGGGGTGACTGCTGCGTGGGGTGAGGCAGAGCATGAGGGGTGACTGCTGTGAGGGGTGAGGCAGAGTATGAGGGGTGACTGCTGTGTGGGGTGAGGCATAGTGTGAGGGGTGACTGCTGTGAGGGGTGAGGCATGGTATGAGGGGTGACTGCTGTGAGGGGTGAGGCAGGGTATGAGGGGTGACTGCTGTGTGGGGTGAGGCAGGGTAAAAGGGGTGACTGCTGTGAGGGGTGAGGCATGGTAAGAGGGGTGACTGCTGTGTGGGGTGAGGCATGGTATGAGGGGTGACTGCTGTGAGGGGTGAGGCATGGTATGAGGGGTGACTGCAGTGAGGGGTGTGAGGGGTGACTGCTGTGTGGAGTGTGAGGGGTGACTGCTGTGAGGGGTGAGGCATGGTATGAGGGGTGACTGCTGTGTGGAGTGTGAGGGGTGACTGCTGTGAGGGGTGAGGCATGGTATGAGGGGTGACTGCTGCGAGGGGTGAGGCATGGTATGAGGGGTGACTGCTGTGTGGGGTGAGGCAGAGTATGAGGGGTGACTGCTGTGAGGGGTGAGGCAGAGTATGAGGGGTGACTGGGGGGTGGGGTGAGGCAGAGTATGAGGGGTGACTGGGGTGTGGGGTGGGGTGAGGCATAGTATGAGGGGTGACTGCTGTGTGGGGTGAGGTAGAGTATGAGGGGTGACTGGGGTGTGGGGTGAGGCAGAGTATGAGGGGTGACTGCTGTGAGGGGTGAGGCAGAGTGTGAGGGGTTACTGCTGTGTGGGGTGAGGCAGAGTGTGAGGGGTGACTGCTGTGTGGGGTGAGGAAGAGTATGAGGGGTGACTGCTGTGTGGAGTGTGAGGGGTGACTGCTGTGAGGGGTGAGGCATGGTATGAGGGGTGACTGCTGTGTGGGGTGAGGCAGAGTATGAGGGGTGACTGCTGTGAGGGGTGAGGCAGAGTGTGAGGTGTGACTGCTGTGTGGGGTGAGGCAGAGTGTGAGGGGTGACTGCTGTGTGGGGTGAGGAAGAGTATGAGGGGTGACTGCTGTGTGGGGTGAGGCAGAGTATGAGGGGTGACTGCTGTGAGGGGTGAGGCAGAGTGAGAGGGGTGACTGCTGTGAGGGGTGAGGCATGGTATGAGGGGTGACTGCTGTGAGGGGTGAGGCAGAGTATGAGGGGTGACTGCTGTGTGGGGTGAGGCAGAGTATGAGGGGTGACTGCTGTGAGGGGTGAGGCAGAGTGTGAGGGGTGACTGCTGTGTGGGGTGAGGCAGAGTATGAGGGGTGACTGGGGTGTGGGGTGAGGCAGAGTATGAGGGGTGACTGCTGTGAGGGTGAGGCAGAGTGTGAGGGGTGACTGCTGTGTGGGGTGAGGCAGAGTATGAGGGGTGACTGGGGTGTGGGGTGAGGCAGAGTATGAGGGGTGAGGCAGAGTGTGTGGGGTGAGGCAGAGTGTGAGGGGTGACTGCTGTGGGGGTGAGGCAGAGTGTGAGGGGTGACTGCTGTGAGGGGTGAGGCAGAGTGTGAGGGGTGACTGCTGTGAGGGGTGAGGCAGAGTGTGAGGGGTGACTGCTGTGAGGGGTGAGGCAGAGTGTGAGGGGTGACTGCTGTGAGGGGTGAGGTAGAGTGTGAGGGGTGACTGCTGTGTGGGGTGAGGTAGAGTGTGAGGGGTGACTGCTGTGCGGGGTGAGGCAGAGTGTGAGGGGTGACTGCTGTGTGGGGTGAGGTAGAGTGTGAGGGGTGACTGCTGTGAGGGGTGAGGCATGGTATGAGGGGTGACTGCTGTGTGGGATGAGGCAGAGTATGAGGGGTGACTGCTGTGTGGGATGAGGCAGAGTATGAGGGGTGACTGCTGTGTGGGGTGAGGGAGAGTGTGAGGGGTGACTGCTGTGTGGGGTGAGGCAGAGTATGAGGGGTGACTGCTGTGTGGGGTGAGGCAGAGTGTGAGGGGTGACTGCTGTGTGGGGTGAGGCAGAGTGTGAGGGGTGACTGCTGTGAGGGGTGAGGCAGAGTGTGAGGGGTGACTGCTGTGTGGGATGAGGCAGAGTGTGAGGCAGAGTATGAGGGGTGACTGCGGTGTAGAGTGAGGCAGAGTATGAGGGGTGACTGCTGTGAGGGGTGAGGCAGAGTATGAGGGGTGACTGCTGTGTGGGGTGAGGCAGAGTATGAGGGGTGACTGCTGTGCGGGGTGAGGCAGAGATTGAGGGGTGACTGCTGTGCGGGGTGAGGCAGAGTATGAAGGGTGACTGCTGTGTGGGATGAGGCAGAGTATGAGGGGTGACTGCTGCGAGGGGTGAGGCAGAGTATGAGGGGTGACTGCTGCGTGGGGTGAGACAGAGTATGAGGGGTGACTGCTGCGTGGGGTGAGGCAGAGCATGAGGGGTGACTGCTGTGAGGGGTGAGGTAGAGTATGAGGGGTGACTGCTGTGTGGGGTGAGGCAGAGTGTGAGGGGTGACTGCTGTGAGGGGTGCGGCAGGGTATGAGGGGTGACTGCTGTGTGGGGTGAGGCATGGTAAAAGGGGTGACTGCTGTGAGGGGTGAGGCATGGTATGAGGGGTGACTGCTGTGTGGGGTGAGGCATGGTAAGAGGGGTGAATGCTGTGAGGGGTGAGGCATGGTATGAGGGGTGACTGCTGTGAGGGGTGACGGCTGTGTGGAGTGTGAGGGGTGACTGCTGTGAGGGCTGAGGCATGGTATGAGGGGTGACTGCTGTGTGGAGTGTGAGGGGTGACTGCTGTGAGGGGTGAATGCTGTGAGGGGTGAGGCATGGTATGAGGGGTGACTGCTGTGTGGGGTGAGGCAGAGTATGAGGGGTGACTGCTGTGAGGGGTGAGGCAGAGTATGAGGGGTGACTGGGGTGTGGGGTGAGGCAGAGTATGAGGGGTGACTGGGGTGAGGCATAGTATGAGGGGTGACTGCTGTGAGGGGTGAGGCAGAGTGTGAGGGGTGACTGCTGTGAGGGGTGAGGCAGAGTGTGAGGGGTGACTGCTGTGTGGGGTGAGGAAGAGTATGAGTGGTGACTGCTGTGTGGAGTGTGAGGGGTGACTGCTGTGAGGGGTGAGGCATGGTATGAGGGGTGACTGCTGTGAGGGGTGAGGCATGGTATGAGGGGTGACTGCTGTGTGGGGTGAGGCAGAGTATGAGGGGTGACTGCTGTGAGGGGTGAGGCAGAGTATGAGGGGTGACTGGGGTGTGGGGTGGGGTGAGGCAGAGAATGAGGGGTGACTGCTGTGAGGGGTGAGGCAGAGTGTGAGGGGTGAGGCAGAGTGTGAGGGGTGACTGCTGTGTGGGGTGAGGCAGAGTATGAGGGGTGACTGGGGTGTGGGGTGAGGCAGAGTATGAGGGGTGACTGCTGTGAGGGGTGACTGCTGTGTGGGGTGAGGCAGAGTATGAGGGGTGACTGCTGTGAGGGGTGAGGCAGAGTATGAGGGGTGACTGGGGTGTGGGGTGAGGCAGTGTTTGGGGGGTGACTGCTGTGAGGGGTGAGGCAGAGTGTGAGGGGTGACTGCTGTGTGAGTGTGAGGGGTGACTGCTGTGTGGGGTGAGGCAGAGTATGAGGGGTGACTGCTGTGAGGGGTGAGGCAGAGTATGAGGGGTGACTGGGGTGTGGGGTGAGGCAGAGTATGAGGGGTGACTGCTGTGAGGGGTGACTGCTGTGTGGGGTGAGGCAGAGTATGAGGGGTGACTGCTGTGAGGGGTGAGGCAGAGTGTGAGGGGTGAGGCAGAGTATGAGGGGAGACTGCTGTGAGGGGTGAGGCATGGTATGAGGGGTGACTGCGGTGAGGGGTGAGGCATGGTATGAGGGGTGACTGCTGTGAGGGGTGAGGCATGGTATGAGGGGTGACTGCTGTGAGGGGTGAGGCAGAGTGAGAGGGGTGACTGCTGTGAGGGGTGAGGCATGGTATGAGGGGTGACTGCTGTGAGGGGTGAGGCAGAGTATGAGGGGTGACTGCTGTGTGGGGTGAGGCAGAGTATGAGGGGTGACTGCTGTGTGGGGTGAGGCAGAGTGAGAGGGGTGACTGCTGTGAGGGGTGAGGCAGAGTATGAGGGGTGACTGCTGTGTGGGATGAGGCAGAGTATGAGGGGTGACTGCTGCGAGGGGTGAGGCAGAGTATGAGGGGTGACTGCTGCGTGGGGTGAGGCAGAGCATGAGGGGTGACTGCTGCGTGGGGTGAGGCAGAGCAAGAGGGGTGACTGCTGTGAGGGGTGAGGCAGAGCATGAGGGGTGACTGCTGTGTGGGGTGAGGCATGGTATGAGGGGTGACTGCTGTGAGGGGTGAGGCATGGTATGAGGGGTGACTGCTGTGAGGGGTGAGGCATGGTATGAGGGGTGACTGCTGTGTGGAGTGTGAAGGGTGACTGCTGTGAGGGGTGAGGCATGGTATGAGGGGTGACTGCTGTGTGGAGTGTGAGGGGTGACTGCTGTGAGGGGTGACTGCTGTGAGGGGTGAGGCATGGTATGAGGGGTGACTGCTGTGAGGGTTGAGGCAGAGTATGAGGGGTGACTGCTGTGCGGGGTGAGGCAGAGTATGAAGGGTGACTGCTGTGTGGGATGAGGCAGAGTATGAGGGGTGACTGCTGCGAGGGGTGACTGCTGTGAGGGGTGACTGCTGTGAGGGGTAAGGCATGGTATGAGGGGTGACTGCTGTGAGGGGTGAGGCATGGTATGAGGGGTGACTGCTGTGTGGAGTGTGAATGGTGACTGCTGTGAGGGGTGAGGCATGGTATGAGGGGTGACTGCTGTGTGGAGTGTGAGGGGTGACTGCTGTGAGGGGTGAGGCATGGTATGAGGGGTGACTGCTGTGTGGGGTGAGGCAGAGTATGAGGGCTGACTGCTGTGAGGGGTGAGGCAGAGTATGAGGGCTGACTGGGGTGTGGGGTGAGGCAGAGTATGAGGGGTGACTGGGGTGTGGGGTGAGGCATAGTATGAGGGGTGACTGCTGTGAGGGGTGAGGCAGAGTGTGAGGGTTGACTGCTGTGAGGGGTGAGGCAGAGTGTGAGGGGTGACTGCTGTGTGGGGTGAGGCAGAGTATGAGGGGTGACTGGGGTGTGGGGTGAGGCAGAGTATGAGGGGTGACTGCTGTGAGGGGTGAGGCAGAGTGTGAGGGGTGACTGCTGTGTGGGGTGAGGCAGAGTATGAGGGGTGACTGGGGTGTGGGGTGAGGCAGAGTATGAGGGGTGACTGCAGTGTGGGGTGAGGCAGAGTGTGAGGGGTGACTGCTGTGTGGGGTGAGGCAGAGTGTGAGGGGTGACTGCTGTGTGGGGTGAGGAAGAGTATGAGGGGTGACTGCTGTGTGGGGTGAGGCAGAGTATGAGGGGTGACTGCTGTGAGGGGTGAGGCAGAGTGAGAGGGGTGACTGCTGTGAGGGGTGAGGCATGGTATGAGGGGTGACTGCTGTGAGGGGTGAGGCAGAGTATGAGGGGTGACTGCTGTGTGGGGTGAGGCAGAGTATGAGGGGTGACTGCTGTGAGGGGTGAGGCAGAGTGTGAGGGGTGACTGCTGTGTGGGGTGAGGCAGAGTATGAGGGGTGACTGGGGTGTGGGGTGAGGCAGAGTATGAGGGGTGACTGCTGTGAGGGTGAGGCAGAGTGTGAGGGGTGACTGCTGTGTGGGGTGAGGCAGAGTATGAGGGGTGACTGGGGTGTGGGGTGAGGCAGAGTATGAGGGGTGAGGCAGAGTGTGTGGGGTGAGGCAGAGTGTGAGGGGTGACTGCTGTGGGGGTGAGGCAGAGTGTGAGGGGTGACTGCTGTGCGGGGTGAGGCAGAGTGTGAGGGGTGACTGCTGTGTGGGGTGAGGTAGAGTGTGAGGGGTGACTGCTGTGAGGGGTGAGGCAGAGTATGAGGGGTGACTGCTGTGAGGGGTGAGGCAGAGTATGAGGGGTGACTGCTGTGTGGGATGAGGCAGAGTATGAGGGGTGACTGCTGTGTGGGATGAGGCAGAGTATGAGGGGTGACTGCTGTGTGGGGTGAGGGAGAGTGTGAGGGGTGACTGCTGTGTGGGGTGAGGCAGAGTATGAGGGGTGACTGCTGTGTGGGGTGAGGCAGAGTGTGAGGGGTGACTGCTGTGTGGGGTGAGGCAGAGTGTGAGGGGTGACTGCTGTGAGGGGTGAGGCAGAGTGTGAGGGGTGACTGCTGTGTGGGATGAGGCAGAGTGTGAGGCAGAGTATGAGGGGTGACTGCGGTGTAGAGTGAGGCAGAGTATGAGGGGTGACTGCTGTGAGGGGTGAGGCAGAGTATGAGGGGTGACTGCTGTGTGGGGTGAGGCAGAGTATGAGGGGTGACTGCTGTGCGGGGTGAGGCAGAGATTGAGGGGTGACTGCTGTGCGGGGTGAGGCAGAGTATGAAGGGTGACTGCTGTGTGGGATGAGGCAGAGTATGAGGGGTGACTGCTGCGAGGGGTGAGGCAGAGTATGAGGGGTGACTGCTGCGTGGGGTGAGACAGAGTATGAGGGGTGACTGCTGCGTGGGGTGAGGCAGAGCATGAGGGGTGACTGCTGTGACGGGTGAGGTAGAGTATGAGGGGTGACTGCTGTGTGGGGTGAGGCAGAGTGTGAGGGGTGACTGCTGTGAGGGGTGCGGCAGGGTATGAGGGGTGACTGCTGTGTGGGGTGAGGCATGGTAAAAGGGGTGACTGCTGTGAGGGGTGAGGCATGGTATGAGGGGTGACTGCTGTGTGGGGTGAGGCATGGTAAGAGGGGTGACTGCTGTGAGGGGTGAGGCATGGTATGAGGGGTGACTGCTGTGAGGGGTGACGGCTGTGTGGAGTGTGAGGGGTGACTGCTGTGAGGGGTGAGGCATGGTATGAGGGGTGACTGCTGTGTGGAGTGTGAGGGGTGACTGCTGTGAGGGGTGAATGCTGTGAGGGGTGAGGCATGGTATGAGGGGTGACTGCTGTGTGGGGTGAGGCAGAGTATGAGGGGTGACTGCTGTGAGGGGTGAGGCAGAGTATGAGGGGTGACTGGGGTGTGGGGTGAGGCAGAGTATGAGGGGTGACTGGGGTGAGGGGTGACTGCTGTGTGGGGTGAGGCAGAGTATGAGGGGTGACTGCTGTGAGGGGTGAGGCAGAGTATGAGGGGTGACTGGGGTGTGGGGTGAGGCAGAGTATGAGGGGTGACTGGGGTGAGGCATAGTATGAGGGGTGACTGCTGTGAGGGGTGAGGCAGAGTGTGAGGGGTGACTGCTGTGAGGGGTGAGGCAGAGTGTGAGGGGTGACTGCTGTGTGGGGTGAGGAAGAGTATGAGTGGTGACTGCTGTGTGGAGTGTGAGGGGTGACTGCTGTGAGGGGTGAGGCATGGTATGAGGGGTGACTGCTGTGAGGGGTGAGGCATGGTATGAGGGGTGACTGCTGTGTGGGGTGAGGCAGAGTATGAGGGGTGACTGCTGTGAGGGGTGAGGCAGAGTATGAGGGGTGACTGGGGTGTGGGGTGAGGCAGTGTTTGGGGGGTGACTGCTGTGAGGGGTGAGGCAGAGTGTGAGGGGTGACTGCTGTGTGAGTGTGAGGGGTGACTGCTGTGTGGGGTGAGGCAGAGTATGAGGGGTGACTGCTGTGAGGGGTGAGGCAGAGTATGAGGGGTGACTGGGGTGTGGGGTGAGGCAGAGTATGAGGGGTGACTGCTGTGAGGGGTGAGGCAGAGTGTGAGGGGTGAGGCAGAGTATGAGGGGAGACTGCTGTGAGGGGTGAGGCATGGTATGAGGGGTGACTGCGGTGAGGGGTGAGGCATGGTATGAGGGGTGACTGCTGTGAGGGGTGAGGCATGGTATGAGGGGTGACTGCTGTGAGGGGTGAGGCAGAGTGAGAGGGGTGACTGCTGTGAGGGGTGAGGCATGGTATGAGGGGTGACTGCTGTGAGGGGTGAGGCAGAGTATGAGGGGTGACTGCTGTGTGGGGTGAGGCAGAGTATGAGGGGTGACTGCTGTGTGGGGTGAGGCAGAGTGAGAGGGGTGACTGCTGTGAGGGGTGAGGCAGAGTATGAGGGGTGACTGCTGTGTGGGATGAGGCAGAGTATGAGGGGTGACTGCTGCGAGGGGTGAGGCAGAGTATGAGGGGTGACTGCTGCGTGGGGTGAGGCAGAGCATGAGGGGTGACTGCTGCGTGGGGTGAGGCAGAGCAAGAGGGGTGACTGCTGTGTGGGGTGAGGCATGGTATGAGGGGTGACTGCTGTGAGGGGTGAGGCATGGTATGAGGGGTGACTGCTGTGAGGGGTGAGGCATGGTATGAGGGGTGACTGCTGTGTGGAGTGTGAAGGGTGACTGCTGTGAGGGGTGAGGCATGGTATGAGGGGTGACTGCTGTGTGGAGTGTGAGGGGTGACTGCTGTGAGGGGTGACTGCTGTGAGGGGTGAGGCATGGTATGAGGGGTGACTGCTGTGAGGGTTGAGGCAGAGTATGAGGGGTGACTGCTGTGCGGGGTGAGGCAGAGTATGAAGGGTGACTGCTGTGTGGGATGAGGCAGAGTATGAGGGGTGACTGCTGCGAGGGGTGACTGCTGTGAGGGGTGACTGCTGTGAGGGGTAAGGCATGGTATGAGGGGTGACTGCTGTGAGGGGTGAGGCATGGTATGAGGGGTGACTGCTGTGTGGAGTGTGAAGGGTGACTGCTGTGAGGGGTGAGGCATGGTATGAGGGGTGACTGCTGTGTGGAGTGTGAGGGGTGACTGCTGTGAGGGGTGACTGCTGTGAGGGGTGAGGCATGGTATGAGGGGTGACTGCTGTGTGGGGTGAGGCAGAGTATGAGGGCTGACTGCTGTGAGGGGTGAGGCAGAGTATGAGGGCTGACTGCTGTGAGGGGTGAGGCAGAGTATGAGGGGTGACTGGGGTGTGGGGTGAGGCAGAGTATGAGGGGTGACTGGGGTGTGGGGTGAGGCATAGTATGAGGGGTGACTGCTGTGAGGGGTGAGGCAGAGTGTGAGGGTTGACTGCTGTGAGGGGTGAGGCAGAGTGTGAGGGGTGACTGCTGTGTGGGGTGAGGCAGAGTATGAGGGGTGACTGGGGTGTGGGGTGAGGCAGAGTATGAGGGGTGACTGCTGTGAGGGGTGAGGCAGAGTGTGAGGGGTGACTGCTGTGTGGGGTGAGGCAGAGTATGAGGGGTGACTGGGGTGTGGGGTGAGGCAGAGTATGAGGGGTGACTGCAGTGTGGGGTGAGGCAGAGTATGAGGGGTGACTGCTGTGTGGGGTGAGGCAGAGTGTGAGGGGTGACTGCTGTGTGGGGTGAGGCAGAGTGTGAGGGGTGACTGCTGTGAGGGGTGAGGCAGAGTATGAGGGGTGACTGCTGTGTGGGATGAGGCAGAGTGTGAGGGGTGACTGCTGTGAGGCAGAGTATGAGGGGTGACTGCTGTGTAGAGTGAGGCAGAGTATGAGGGGTGACTGCTGTGAGGGTTGAGGCAGAGTATGAGGGGTGACTGCTGTGCGGGGTGAGGCAGAGTATGAAGGGTGACTGCTGTGTGGGATGAGGCAGAGTATGAGGGGTGACTGCTGCGAGGGGTGACTGCTGTGAGGGGTGACTGCTGTGAGGGGTAAGGCATGGTATGAGGGGTGACTGCTGTGTGGGATGAGGCAGAGTATGAGGGGTGACTGCTGTGAGGGGTGAGGCAGAGTATGAGGGGTGACTGGGGTGTGGGGTGAGGCAGAGTATGAGGGGTGACTGGGGTGTGGGGAGAGGCATAGTATGAGGGGTGACTGCTGTGAGGGGTGAGGCAGAGTGTGAGGGTTGACTGCTGTGAGGGGTGAGGCAGAGTGTGAGGGGTGACTGCTGTGTGGGGTGAGGCAGAGTATGAGGGGTGACTGGGGTGTGGGGTGAGGCAGAGTATGAGGGGTGACTGCTGTGAGGGGTGAGGCAGAGTGTGAGGGGTGACTGCTGTGTGGGGTGAGGCAGAGTATGAGGGGTGACTGGGGTGTGGGGTGAGGCAGAGTATGAGGGGTGACTGCTGTGTGGGGTGAGGCAGAGTATGAGGGGTGACTGCTGTGTGGGGTGAGGCAGAGTGTGAGGGGTGACTGCTGTGAGGGGTGAGGCAGAGTATGAGGGGTGACTGCTGTGTGGGATGAGGCAGAGTGTGAGGGGTGACTGCTGTGAGGGGTGAGGCAGAGTATGAGGGGTGACTGCTGTGTGGGATGAGGCAGAGTGTGAGGGGTGACTGCTGTGAGGCAGAGTATGAGGGGTGACTGCTGTGTAGAGTGAGGCAGAGTATGAGGGGTGACTGCTGTGAGGGGTGAGGCAGAGTATGAGGGGTGACTGCTGTGCGGGGTGAGGCAGAGTATGAAGGGTGACTGCTGCGAGGGGTGAGGCAGAGTATGAGGGGTGACTGCTGCGTGGGGTGAGGCAGAGTATGAGGGGTGACTGCTGCGTGGGGTGAGGCAGAGCATGAGGGGTGACTGCTGTGAGGGGTGACTGCTGTGAGGGTTGAGGCAGAGTATGAGGGGCGACTGCTGTGCAGGGTGAGGCAGAGTATGAAGGGTGACTGCTGTGTGGGATGAGGCAGAGTATGAGGGGTGACTGCTGCGAGGGGTGAGGCAGAGTATGAGGGGTGACTGCTGCGTGGGGTGAGACAGAGTATGAGGGGTGACTGCTGCGTGGGGTGAGGCAGAGCATGAGGGGTGACTGCTGTGAGGGGTGACTGCTGTGAGGGGTGAGGTAGAGTATGAGGGGTGACTGCTGTGTGGGGTGAGGCAGAGTGTGAGGGGTGACTGCTGTGAGGGGTGCGGCAGGGTATGAGGGGTGACTGCTGTGTGGGGTGAGGCATGGTAAAAGGGGTGACTGCTGTGAGGGGTGAGGCATGGTATGAGGGGTGACTGCTGTGTGGGGTGAGGCATGGTATGAGGGGTGACTGCTGTGAGGGGTGAGGCATGGTATGAGGGGTGACTGCTGTGAGGGGTGACGGCTGTGTGGAGTGTGAGGGGTGACTGCTGTGAGGGGTGAGGCATGGTATGAGGGGTGACTGCTGTGTGGAGTGTGAGGGGTGACTGCTGTGAGGGGTGAATGCTGTGAGGGGTGAGGCATGGTATGAGGGGTGACTGCTGTGTGGGGTGAGGCAGAGTATGAGGGGTGACTGCTGTGAGGGGTGAGGCAGAGTATGAGGGGTGACTGGGGTGTGGGGTGAGGCAGAGTATGAGGGGTGACTGGGGTGAGGCATAGTATGAGGGGTGACTGCTGTGAGGGGTGAGGCAGAGTGTGAGGGGTGACTGCTGTGTGGGGTGAGGAAGAGTATGAGTGGTGACTGCTGTGTGGAGTGTGAGGGGTGACTGCTGTGAGGGGTGAGGCATGGTATGAGGGGTGACTGCTGTGAGGGGTGAGGCATGGTATGAGGGGTGACTGCTGTGTGGGGTGAGGCAGAGTATGAGGGGTGACTGCTGTGAGGGGTGAGGCAGAGTATGAGGGGTGACTGGGGTGTGGGGTGGGGTGAGGCAGAGAATGAGGGGTGACTGCTGTGAGGGGTGAGGCAGAGTGTGAGGGGTGAGGCAGAGTGTGAGGGGTGACTGCTGTGTGGGGTGAGGCAGAGTATGAGGGGTGACTGGGGTGTGGGGTGAGGCAGAGTATGAGGGGTGACTGCTGTGAGGGGTGACTGCTGTGTGGGGTGAGGCAGAGTATGAGGGGTGACTGCTGTGAGGGGTGAGGCAGAGTGTGAGGGGTGAGGCAGAGTATGAGGGGAGACTGCTGTGAGGGGTGAGGCATGGTATGAGGGGTGACTGCGGTGAGGGGTGAGGCATGGTATGAGGGGTGACTGCTGTGAGGGGAGAGGCATGGTATGAGGGGTGACTGCTGTGAGGGGTGAGGCAGAGTGAGAGGGGTGACTGCTGTGAGGGGTGAGGCATGGTATGAGGGGTGACTGCTGTGAGGGGTGAGGCAGAGTATGAGGGGTGACTGCTGTGTGGGGTGAGGCAGAGTATGAGGGGTGACTGCTGTGTGGGGTGAGGCAGAGTGAGAGGGGTGACTGCTGTGAGGGGTGACTGCTGTGAGGGGTGAGGCAGAGTATGAGGGGTGACTGCTGTGTGGGATGAGGCAGAGTATGAGGGGTGACTGCTGCGAGGGGTGAGGCAGAGTATGAGGGGTGACTGCTGCGTGGGGTGAGGCAGAGCATGAGGGGTGACTGCTGCGTGGGGTGAGGCAGAGCAAGAGGGGTGACTGCTGTGAGGGGTGAGGCAGAGTATGAGGGGTGACTGCTGTGTGGGGTGAGGCATGGTATGAGGGGTGACTGCTGTGAGGGGTGAGGCATGGTATGAGGGGTGACTGCTGTGTGGAGTGTGAAGGGTGACTGCTGTGAGGGGTGAGGCATGGTATGAGGGGTGACTGCTGTGTGGAGTGTGAGGGGTGACTGCTGTGAGAGGTGAATGCTGTGAGGGGTGAGGCATGGTATGAGGGGTGACTGCTGTGTGGGGTGAGGCAGAGTATGAGGGCTGACTGCTGTGAGGGGTGAGGCAGAGTATGAGGGGTGACTGGGGTGTGGGGTGAGGCAGAGTATGAGGGGTGACTGGGGTGTGGGGTGAGGCATAGTATGAGGGGTGACTGCTGTGAGGGGTGAGGCAGAGTGTGAGGGTTGACTGCTGTGAGGGGTGAGGCAGAGTATGAGGGGTGACTGGGGTGTGGGGTGAGGCATAGTATGAGGGGTGACTGCTGTGAGGGGTGAGGCAGAGTGTGAGGGTTGACTGCTGTGAGGGGTGAGGCAGAGTGTGAGGGGTGACTGCTGTGTGGGGTGAGGCAGAGTATGAGGGGTGACTGGGGTGTGGGTTGAGGCAGAGTATGAGGGGTGACTGCTGTGAGGGGTGAGGCAGAGTGTGAGGGGTGACTGCTGTGTGGGGTGAGGCAGAGTATGAGGGGTGACTGCTGTGTGGGGTGAGGCAGAGTGTGAGGGGTGACTGCTGTGTGGGGTGAGGCAGAGTATGAGGGGTGACTGGGGTGTGGGGTGAGGCAGAGTATGAGGGGTGACTGCTGTGAGGGGTGAGGCAGAGTGTGAGGGGTGACTGCTGTGTGGGGTGAGGCAGAGTATGAGGGGTGACTGGGGTGTGGGGTGAGGCAGAGTATGAGGGGTGACTGCAGTGTGGGGTGAGGCAGAGTATGAGGGGTGACTGCTGTGTGGGGTGAGGCAGAGTGTGAGGGGTGACTGCTGTGTGGGGTGAGGCAGAGTGTGAGGGGTGACTGCTGTGAGGGGTGAGGCAGAGTATGAGGGGTGACTGCTGTGTGGGATGAGGCAGAGTGTGAGGGGTGACTGCTGTGAGGCAGAGTATGAGGGGTGACTGCTGTGTAGAGTGAGGCAGAGTATGAGGGGTGACTGCTGTGAGGGTTGAGGCAGAGTATGAGGGGTGGCTGCTGTGCGGGGTGAGGCAGAGTATGAAGGGTGACTGCTGTGTGGGATGAGGCAGAGTATGAGGGGTGACTGCTGCGAGGGGTGACTGCTGTGAGGGGTGACTGCTGTGAGGGGTAAGGCATGGTATGAGGGGTGACTGCTGTGTGGGGTGAGGCAGAGTATGAGGGGTGACTGCTGTGAGGGGTGAGGCAGAGTATGAGGGGTGACTGGGGTGTGGGGTGAGGCAGAGTATGAGGGGTGACTGGGGTGTGGGGTGAGGCATAGTATGAGGGGTGACTGCTGTGAGGGGTGAGGCAGAGTGTGAGGGTTGACTGCTGTGAGGGGTGAGGCAGAGTGTGAGGGGTGACTGCTGTGTGGGGTGAGGCAGAGTATGAGGGGTGACTGGGGTGTGGGTTGAGGCAGAGTATGAGGGGTGACTGCTGTGAGGGGTGAGGCAGAGTGTGAGGGGTGACTGCTGTGTGGGGTGAGGCAGAGTATGAGGGGTGACTGCTGTGTGGGGTGAGGCAGAGTGTGAGGGGTGACTGCTGTGAGGGGTGAGGCAGAGTATGAGGGGTGACTGCTGTGTGGGATGAGGCAGAGTGTGAGGGGTGACTGCTGTGAGGGGTGAGGCAGAGTATGAGGGGTGACTGCTGTGTGGGATGAGGCAGAGTGTGAGGGGTGACTGCTGTGAGGCAGAGTATGAGGGGTGACTGCTGTGTAGAGTGAGGCAGAGTATGAGGGGTGACTGCTGTGAGGGGTGAGGCAGAGTATGAGGGGTGACTGCTGTGCGGGGTGAGGCAGAGTATGAAGGGTGACTGCTGTGTGGGATGAGGCAGAGTATGAGGGGTGACTGCTGCGAGGGGTGAGGCAGAGTATGAGGGGTGACTGCTGCGTGGGGTGAGGCAGAGTATGAGGGGTGACTGCTGCGTGGGGTGAGGCAGAGCATGAGGGGTGACTGCTGTGAGGGGTGAGGCAGAGTATGAGGGGTAACTGCTGTGTGGGGTGAGGCAGAGTGTGAGGGGTGACTGCTGTGAGGGGTGAGGCAGAGTATGAGGGGTGACTGCTGCGTGGGGTAAGGCAGAGTATGAGGGGTGAATGCTGCGTGGGGTGAGGCAGAGCATGAGGGGTGACTGCTGTGAGGGGTGAGGCAGAGTATGAGGGGTGACTGCTGTGTGGGGAGAGGCAGAGTGTGAGGGGTGACTGCTGTGAGGGGTGAGGCATGGTATGAGGGGTGACTGCTGTGAGGGGTGAGGCAGGGTATGAGGGGTGACTGCTGTGTGGGGTGAGGCATGGTAAAAGGGGTGACTGCTGTGAGGGGTGAGGCATGTTATGAGGGGTGACTGCTGTGTGGGGTGAGGCAGAGTGAGAGGGGTGACTGCTGTGAGGGGTGAGGCATGGTCTGAGGGGTGACTGCTGTGTGGGGTGAGGAAGAGTATGAGGGGTGACTGCTGTGTGGAGTGTGAGAGGTGACTGCTGTGAGGGGTGAGGCATGGTATGAGGGGTGACTGCTGTGAGGGGTGAGGCATGGTATGAGGGGTGACTGCTCTGTGGGGTGAGGCAGAGTATGAGGGGTGACTGCTGTGAGGGGTGAGGCAGAGTGTGAGGGGTGACTGCTGTGTGGGGTGAGGAAGAGTATGAGGGGTGACTGCTGTGTGGGGTGAGGCAGAGTATGAGGGGTGACTGCTGTGAGGGGTGAGGCATGGTATGAGGGGTGACTGCTGTGTGGGGTGAGGCAGAGTATGAGGGGTGACTGCTGTGAGGGGTGAGGCAGAGTATGAGGGGTGACTGCTGTGTGGAGTGTGAGGGGTGACTGCTGTGAGGGATGAGGCATGGTATGAGGGGTGACTGCTGCTAGGGGTGAGGCATGGTATGAGGGGTGACTGCTGTGTGGGGAGAGGCAGAGTATGAGGGGTGACTGCTGTGTGGAGTGTGAGGGGTGACTGCTGTGAGGGGTGAGGCATGGTATGAGGGGTGACTGCTGTGTGGGGTGAGGAAGAGTATGAGGGGTGACTGCTGTGAGGGGTGAGGCAGAGTATGAGGGGTGACTGGGGTGTGGGGTGAGGCAGAGTATGAGGGGTGACTGGGGTGTGGGGTGAGGCATAGTATGAGGGGTGACTGCTGTGAGGGGTGAGGCAGAGTGTGAGGGTTGACTGCTGTGAGGGGTGAGGCAGAGTGTGAGGGGTGACTGCTGTGTGGGGTGAGGCAGAGTATGAGGGGTGACTGGGGTGTGGGGTGAGGCAGAGTATGAGGGGTGACTGCTGTGAGGGGTGAGGCAGAGTGTGAGGGGTGACTGCTGTGTGGGGTGAGGCAGAGTATGAGGGGTGACTGGGGTGTGGGGTGAGGCAGAGTATGAGGGGTGACTGCTGTGTGGGGTGAGGCAGAGTATGAGGGGTGACTGCTGTGTGGGGTGAGGCAGAGTGTGAGGGGTGACTGCTGTGTAGAGTGAGGCAGAGTATGAGGGGTGACTGCTGTGCGGGGTGAAGCAGAGTATGAAGGGTGACTGCTGTGTGGGATGAGGCAGAGTATGAGGGGTGACTGCTGCGAGGGGTGAGGCAGAGTATGAGGGGTGACTGCTGCGTGGGGTGAGGCAGGGTATGAGGGGTGACTGCTGCGTGGGGTGAGGCAGAGCATCAGGGGTGACTGCTGTGAGGGGTGACTGCTGTGAGGGGTGAGGCAGAGTATGAGGGGTGACTGCTGTGTGGGGTTAGGCAGAGTGTGAGGGGTGACTGCTGTGAGGGGTGAGGCAGAGTATAAGGGGTGACTGCTGCGTGGGGTAAGGCAGAGTATGAGGGGTGACTGCTGCGTGGGGTGAGGCAGAGCATGAGGGGTGACTGCTGTGAGGGGTGAGGCAGAGCATGAGGGGTGACTGCTGTGTGGGGAGAGGCAGAGTGTGAGGGGTGACTGCTGTGAGGGGTGAGGCATGGTATGAGGGGTGACTGCTGTGAGGGGTGAGGCAGGGTATGAGGGGTGACTGCTGTGTGGGGTGAGGCATGGTAAAAGGGGTGACTGCTGTGAGGGGTGAGGCATGGTAAGAGGGGTGACTGCTGTGTGGGGTGAGGCATGGTATGAGGGGTGACTGCTGTGTGGAGTGTGAGGGGTGACTGCTGTGAGGGGTGAGGCATGGTATGAGGGGTGACTGCTGCTAGGGGTGAGGCATGGTATGAGGGGTGACTGCTGTGTGGGGAGAGGCAGAGTATGAGGGGTGACTGCTGTGAGGGGTGAGGCAGAGTATGAGGGGTGATTGGGGGGTGGGGTGAGGCAGAGTATGAGGAGTGACTGCTGTGAGGGGTGAGGCAGAGTGTGAGGGGTGACTGCTGTGTGGGGTGAGGCAGAGTGTGAGGGGTGACTGCTGTGTGGGGTGAGGAAGAGTATGAGGGGTGACTGCTGTGTGGAGTGTGAGGGGTGACTGCTGTGAGGGGTGAGGAAGAGTATGAGGGGTGACTGCTGTGTGGGGTGAGGCAGAGTATGAGGGGTGACTGCTGTGTGGGGTGAGGCAGAGTGAGAGGGGTGACTGCTGTGAGGGGTGAGGCATGGTATGAGGGGTGACTGCTGTGTGGGGTGAGGAAGAGTATGAGGGGTGACTGCTGTGTGGAGTGTGAGAGGTGACTGCTGTGAGGGGTGAGGCATGGTATGAGGGGTGACTGCTGTGAGGGGTGAGGCATGGTATGAGGGGTGACTGCTGTGTGGGGTGAGGCAGAGTATGAGGGGTGACTGCTGTGAGGGGTGAGGCAGAGTGTGAGGGGTGACTGCTGTGTGGGGTGAGGAAGAGTATGAGGGGTGACTGCTGTGTGGGGTGAGGCAGAGTATGAGGGGTGACTGCTGTGTGGGGTGAGGCAGAGTATGAGGGGTGACTGCTGTGAGGGGTGAGGCAGAGTATGAGGGGTGACTGGGGTGTGGGGTGAGGCAGAGTATGAGGGGTGACTGGGGTGTGGGGTGGGGTGAGGCAGAGAATGAGGGGTGACTGCTGTGAGGGGTGAGGTAGAGTGTGAGGGGTGACTGCTGTGTGGGGTGAGGCAGAGTATGAGGGGTGACTGGGGTGTGGGGTGAGGCAGAGTATGAGGGGTGACTGCTGTGAGGGGTGACTGCTGTGTGGGGTGAGGCAGAGTATGAGGGGTGACTGCTGTGAGGGGTGAGGCAGAGTATGAGGGGTGACTGGGGTGTGGGGTGAGGCAGAGTATGAGGGGTGACTGCTGTGAGGGGTGAGGCAGAGTGTGAGGGGTGACTGCTGTGTGGGGTGAGGCAGAGTATGAGGGGTGACTGCTGTGTGGGGTGAGGCAGAGTGTGAGGGGTGAGGCAGAGTATGAGGGGAGACTGCTGTGAGGGGTGAGGCATGGTATGAGGGGTGACTGGGGTGTGGGGTGAGGCAGAGTATGAGGGGTGACTGCTGTGAGGGGTGACTGCTGTGTGGGGTGAGGCAGAGTATGAGGGGTGACTGCTGTGAAGGGTGAGGCAGAGTGTGAGGGGTGAGGCAGAGTATGAGGGGTGACTGCTGTGAGGGGTGAGGCATGGTATGAGGGGTGACTGCTGTGAGGGGTGAGGCAGAGTGAGAGGGGTGACTGCTGTGAGGGGTGAGGCAGAGTATGAGGGGTGACTGCTGTGTGGGGTGAGGCAGAGTATGAGGGGTGACTGCTGTGTGGGGTGAGGCAGAGTGAGAGGGGTGACTGCTGTGAGGGGTGACTGCTGTGAGGGGTGAGGCAGAGTATGAGGGGTGACTGCTGTGTGGGATGAGGCAGAGTAAGAGGGGTGACTGCTGCGAGGGGTGAGGCAGAGTATGAGGGGTGACTGCTTCGTGGGGTGAGGCAGAGCATGAGGGGTGACTGCTTCGTGGGGTGAGGCAGAGCATGAGGGGTGACTGCTGCGTGGGGTGAGGCAGAGCAGGAGGGGTGACTGCTGTGAGGGGTGAGGCAGAGTATGAGGGGTGACTGCTGTGAGGGGTGACTGCTGTGTGGGGTGAGGCATGGTATGAGTGGTGACTGCTGTGAGGGGTGAGGCATGGTATGAGGGGTGACTGCTGTGAGGGGTGACTGACTGCTGTGTGGAGTGTGAGGGGTGACTGCTGCGTGGGGAGAGGCAGAGCATGAGGGGTGACTGCTGCGTGGGGTGAGGCAGAGCATGAGGGGGTGACTGCTGCGTGGGGTGAGGCACAGCATGAGGGGTGACTGCTGTGAGGGGTGAGGCAGAGTATGAGGGGTGACTGCTGTGAGGGGTGAGGCAAAGTATGAGGGGTGACTGCTGTGTGGGGTGAGGCAGAGTGTGAGGGGTGACTGCTGTGAGGGGTGACTGCTGTGAGGGGTGAGGCAGAGTGAGAGGGGTGACTGCTGTGATGGGTGAGGCATGGTATGAGGGGTGACTGCTGTGAGGGGTGAGGCAGAGTATGAGGGGTGACTGCTGTGTGGGGTGAGGCAGAGTATGAGGGGTGACTGCTGTGAGGGGTGAGGCAGAGTATGAGGGGTGACTGGGGTGTGGGGTGAGGCAGAGTAAGAGGGGTGACTGGGGTGTGGGATGGGGTGAGGCAGAGTATGAGGGGTGACTGCTGTGAGGTGTGAGGCAGAGTGTGAGGGGTGAGGCAGAGTGTGAGGGGTGACTGCTGTGTGGGGTGAGGCAGAGTATGAGGGGTGACTGCTGTGAGGGGTGAGGCAGAGTGTGAGGGGTGACTGCTGTGAGGGGTGAGGCAGAGTGTGAGGGGTGACTGCTGTGTGGGGTGAGGCAGAGTATGAGGGGTGACTGGGGTGTGGGGTGAGGCAGAGTATGAGGGGTGACTGCTGTGAGGGGTGAGGCAGAGTGTGTGGGGTGAGGCAGAGTGTGAGGGGTGACTGCTGTGAGGGGTGAGGCAGAGTGTGAGGGGTGACTGCTGTGAGGGGTGAGGCAGAGTGTGAGGGGTGACTGCTGTGAGGGGTGACTGCTGTGAGGGGAGAGGCATGGTATGATGGGTGACTGCTGTGCGGGGTGAGGCAGAGTGTGAGGGGTGACTGCTGTGTGGGGTGAGGTAGAGTGTGAGGGGTGATTGCTGTGAGGGGTGAGGCAGAGTGTGAGGGGTGACTGCTGTGAGGGGTAAGGCAGAGTATGAGGGGTGACTGCTGTGTGGGATGAGGCAGAGTATGAGGGGTGACTGCTGTGTGGGGTGAGGCAGAGTGTGAGGGGTGACTGCTGTGTGGGGTGAGGCAGAGTATGAGGGGTGACTGCTGTGTGGGGTGAGGCAGAGTGTGAGGGGTGACTGCTGTGTGGGATGAGGCAGAGTGTGAGCGGTGACTGCTGTGAGGCAGAGCATGAGGGGTGACTGCTGTGTGGGGTGAGGCAGAGCAAGAGGGGTGACTGCTGTGAGGGGTGAGGCAGAGTATGAGGGGTGACTGCTGTGTGGGGTGAGGCATGGTATGAGGGGTGACTGCTGTGAGGGGTGAGGCATGGTATGAGGGGTGACTGCTGTGTGGAGTGTGAGGGGTGACTGCTGTGAGAGGTGAATGCTGTGAGGGGTGAGGCATGGTATGAGGGGTGACTGCTGTGTGGGGTGAGGCAGAGTATGAGGGCTGACTGCTGTGAGGGGTGAGGCAGAGTATGAGGGGGTGACTGGGGTGTGGGGTGAGGCAGAGTATGAGGGGTGACTGGGGTGTGGGGTGAGGCATAGTATGAGGGGTGACTGCTGTGAGGGGTGAGGCAGAGTGTGAGGGTTGACTGCTGTGAGGGGTGAGGCAGAGTATGAGGGGTGACTGGGGTGTGGGGTGAGGCATAGTATGAGGGGTGACTGCTGTGAGGGGTGAGGCAGAGTGTGAGGGTTGACTGCTGTGAGGGGTGAGGCAGAGTGTGAGGGGTGACTGCTGTGTGGGGTGAGGCAGAGTATGAGGGGTGACTGGGGTGTGGGTTGAGGCAGAGTATGAGGGGTGACTGCTGTGAGGGGTGAGGCAGAGTATGAGGGGTGACTGCTGTGTGGGGTGAGGCAGAGTGTGAGGGGTGACTGCTGTGTGGGGTGAGGCAGAGTATGAGGGGTGACTGGGGTGTGGGGTGAGGCAGAGTATGAGGGGTGACTGCTGTGAGGGGTGAGGCAGAGTGTGAGGGGTGACTGCTGTGTGGGGTGAGGCAGAGTATGAGGGGTGACTGGGGTGTGGGGTGAGGCAGAGTATGAGGGGTGACTGCAGTGTGGGGTGAGGCAGAGTATGAGGGGTGACTGCTGTGTGGGGTGAGGCAGAGTGTGAGGGGTGACTGCTGTGTGGGGTGAGGCAGAGTGTGAGGGGTGACTGCTGTGAGGGGTGAGGCAGAGTATGAGGGGTGACTGCTGTGTGGGATGAGGCAGAGTGTGAGGGGTGACTGCTGTGAGGCAGAGTATGAGGGGTGACTGCTGTGTGGGATGAGGCAGAGTGTGAGGGGTGACTGCTGTGAGGCAGAGTATGAGGGGTGACTGCTGTGTGGGGTGAGGCAGAGTATGAGGGGTGACTGCTGTGAGGGTTGAGGCAGAGTATGAAGGGTGACTGCTGTGTGGGATGAGGCAGAGTATGAGGGGTGACTGCTGCGAGGGGTGACTGCTGTGAGGGGTGACTGCTGTGAGGGGTAAGGCATGGTATGAGGGGTGACTGCTGTGTGGGGTGAGGCAGAGTATGAGGGGTGACTGCTGTGAGGGGTGAGGCAGAGTATGAGGGGTGACTGGGGTGTGGGGTGAGGCAGAGTATGAGGGGTGACTGGGGTGTGGGGTGAGGCATAGTATGAGGGGTGACTGCTGTGAGGGGTGAGGCAGAGTGTGAGGGTTGACTGCTGTGAGGGGTGAGGCAGAGTGTGAGGGGTGACTGCTGTGTGGGGTGAGGCAGAGTATGAGGGGTGACTGGGGTGTGGGTTGAGGCAGAGTATGAGGGGTGACTGCTGTGAGGGGTGAGGCAGAGTGTGAGGGGTGACTGCTGTGTGGGGTGAGGCAGAGTATGAGGGGTGACTGCTGTGTGGGGTGAGGCAGAGTGTGAGGGGTGACTGCTGTGAGGGGTGAGGCAGAGTATGAGGGGTGACTGCTGTGTGGGATGAGGCAGAGTGTGAGGGGTGACTGCTGTGAGGGGTGAGGCAGAGTATGAGGGGTGACTGCTGTGTGGGATGAGGCAGAGTGTGAGGGGTGACTGCTGTGAGGCAGAGTATGAGGGGTGACTGCTGTGTAGAGTGAGGCAGAGTATGAGGGGTGACTGCTGTGAGGGGTGAGGCAGAGTATGAGGGGTGACTGCTGTGCGGGGTGAGGCAGAGTATGAAGGGTGACTGCTGTGTGGGATGAGGCAGAGTATGAGGGGTGACTGCTGCGAGGGGTGAGGCAGAGTATGAGGGGTGACTGCTGCGTGGGGTGAGGCAGAGTATGAGGGGTGACTGCTGCGTGGGGTGAGGCAGAGCATGAGGGGTGACTGCTGTGAGGGGTGAGGCAGAGTATGAGGGGTAACTGCTGTGTGGGGTGAGGCAGAGTGTGAGGGGTGACTGCTGTGAGGGGTGAGGCAGAGTATGAGGGGTGACTGCTGCGTGGGGTAAGGCAGAGTATGAGGGGTGAATGCTGCGTGGGGTGAGGCAGAGCATGAGGGGTGACTGCTGTGAGGGGTGAGGCAGAGTATGAGGGGTGACTGCTGTGTGGGGAGAGGCAGAGTGTGAGGGGTGACTGCTGTGAGGGGTGAGGCATGGTATGAGGGGTGACTGCTGTGAGGGGTGAGGCAGGGTATGAGGGGTGACTGCTGTGTGGGGTGAGGCATGGTAAAAGGGGTGACTGCTGTGAGGGGTGAGGCATGTTATGAGGGGTGACTGCTGTGTGGGGTGAGGCAGAGTGAGAGGGGTGACTGCTGTGAGGGGTGAGGCATGGTATGAGGGGTGACTGCTGTGTGGGGTGAGGAAGAGTATGAGGGGTGACTGCTGTGTGGAGTGTGAGAGGTGACTGCTGTGAGGGGTGAGGCATGGTATGAGGGGTGACTGCTGTGAGGGGTGAGGCATGGTATGAGGGGTGACTGCTGTGTGGGGTGAGGCAGAGTATGAGGGGTGACTGCTGTGAGGGGTGAGGCAGAGTGTGAGGGGTGACTGCTGTGTGGGGTGAGGAAGAGTATGAGGGGTGACTGCTGTGTGGGGTGAGGCAGAGTATGAGGGGTGACTGCTGTGAGGGGTGAGGCATGGTATGAGGGGTGACTGCTGTGTGGGGTGAGGCAGAGTATGAGGGGTGACTGCTGTGAGGGGTGAGGCAGAGTATGAGGGGTGACTGCTGTGTGGAGTGTGAGGGGTGACTGCTGTGAGGGATGAGGCATGGTATGAGGGGTGACTGCTGCTAGGGGTGAGGCATGGTATGAGGGGTGACTGCTGTGTGGGGAGAGGCAGAGTATGAGGGGTGACTGCTGTGTGGAGTGTGAGGGGTGACTGCTGTGAGGGGTGACTGCTGTGAGGGGTGAGGCATGGTATGAGGGGTGACTGCTGTGTGGGGTGAGGAAGAGTATGAGGGGTGACTGCTGTGAGGGGTGAGGCAGAGTATGAGGGGTGACTGGGGTGTGGGGTGAGGCAGAGTATGAGGGGTGACTGGGGTGTGGGGTGAGGCATAGTATGAGGGGTGACTGCTGTGAGGGGTGAGGCAGAGTGTGAGGGTTGACTGCTGTGAGGGGTGAGGCAGAGTGTGAGGGGTGACTGCTGTGTGGGGTGAGGCAGAGTATGAGGGGTGACTGGGGTGTGGGGTGAGGCAGAGTATGAGGGGTGACTGCTGTGAGGGGTGAGGCAGAGTGTGAGGGGTGACTGCTGTGTGGGGGTGAGGCAGAGTATGAGGGGTGACTGGGGTGTGGGGTGAGGCAGATATGAGGGGTGACTGCTATGTGGGGTGAGGCAGAGTATGAGGGGTGACTGCTGTGTGGGGTGAGGCAGAGTGTGAGGGGTGACTGCTGTGTAGAGTGAGGCAGAGTATGAGGGGTGACTGCTGTGCGGGGTGAAGCAGAGTATGAAGGGTGACTGCTGTGTGGGATGAGGCAGAGTATGAGGGGTGACTGCTGCGAGGGGTGAGGCAGAGTATGAGGGGTGACTGCTGCGTGGGGTGAGGCAGGGTATGAGGGGTGACTGCTGCGTGGGGTGAGGCAGAGCATGAGGGGTGACTGCTGTGAGGGGTGACTGCTGTGAGGGGTGAGGCAGAGTATGAGGGGTGACTGCTGTGTGGGGTTAGGCAGAGTGTGAGGGGTGACTGCTGTGAGGGGTGAGGCAGAGTATAAGGGGTGACTGCTGCGTGGGGTAAGGCAGAGTATGAGGGGTGACTGCTGCGTGGGGTGAGGCAGAGCATGAGGGGTGACTGCTGTGAGGGGTGAGGCAGAGTATGAGGGGTGACTGCTGTGTGGGGAGAGGCAGAGTGTGAGGGGTGACTGCTGTGAGGGGTGAGGCATGGTATGAGGGGTGACTGCTGTGAGGGGTGAGGCAGGGTATGAGGGGTGACTGCTGTGTGGGGTGAGGCATGGTAAAAGGGGTGACTGCTGTGAGGGGTGAGGCATGGTAAGAGGGGTGACTGCTGTGTGGGGTGAGGCATGGTATGAGGGGTGACTGCTGTGTGGAGTGTGAGGGGTGACTGCTGTGAGGGGTGAGGCATGGTATGAGGGGTGACTGCTGCTAGGGGTGAGGCATGGTATGAGGGGTGACTGCTGTGTGGGGAGAGGCAGAGTATGAGGGGTGACTGCTGTGAGGGGTGAGGCAGAGTATGAGGGGTGATTGGGGGGTGGGGTGAGGCAGAGTATGAGGAGTGACTGCTGTGAGGGGTGAGGCAGAGTGTGAGGGGTGACTGCTGTGTGGGGTGAGGCAGAGTGTGAGGGGTGACTGCTGTGTGGGGTGAGGAAGAGTATGAGGGGTGACTGCTGTGTGGAGCGTGAGGGGTGACTGCTGTGAGGGGTGAGGAAGAGTATGAGGGGTGACTGCTGTGTGGGTTGAGGCAGAGTATGAGGGGTGACTGCTGTGTGGGGTGAGGCAGAGTGAGAGGGGTGACTGCTGTGAGGGGTGAGGCATGGTATGAGGGGTGACTGCTGTGTGGGGTGAGGAAGAGTATGAGGGGTGACTGCTGTGTGGAGTGTGAGAGGTGACTGCTGTGAGGGGTGAGGCATGGTATGAGGGGTGACTGCTGTGAGGGGTGAGGCATGGTATGAGGGGTGACTGCTGTGTGGGGTGAGGCAGAGTATGAGGGGTGACTGCTGTGAGGGGTGAGGCAGAGTGTGAGGGGTGACTGCTGTGTGGGGTGAGGAAGAGTATGAGGGGTGACTGCTGTGTGGGGTGAGGCAGAGTATGAGGGGTGACTGCTGTGTGGGGTGAGGCAGAGTATGAGGGGTGACTGCTGTGAGGGGTGAGGCAGAGTATGAGGGGTGACTGGGGTGTGGGGTGAGGCAGAGTATGAGGGGTGACTGGGGTGTGGGGTGGGGTGAGGCAGAGAATGAGGGGTGACTGCTGTGAGGGGTGAGGCAGAGTGTGAGGGGTGACTGCTGTGTGGGGTGAGGCAGAGTATGAGGGGTGACTGGGGTGTGGGGTGAGGCAGAGTATGAGGGGTGACTGCTGTGAGGGGTGACTGCTGTGTGGGGTGAGGCAGAGTATGAGGGGTGACTGCTGTGAGGGGTGAGGCAGAGTATGAGGGGTGACTGGGGTGTGGGGTGAGGCAGAGTATGAGGGGTGACTGCTGTGAGGGGTGAGGCAGAGTGTGAGGGGTGACTGCTGTGTGGGGTGAGGCAGAGTATGAGGGGTGACTGCTGTGTGGGGTGAGGCAGAGTGTGAGGGGTGAGGCAGAGTATGAGGGGAGACTGCTGTGAGGGGTGAGGCATGGTATGAGGGGTGACTGGGGTGTGGGGTGAGGCAGAGTATGAGGGGTGACTGCTGTGAGGGGTGACTGCTGTGTGGGGTGAGGCAGAGTATGAGGGGTGACTGCTGTGAAGGGTGAGGCAGAGTGTGAGGGGTGAGGCAGAGTATGAGGGGTGACTGCTGTGAGGGGTGAGGCATGGTATGAGGGGTGACTGCTGTGAGGGGTGAGGCAGAGTGAGAGGGGTGACTGCTGTGAGGGGTGAGGCAGAGTATGAGGGGTGACTGCTGTGTGGGGTGAGGCAGAGTATGAGGGGTGACTGCTGTGTGGGGTGAGGCAGAGTGAGAGGGGTGACTGCTGTGAGGGGTGACTGCTGTGAGGGGTGAGGCAGAGTATGAGGGGTGACTGCTGTGTGGGATGAGGCAGAGTAAGAGGGGTGACTGCTGCGAGGGGTGAGGCAGAGTATGAGGGGTGACTGCTTCGTGGGGTGAGGCAGAGCATGAGGGGTGACTGCTTCGTGGGGTGAGGCAGAGCATGAGGGGTGACTGCTGCGTGGGGTGAGGCAGAGCAGGAGGGGTGACTGCTGTGAGGGGTGAGGCAGAGTATGAGGGGTGACTGCTGTGAGGGGTGACTGCTGTGTGGGGTGAGGCATGGTATGAGTGGTGACTGCTGTGAGGGGTGAGGCATGGTATGAGGGGTGACTGCTGTGAGGGGTGACTGCTGTGTGGAGTGTGAGGGGTGACTGCTGCGTGGGGAGAGGCAGAGCATGAGGGGTGACTGCTGCGTGGGGTGAGGCAGAGCATGAGGGGTGACTGCTGCGTGGGGTGAGGCACAGCATGAGGGGTGACTGCTGTGAGGGGTGAGGCAGAGTATGAGGGGTGACTGCTGCGTGGGGTGAGGCAGGGTATGAGGGGTGACTGCTGCGTGGGGTGAGGCAGAGCATGAGGGGTGACTGCTGTGAGGGGTGACTGCTGTGAGGGGTGAGGCAGAGTATGAGGGGTGACTGCTGTGTGGGGTTAGGCAGAGTGTGAGGGGTGACTGCTGTGAGGGGTGAGGCAGAGTATAAGGGGTGACTGCTGCGTGGGGTAAGGCAGAGTATGAGGGGTGACTGCTGCGTGGGGTGAGGCAGAGCATGAGGGGTGACTGCTGTGAGGGGTGAGGCAGAGTATGAGGGGTGACTGCTGTGTGGGGAGAGGCAGAGTGTGAGGGGTGACTGCTGTGAGGGGTGAGGCATGGTATGAGGGGTGACTGCTGTGAGGGGTGAGGCAGGGTATGAGGGGTGACTGCTGTGTGGGGTGAGGCATGGTAAAAGGGGTGACTGCTGTGAGGGGTGAGGCATGGTAAGAGGGGTGACTGCTGTGTGGGGTGAGGCATGGTATGAGGGGTGACTGCTGTGTGGAGTGTGAGGGGTGACTGCTGTGAGGGGTGAGGCATGGTATGAGGGGTGACTGCTGCTAGGGGTGAGGCATGGTATGAGGGGTGACTGCTGTGTGGGGAGAGGCAGAGTATGAGGGGTGACTGCTGTGAGGGGTGAGGCAGAGTATGAGGGGTGATTGGGGGGTGGGGTGAGGCAGAGTATGAGGAGTGACTGCTGTGAGGGGTGAGGCAGAGTGTGAGGGGTGACTGCTGTGTGGGGTGAGGCAGAGTGTGAGGGGTGACTGCTGTGTGGGGTGAGGAAGAGTATGAGGGGTGACTGCTGTGTGGAGCGTGAGGGGTGACTGCTGTGAGGGGTGAGGAAGAGTATGAGGGGTGACTGCTGTGTGGGTTGAGGCAGAGTATGAGGGGTGACTGCTGTGTGGGGTGAGGCAGAGTGAGAGGGGTGACTGCTGTGAGGGGTGAGGCATGGTATGAGGGGTGACTGCTGTGTGGGGTGAGGAAGAGTATGAGGGGTGACTGCTGTGTGGAGTGTGAGAGGTGACTGCTGTGAGGGGTGAGGCATGGTATGAGGGGTGACTGCTGTGAGGGGTGAGGCATGGTATGAGGGGTGACTGCTGTGTGGGGTGAGGCAGAGTATGAGGGGTGACTGCTGTGAGGGGTGAGGCAGAGTGTGAGGGGTGACTGCTGTGTGGGGTGAGGAAGAGTATGAGGGGTGACTGCTGTGTGGGGTGAGGCAGAGTATGAGGGGTGACTGCTGTGTGGGGTGAGGCAGAGTATGAGGGGTGACTGCTGTGAGGGGTGAGGCAGAGTATGAGGGGTGACTGGGGTGTGGGGTGAGGCAGAGTATGAGGGGTGACTGGGGTGTGGGGTGGGGTGAGGCAGAGAATGAGGGGTGACTGCTGTGAGGGGTGAGGCAGAGTGTGAGGGGTGACTGCTGTGTGGGGTGAGGCAGAGTATGAGGGGTGACTGGGGTGTGGGGTGAGGCAGAGTATGAGGGGTGACTGCTGTGAGGGGTGACTGCTGTGTGGGGTGAGGCAGAGTATGAGGGGTGACTGCTGTGAGGGGTGAGGCAGAGTATGAGGGGTGACTGGGGTGTGGGGTGAGGCAGAGTATGAGGGGTGACTGCTGTGAGGGTTGAGGCAGAGTGTGAGGGGTGACTGCTGTGTGGGGTGAGGCAGAGTATGAGGGGTGACTGCTGTGTGGGGTGAGGCAGAGTGTGAGGGGTGAGGCAGAGTATGAGGGGAGACTGCTGTGAGGGGTGAGGCATGGTATGAGGGGTGACTGGGGTGTGGGGTGAGGCAGAGTATGAGGGGTGACTGCTGTGAGGGGTGACTGCTGTGTGGGGTGAGGCAGAGTATGAGGGGTGACTGCTGTGAAGGGTGAGGCAGAGTGTGAGGGGTGAGGCAGAGTATGAGGGGTGACTGCTGTGAGGGGTGAGGCATGGTATGAGGGGTGACTGCTGTGAGGGGTGAGGCAGAGTGAGAGGGGTGACTGCTGTGAGGGGTGAGGCAGAGTATGAGGGGTGACTGCTGTGTGGGGTGAGGCAGAGTATGAGGGGTGACTGCTGTGTGGGGTGAGGCAGAGTGAGAGGGGTGACTGCTGTGAGGGGTGACTGCTGTGAGGGGTGAGGCAGAGTATGAGGGGTGACTGCTGTGTGGGATGAGGCAGAGTAAGAGGGGTGACTGCTGCGAGGGGTGAGGCAGAGTATGAGGGGTGACTGCTTCGTGGGGTGAGGCAGAGCATGAGGGGTGACTGCTTCGTGGGGTGAGGCAGAGCATGAGGGGTGACTGCTGCGTGGGGTGAGGCAGAGCAGGAGGGGTGACTGCTGTGAGGGGTGAGGCAGAGTATGAGGGGTGACTGCTGTGAGGGGTGACTGCTGTGTGGGGTGAGGCATGGTATGAGTGGTGACTGCTGTGAGGGGTGAGGCATGGTATGAGGGGTGACTGCTGTGAGGGGTGACTGCTGTGTGGAGTGTGAGGGGTGACTGCTGCGTGGGGAGAGGCAGAGCATGAGGGGTGACTGCTGCGTGGGGTGAGGCAGAGCATGAGGGGTGACTGCTGCGTGGGGTGAGGCACAGCATGAGGGGTGACTGCTGTGAGGGGTGAGGCAGAGTATGAGGGGTGACTGCTGTGAGGGGTGAGGCAAAGTATGAGGGGTGACTGCTGTGTGGGGTGAGGCAGAGTGTGAGGGGTGACTGCTGTGAGGGGTGACTGCTGTGAGGGGTGAGGCAGAGTGAGAGGGGTGACTGCTGTGATGGGTGAGGCATGGTATGAGGGGTGACTGCTGTGAGGGGTGAGGCAGAGTATGAGGGGTGACTGCTGTGTGGGGTGAGGCAGAGTATGAGGGGTGACTGCTGTGAGGGGTGAGGCAGAGTATGAGGGGTGACTGGGGTGTGGGGTGAGGCAGAGTAAGAGGGGTGACTGGGGTGTGGGGTGGGGTGAGGCAGAGTATGAGGGGTGACTGCTGTGAGGGGTGAGGCAGAGTGTGAGGGGTGAGGCAGAGTGTGAGGGGTGACTGCTGTGTGGGGTGAGGCAGAGTATGAGGGGTGACTGCTGTGAGGGGTGAGGCAGAGTGTGAGGGGTGACTGCTGTGAGGGGTGAGGCAGAGTGTGAGGGGTGACTGCTGTGTGGGGTGAGGCAGAGTATGAGGGGTGACTGGGGTGTGGGGTGAGGCAGAGTATGAGGGGTGACTGCTGTGAGGGGTGAGGCAGAGTGTGTGGGGTGAGGCAGAGTGTGAGGGGTGACTGCTGTGAGGGGTGAGGCAGAGTGTGAGGGGTGACTGCTGTGAGGGGTGAGGCAGAGTGTGAGGGGTGACTGCTGTGAGGGGTGAGGCAGAGTGTGAGGGGTGACTGCTGTGAGGGGTGAGGCAGAGTGTGAGGGGTGACTGCTGTGAGGGGTGACTGCTGTGAGGGGAGAGGCATGGTATGATGGGTGACTGCTGTGCGGGGTGAGGCAGAGTGTGAGGGGTGACTGCTGTGTGGGGTGAGGTAGAGTGTGAGGGGTGATTGCTGTGAGGGGTGAGGCAGAGTGTGAGGGGTGACTGCTGTGAGGGGTAAGGCAGAGTATGAGGGGTGACTGCTGTGTGGGATGAGGCAGAGTATGAGGGGTGACTGCTGTGTGGGATGAGGCAGAGTATGAGGGGTGACTGCTGCGAGGGGTGAGGCAGAGTATGAGGGGTGACTGCTTCGTGGGGTGAGGCAGAGCATGAGGGGTGACTGCTTCGTGGGGTGAGGCAGAGCATGAGGGGTGACTGCTGCGTGGGGTGAGGCAGAGCAGGAGGGGTGACTGCTGTGAGGGGTGAGGCAGAGTATGAGGGGTGACTGCTGTGAGGGGTGACTGCTGTGTGGGGTGAGGCATGGTATGAGTGGTGACTGCTGTGAGGGGTGAGGCATGGTATGAGGGGTGACTGCTGTGAGGGGTGACTGCTGTGTGGAGTGTGAGGGGTGACTGCTGCGTGGGGAGAGGCAGAGCATGAGGGGTGACTGCTGCGTGGGGTGAGGCAGAGCATGAGGGGTGACTGCTGCGTGGGGTGAGGCACAGCATGAGGGGTGACTGCTGTGAGGGGTGAGGCAGAGTATGAGGGGTGACTGCTGTGAGGGGTGAGGCAAAGTATGAGGGGTGACTGCTGTGTGGGGTGAGGCAGAGTGTGAGGGGTGACTGCTGTGAGGGGTGACTGCTGTGAGGGGTGAGGCAGAGTGAGAGGGGTGACTGCTGTGATGGGTGAGGCATGGTATGAGGGGTGACTGCTGTGAGGGGTGAGGCAGAGTATGAGGGGTGACTGCTGTGTGGGGTGAGGCAGAGTATGAGGGGTGACTGCTGTGAGGGGTGAGGCAGAGTATGAGGGGTGACTGGGGTGTGGGGTGAGGCAGAGTAAGAGGGGTGACTGGGGTGTGGGGTGGGGTGAGGCAGAGTATGAGGGGTGACTGCTGTGAGGGGTGAGGCAGAGTGTGAGGGGTGAGGCAGAGTGTGAGGGGTGACTGCTGTGTGGGGTGAGGCAGAGTATGAGGGGTGACTGCTGTGAGGGGTGAGGCAGAGTGTGAGGGGTGACTGCTGTGAGGGGTGAGGCAGAGTGTGAGGGGTGACTGCTGTGTGGGGTGAGGCAGAGTATGAGGGGTGACTGGGGTGTGGGGTGAGGCAGAGTATGAGGGGTGACTGCTGTGAGGGGTGAGGCAGAGTGTGTGGGGTGAGGCAGAGTGTGAGGGGTGACTGCTGTGAGGGGTGAGGCAGAGTGTGAGGGGTGACTGCTGTGAGGGGTGAGGCAGAGTGTGAGGGGTGACTGCTGTGAGGGGTGAGGCAGAGTGTGAGGGGTGACTGCTGTGAGGGGTGAGGCAGAGTGTGAGGGGTGACTGCTGTGAGGGGTGACTGCTGTGAGGGGAGAGGCATGGTATGATGGGTGACTGCTGTGCGGGGTGAGGCAGAGTGTGAGGGGTGACTGCTGTGTGGGGTGAGGTAGAGTGTGAGGGGTGATTGCTGTGAGGGGTGAGGCAGAGTGTGAGGGGTGACTGCTGTGAGGGGTAAGGCAGAGTATGAGGGGTGACTGCTGTGTGGGATGAGGCAGAGTATGAGGGGTGACTGCTGTGTGGGGTGAGGCAGAGTGTGAGGGGTGACTGCTGTGTGGGATGAGGCAGAGTATGAGGGGAGACTGCTGTGTGGGGTGAGGCAGAGTGTGAGGGGTGACTGCTGTGTGGGATGAGGCAGAGTGTGAGCGGTGACTGCTGTGAGGCAGAGTATGAGGGGTGACTGCTGTGTAGAGTGAGGCAGAGAGTGAGGGGTGACTGCTGTTAGGGGTGAGGCAGAGTATGAGGGGTGACTGCTGTGTGGGGTGAGGCAGAGTATGAGGGGTGACTGCTGTGTGGGATGAGGCAGAGTATGAGGGGTGACTGCTGCGAGGGGTGAGGCAGAGTATGAGGGGTGACTGCTGCGTGGGGTGAGACAGAGTATGAGGGGTGAGTGCTGCGTGGGGTGAGGCAGAGCATGAGGGGTGACTGCTGTGAGGGGTGACTGCTGTGAGGGGTGAGGCAGAGTATGAGGGGTGACTGCTGTGTGGGGTGAGGCAGAGTGTGAGGGGTGACTGCTGTGAGGAGTGAGGCAGGGTATGAGGGGTGACTGCTGTGTGGGGTGAGGCATGGTAAAAGGGGTGACTGCTGTGGGGGTGAGGCATGGTATGAGGGGTGACTGCTGTGTGGGGTGAGGCATGGTATGAGGGGTGACTGCTGTGAGGGGTGAGGCATGGTATGAGGGGTGACTGCTGTGAGGGGTGACTGCTGTGTGGGGTGAGGCAGAGTGTGAGGGGTGACTGCTGTGTGGGATGAGGCAGAGTGTGAGGGGTGACTGCTGTGAGGCAGAGTATGAGGGGTGACTGCTGTGTAGAGTGAGGCAGAGTATGAGGGGTGACTGCTGTGAGGGGTGAGGCAGAGCATGAGGGGTGACTGCTGTGAGGGGTGAGGCAGAGTATGAGGGGTGACTGCTGTGCGGGGTGAGGCAGAGATTGAGGGGTGACTGCTGTGCGGGGTGAGGCAGAGTATGAAGGGTGACTGCTGTGTGGGATGAGGCAGAGTATGAGGGGTGACTGCTGCGAGGGGTGAGGCAGAGTATGAGGGGTGACTGCTGCGTGGGGTGAGACAGAGTATGAGGGGTGACTGCTGCGTGGGGTGAGGCAGAGCATGAGGGGTGACTGCTGTGAGGGGTGACTGCTGTGAGGGGGTGAGGCAGAGTATGAGGGGGTGACTGCTGTGTGGGGTGAGGCAGAGTGTGAGGGGTGACTGCTGTGAGGGGTGAGGCAGGGTATGAGGGGTGACTGCTGTGTGGGGTGAGGCATGGTAAAAGGGGTGACTGCTGTGGGGGTGAGGCATGGTATGAGTTGTGACTGCTGTGTGGAGTGAGGCATGGTATGAGGGGTGACTGCTGTGAGGGGTGAGGCAGAGTGTGAGGGGTGAGGCAGAGTGTGAGGGGTGACTGCTGTGTGGGGTGAGGCAGAGTATGAGGGGTGACTGCTGTGAGGGGTGAGGCAGAGTGTGAGGGGTGACTGCTGTGTGGGGTGAGGCAGAGTATGAGGGGTGACTGCTGTGAGGGGTGAGGCAGAGTGTGAGGGGTGACTGCTGTGAGGGGTGAGGCAGAGTGTGAGGGGTGACTGCTGTGTGGGGTGAGGCAGAGTATGAGGGGTGACTGGGGTGTGGGGTGAGGCAGAGTATGAGGGGTGACTGCTGTGAGGGGTGAGGCAGAGTGTGTGGGGTGAGGCAGAGTGTAAGGGGTGAATGCTGTGAGGGGTGAGGCAGAGTGTGAGGGGGTGACTGCTGTGAGGGGTGAGGCAGAGTGTGAGGGGTGACTGCTGTGTGGGGTGAGGTAGAGTGTGAGGGGTGATTGCTGTGAGGGGTGAGGCAGAGTGTGAGGGGTGACTGCTGTGAGGGGTGAGGCAGAGTGTGAGGGGTGACTGCTGTGAGGGGTGAGGCAGAGTGTGAGGGGTGACTGCTGTGAGGGGTGACTGCTGTGAGGGGAGAGGCATGGTATGATGGGTGACTGCTGTGCGGGGGTGAGGCAGAGTGTGAGGGGTGACTGCTGTGTGGGGTGAGGTAGAGTGTGAGGGGTGATTGCTGTGAGGGGTGAGGCAGAGTGTGAGGGGTGACTGCTGTGAGGGGTGAGGCATGGTATGAGGGGTGACTGCTGTGTGGGGTGAGGCAGAGTGTGAGGGGTGACTGCTGTGAGGGGTGAGGCAGGGTATGAGGGGTGACTGCTGTGAGGGGTGAGGCAGAGTATGAGGGGTGACTGCTGTGTGGGGTGAGGCAGAGTATGAGGGGTGACTGCTGTGTGGGGTGAGGCAGAGTATGAGGGGTGACTGCTGTGAGGGGTGAGGCAGAGTGTGAGGGGTGACTGCTGTGAGGGGTGAGGCAGAGTGTGAGGGGTGACTGCTGTGAGGGGTGAGGCAGAGTGTGAGGGGTGACTGCTGTGAGGGGAGAGGCATGGTATGATGGGTGACTGCTGTGCGGGGTGAGGGCAGAGTGTGAGGGGTGACTGCTGTGTGGGGTGAGGTAGAGTGTGAGGGGTGATTGCTGTGAGGGGTGAGGCAGAGTGTGAGGGGTGACTGCTGTGAGGGGTGAGGCAGAGCATGAGGGGTGACTGCTGTGTGGGGTGAGGCAGAGTGTGAGAGGTGACTGCTGTGTGGGATGAGGCAGAGTATGAGGGGTGACTGCTGTGTGGGGTGAGGCAGAGTATGAGGGGTGACTGCTGTGTGGGGTGAGGCAGAGTGTGAGGGGTGACTGCTGTGTGGGATGAGGCAGAGTGTGAGCGGTGACTGCTGTGAGGCAGAGTATGAGGGGTGACTGCTGTTAGGGGTGAGGCAGAGTATGAGGGGTGACTGCTGTGTGGGGTGAGGCAGAGTATGAGGGGTGACTGCTGTGTGGGGTGAGGCAGAGTGTGAGGAGTGAGGCAGGGTATGAGGGGTGACTGCTGTGTGGGGTGAGGCATGGTAAAAGGGGTGACTGCTGTGGGGGTGAGGCATGGTATGAGGGGTGACTGCTGTGTGGGGTGAGGCATGGTATGAGGGGTGACTGCTGTGAGGGGTGAGGCATGGTATGAGGGGTGACTGCTGTGAGGGGTGACTGCTGTGTAGAGTGAGGCAGAGTATGAGGGGTGACTGCTGTGAGGGGTGAGGCAGAGCATGAGGGGTGACTGCTGTGTGGGGTGAGGCAGAGTATGAGGGGTGACTGCTGTGCGGGGTGAGGCAGAGATTGAGGGGTGACTGCTGTGCGGGGTGAGGCAGAGTATGAAGGGTGACTGCTGTGTGGGATGAGGCAGAGTATGAGGGGTGACTGCTGCGAGGGGTGAGGCAGAGTATGAGGGGTGACTGCTGCGTGGGGTGAGACAGAGTATGAGGGGTGACTGCTGCGTGGGGTGAGGCAGAGCATGAGGGGTGACTGCTGTGAGGGGTGACTGCTGTGAGGGGTGAGGCAGAGTATGAGGGGTGACTGCTGTGTGGGGTGAGGCAGAGTGTGAGGGGTGACTGCTGTGAGGGGTGAGGCAGGGTATGAGGGGTGACTGCTGTGTGGGGTGAGGCATGGTAAAAGGGGTGACTGCTGTGGGGGTGAGGCATGGTATGAGTTGTGACTGCTGTGTGGGGTGAGGCATGGTATGAGGGGTGACTGCTGTGAGGGGTGAGGCATGGTATGAGGGGTGACTGCTGTGAGGGGTGACTGCTGTGTGGAGTGTGAGGGGTGACTGCTGTGAGGGGTGAGGCATGGTATGAGGGGTGACTGCTGTGTGGAGTGTGAGGGGTTACTGCTGTGAGGGGTGACTGCTGTGAGGGGTGAGGCATGGTATGAGGGGTGACTGCTGTGTGGGGTGAGGCAGAGTATGAGGGGTGACTGCTGTGAGGGGTGAGGCAGAGTATGAGGGGTGACTGGGGTGTGGGGTGAGGCAGAGTATGAGGGGTGACTGGGGTGAGGCATAGTATGAGTGGTGACTGCTGTGAGGGGTGAGGCAGAGTGTGAGGGGTGACTGCTGTGAGGGGTGAGGCAGAGTGTGAGGGGTGAGGCAGAGTATGAGGGGTGACTGGGGTGTGGGGTGAGGCAGAGTATGAGGGGTGAGGCAGAGTATGAGGGGTGACTGCTGTGTGGGGTGAGGCAGAGTGTGAGGGGTGACTGCTGTGTGGGGTGAGGAAGAGTATGAGGGGTGACTGCTGTGTGGAGTGAGGCAGGGTATGAGGGGTGACTGCTGTGTGGGGTGAGGCATGGTAAAAGGGGTGACTGCTGTGGGGGTGAGGCATGGTATGAGTTGTGACTGCTGTGTGGGGTGAGGCATGGTATGAGGGGTGACTGCTGTAAGGGGTGAGGCATGGTATGAGGGGTGACTGCTGTGAGGGGTGACAGCTGTGTGGAGTGTGAGGGGTGACTGCTGTGAGGGGTGAGGCATGGTATGAGGGGTGACTGCTGTGTGGAGTGTGAGGGGTTACTGCTGTGAGGGGTGACTGCTGTGAGGGGTGAGGCATGGTATGAGGGGTGACTGCTGTGTGGGGTGAGGCAGAGTATGAGGGGTGACTGCTGTGAGGGGTGAGGCAGAGTATGAGGGGTGACTGGGGTGTGGGGTGAGGCAGAGTATGAGGGGTGACTGCTGTGAGGGGTGAGGCAGAGTGTGAGGGGTGACTGCTGTGTGGGGTGAGGAAGAGTATGAGGGGTGACTGCTGTGTGGGGTGAGGCAGAGTATGAGGGGAGACTGCTGTGTGGGGTGAGGCATGGTATGAGGGGTGACTGCTGTGTGGGGTGAGGAAGAGTATGAGGGGTGACTGCTGTGTGGGGTGAGGAAGAGTATGAGGGGTGACTGCTGTGAGGGGTGAGGCATGGTATGAGGGGTGACTGCTGTGAGGGGTGAGGCATGGTATGAGGGGTGTCTGCTGTGTGGGGTGAGGCAGAGTATGAGGGGTGACTGCTGTGAGGGGTGAGGCAGAGTGTGAGGGGTGACTGCTGTGTGGGGTGAGGAAGAGTATGAGGGGTCACTGCTGTGTGGGGTGAGGCAGAGTATGAGGGGTGACTGCTGTGTGGGGTGAGGCAGAGTGTGAGGGGTGACTGCTGTGTGGGGTGAGGAAGAGTATGAGGGGTGACTGCTGTGTGGAGTGAGGCAGGGTATGAGGGGTGACTGCTGTGTGGGGTGAGGCATGGTAAAAGGGGTGACTGCTGTGGGGGTGAGGCATGGTATGAGTTGTGACTGCTGTGTGGGGTGAGGCATGGTATGAGGGGTGACTGCTGTAAGGGGTGAGGCATGGTATGAGGGGTGACTGCTGTGAGGGGTGACAGCTGTGTGGAGTGTGAGGGGTGACTGCTGTGAGGGGTGAGGCATGGTATGAGGGGTGACTGCTGTGTGGAGTGTGAGGGGTTACTGCTGTGAGGGGTGACTGCTGTGAGGGGTGAGGCATGGTATGAGGGGTGACTGCTGTGTGGGGTGAGGCAGAGTATGAGGGGTGACTGCTGTGAGGGGTGAGGCAGAGTATGAGGGGTGACTGGGGTGTGGGGTGAGGCAGAGTATGAGGGGTGACTGCTGTGAGGGGTGAGGCAGAGTGTGAGGGGTGACTGCTGTGTGGGGTGAGGAAGAGTATGAGGGGTGACTGCTGTGTGGGGTGAGGCAGAGTATGAGGGGAGACTGCTGTGTGGGGTGAGGCATGGTATGAGGGGTGACTGCTGTGTGGGGTGAGGAAGAGTATGAGGGGTGACTGCTGTGTGGGGTGAGGAAGAGTATGAGGGGTGACTGCTGTGAGGGGTGAGGCATGGTATGAGGGGTGACTGCTGTGAGGGGTGAGGCATGGTATGAGGGGTGACTGCTGTGTGGGGTGAGGCAGAGTATGAGGGGTGACTGCTGTGAGGGGTGAGGCAGAGTGTGAGGGGTGACTGCTGTGTGGGGTGAGGAAGAGTATGAGGGGTCACTGCTGTGTGGGGTGAGGCAGAGTATGAGGGGTGACTGCTGTGTGGGGTGAGGCAGAGTGAGAGGGGTGACTGCTGTGAGGGGTGAGGCATGGTATGAGGGGTGACTGCTGTGAGGGGTGAGGCAGAGTATGAGGGGTGACTGCTGTGTGGGGTGAGGCAGAGTATGAGGGGTGACTGCTGTGAGGGGTGAGGCAGAGTATGAGGGGTGACTGGGGTGTGGGGTGAGGCAGAGTATGAGGGGTGACTGGGGTGTGGGGTGGGGTGAGGCAGAGAATGAGGGGTGACTGCTGTGAGGGGTGAGGCAGAGTGTGAGGGGTGACTGCTGTGTGGGGTGAGGCAGAGTATGAGGGGTGACTGGGGTGTGGGGTGAGGCAGAGTATGAGGGGTGACTGCTGTGTGGGGTGAGGCAGAGTATGAGGGGTGACTGCTGTGTGGGGTGAGGCAGAGTATGAGGGGTGACTGGGGTGTGGGGTGAGGCAGAGTATGAGGGGTGACTGCTGTGTGGGGTGAGGCAGAGTATGAGGGGTGACTGCTGTGAGGGGTGAGGCAGAGTATGAGGGGTGACTGCTGTGTGGGGTGAGGCAGAGTATGAGGGGTGACTGCTGTGAGGGGTGACTGCTGTGAGGGGTGAGGCAGAGTATGAGGGGTGACTGGGGTGTGGGCTGGGGCAGAGTATGAGGGGTGACTGCTGTGAGGGGTGACTGCTGTGTGGGGTGAGGCAGAGTATGAGGGGTGACTGCTGTGAGGGGTGAGGCAGAGTGTGAGGGGTGAGGCAGAGTATGAGGGGTGACTGCTGTGAGGGATGAGGCATGGTATGAGGGGTGACTGCTGTGAGGGGTGAGGCATGGTATGAGGGGTGACTGCTGTGAGGGGTGACTGCTGTGAGGGGTGAGGCAGAGTATGAGGGGTGACTGCTGTGTGGGATGAGGCAGAGTATGAGGGGTGACTGCTGCGAGGGGTGAGGCAGAGTATGAGGGGTGACTGCTGCGTGGGGTGAGGCAGAGCATGAGGGGTGACTGCTGTGAGGGGTGAGGCAGAGTATGAGGAGTGACTGCTGTGTGGGGTGAGGCATGGTATGAGGGGTGAGGCATGGTATGAGGGGTGACTGCTGTGAGGGGTGACTGCTGTGTGGAGTGTGAGGGGTGACTGCTGTGAGGGGTGAGGCATGGTATGAGGGGTGACTGCTGTGTGGAGTGTGAGGGGTGACTGCTGTGAGGGGTGACTGCTGTGAGGGGTGAGGCATGGTATGAGGGGTGACTGCTGTGTGGGGTGAGGCAGAGTATGAGGGGTGACTGCTGTGAGGGGTGAGGCAGAGTATGAGGGGTGACTGGGGTGTGGGGTGAGGCAGAGTATGAGGGGTGACTGGGGTGTGGGGTGAGGCATAGGATGAGGGGTGACTGCTGTGAGGGGTGAGGCAGAGTGTGAGGGGTGACTGCTGTGTGGGGTGAGGCAGAGTATGAGGGGTGACTGGGGTGTGGGGTGAGGCAGAGTATGAGGGGTGACTGCTGTGTGGGGTGAGGCATGGTATGAGGGGTGAGGCATGGTATGAGGGGTGACTGCTGTGAGGGGTGACTGCTGTGTGGAGTGTGAGGGGTGACTGCTGTGAGGGGTGAGGCATGGTATGAGGGGTGACTGCTGTGTGGAGTGTGAGGGGTGACTGCTGTGAGGGGTGACTGCTGTGAGGGGTGAGGCATGGTATGAGGGGTGACTGCTGTGTGGGGTGAGGCAGAGTATGAGGGGTGACTGCTGTGAGGGGTGAGGCAGAGTATGAGGGGTGACTGGGGTGTGGGGTGAGGCATAGGATGAGGGGTGACTGCTGTGAGGGGTGAGGCAGAGTGTGAGGGGTGACTGCTGTGTGGGGTGAGGCAGAGTGTGAGGGGTGACTGCTGTGTGGGGTGAGGCAGAGTATGAGGGGTGACTGCTGTGAGGGGTGAGGCAGAGTGTGAGGGGTGACTGCTGTGTGGGGTGAGGCAGAGTGTGAGGGGTGACTGCTGTGTGGGGTGAGGAAGAGTATGAGGGGTGACTGCTGTGTGGAGTGTGAGGGGTGACTGCTGTGAGGGGTGAGGCATGGTATGAGGGGTGACTGCTGTGAGGGGTGAGGCATGGTATGAGGGGTGACTGCTGTGTGGGGTGAGGCAGAGTATGAGGGGTGACTGCTGTGAGGGGTGAGGCAGAGTGTGAGGGGTGACTGCTGTGTGGGGTGAGGAAGAGTATGAGGGGTGACTGCTGTGTGGGGTGAGGCAGAGTATGAGGGGTGACTGCTGTGTGGGGTGAGGCAGAGTGAGAGGGGTGACTGCTGTGAGGGGTGAGGCATGGTATGAGGGGTGACTGCTGTGTGGGGTGAGGAAGAGAATGAGGGGTGACTGCTGTGTGGAGTGTGAGGGGTGACTGCTGTGAGGGGTGACTGCTGTGAGGGGTGAGGCATGGTATGAGGGGTGACTGCTGTGTGGGGTGAGGCAGAGTATGAGGGGTGACTGCTGTGAGGGGTGAGGCAGAGTGTGAGGGGTGACTGCTGTGTGGGGTGAGGCAGAGTATGAGGGGTGACTGCTGTGTGGGGTGAGGCAGAGTATGAGGGGTGACTGCTGTGTGGGGTGAGGCAGAGTGAGAGGGGTGACTGCTGTGAGGGGTGAGGCATGGTATGAGGGGTGACTGCTGTGAGGGGTGACTGCTGTGAGGGGTGAGGCAGAGTATGAGGGGTGACTGGGGTGTGGGGTGAGGCAGAGTATGAGGGGTGACTGGGGTGTGGTGAGGCAGAGAATGAGGGGTGACTGCTGTGTGGAGTGTGAGAGGTGACTGCTGTGAGGGGTGAGGCATGGTATGAGGGGTGACTGCTGTGAGGGGTGAGGCATGGTATGAGGGGTGACTGCTGTGTGGGGTGAGGCAGAGTATGAGGGATGACTGCTGTGAGGGGTGAGGCAGAGTGTGAGGGGTGACTGCTGTGTGGGGTGAGGAAGAGTATGAGGGGTGACTGCTGTGTGGGGTGAGGCAGAGTATGAGGGGTGACTGCTGTGTGGGGTGAGGCAGAGTATGAGGGGTGACTGCTGTGAGGGGTGAGGCAGAGTATGAGGGGTGACTGGGGTGTGGCAGAGTATGAGGGGTGACTGGGGTGTGGGGTGGGGTGAGGCAGAGAATGAGGGGTGACTGCTGTGAGGGGTGAGGCAGAGTGTGAGGGGTGACTGCTGTGTGGGGTGAGGCAGAGTATGAGGGGTGACTGGGGTGTGGGGTGAGGCAGAGTATGAGGGGTGACTGCTGTGAGGGGTGACTGCTGTGTGGGGTGAGGCAGAGTATGAGGGGTGACTGCTGTGAAGGGTGAGGCAGAGTATGAGGGGTGACTGCTGTGAGGGGTGAGGCAGAGTATGAGGGGTGACTGCTGTGAGGGGTGACTGCTGTGTGGGGTGAGGCAGAGTATGAGGGGTGACTGCTGTGAGGGGTGAGGCAGAGTATGAGGGGTGACTGGGGTGTGGGGTGAGGCAGAGTATGAGGGGTGACTGCTGTGTGGGGTGAGGCAGAGTATGAGGGGTGACTGCTGTGAGGGGTGAGGCAGAGTGTGAGGGGTGACTGCTGTGAGGGGTGAGGCAGAGTGTGAGGGGTGACTGCTGTGAGGGGTGAGGCAGAGTGTGAGGGGTGACTGCTGTGAGGGGTGAGGCAGAGTGTGAGGGGTGACTGCTGTGAGGGGAGAGGCATGGTATGATGGGTGACTGCTGTGCGGGGTGAGGCAGAGTATGAGGGGTGACTGCTGTGTGGGGTGAGGCAGAGTGTGAGGGGTGACTGCTGTGTGGGGTGAGGCAGAGTGTGAGGGGTGACTGCTGTGTGGGGTGAGGCAGAGTATGAGGGGTGACTGCTGTGTGGGGTGAGGCAGAGTATGAGGGGTGACTGCTGTGCGGGGTGAGGCAGAGATTGAGGGGTGACTGCTGTGCGGGGTGAGGCAGAGTATGAAGGGTGACTGCTGTGTGGGATGAGGCAGAGTATGAGGGGTGACTGCTGCGAGGGGTGAGGCAGAGTATGAGGGGTGACTGCTGCGTGGTGTGAGACAGAGTATGAGGGGTGACTGCTGCGTGGGGTGAGGCAGAGCATGAGGGGTGACTGCTGTGAGGGGTGACTGCTGTGTGGAGTGTGAGGGGTGACTGCTGTGAGGGGTGACTGCTGTGAGGGGTGAGGCAGAGCATGAGGGGTGACTGCTGTGAGGGGTGACTGCTGTGAGGGGTGACTGCTGTGTGGGGTGAGGCAGAGTGTGAGGGGCGACTGCTGTGAGGGGTGAGGCAGAGTGTGAGGGGTGACTGCTGTGTGGGATGAGGCAGAGTGTGAGGGGTGACTGCTGTGTAGAGTGAGGCAGAGTATGAGGGGTGACTGCTGTGTGGGGTGAGGCAGAGTATGAGGGGTGACTGCTGTGCGGGGTGAGGCAGAGATTGAGGGGTGACTGCTGTGCGGGGTGAGGCAGAGTATGAAGGGTGACTGCTGTGTGGGATGAGGCAGAGTATGAGGGGTGACTGCTGCGAGGGGTGAGGCAGAGTATGAGGGGTGACTGCTGCGTGGGGTGAGACAGAGTATGAGGGGTGACTGCTGCGTGGGGAGAGGCAGAGCATGAGGGGTGACTGCTGTGAGGGGTGAGGCAGAGTATGAGGGGTGACTGCTGTGTGGGGTGAGGCAGAGTGTGAGGGGTGACTGCTGTGAGGTGTGAGGCAGGGTATGAGGGGTGACTGCTGTGTGGAGTGTGAGGGGTGACTGCTGTGAGGGGTGACTGCTGTGAGGGGTGAGGCATGGTATGAGGGGTGACTGCTGTGTGGGGTGAGGCAGAGTATGAGGGGTGACTGCTGTGAGGGGTGAGGCAGAGTATGAGGGGTGACTGGGGTGTGGGGTGAGGCAGAGTATGAGGGGTGACTGGGGTGAGGCATAGTATGAGTGGTGACTGCTGTGAGGGGTGAGGCAGAGTGTGAGGGGTGACTGCTGTGAGGGGTGAGGCAGAGTGTGAGGGGTGACTGCTGTGTGGGGTGAGGCAGAGTATGAGGGGTGACTGGGGTGTGGGGTGAGGCAGAGTATGAGGGGTGACTGCTGTGAGGGGTGAGGCAGAGTATGAGGGGTGACTGCTGTGTGGGGTGAGGCAGAGTGTGAGGGGTGACTGCTGTGTGGGGTGAGGAAGAGTATGAGGGGTGACTGCTGTGTGGAGTGTGAGGGGTGACTGCTGTGAGGGGTGAGGCATGGTATGAGGGGTGACTGCTGTGAGGGGTGAGGCATGGTATGAGGGGTGACTGCTGTGTGGGGTGAGGCAGAGTATGAGGGGTGACTGCTGTGAGGGGTGAGGCAGAGTGTGAGGGGTGACTGCTGTGAGGGGTGAGGCAGAGTGTGAGGGGTGACTGCTGTGTGGGGTGAGGAAGAGTATGAGGGGTGACTGCTGTGTGGGGTGAGGCAGAGTATGAGGGGAGACTGCTGTGTGGGGTGAGGCAGAGTGAGAGGGGTGACTGCTATGAGGGGTGAGGCATGGTATGAGGGGTGACTGCTGTGTGGGGTGAGGAAGAGTATGAGGGGTGACTGCTGTGTGGAGTGTGAGGGGTGACTGCTGTGAGGGGTGAGGCATGGTATGAGGGGTGACTGCTGTGAGGGGTGAGGCATGGTATGAGGGGTGACTGCTGTGTGGGGTGAGGCAGAGTATGAGGGGTGACTGCTGTGAGGGGTGAGGCAGAGTGTGAGGGGTGACTGCTGTGTGGGGTGAGGAAGAGTATGAGGGGTCACTGCTGTGTGGGGTGAGGCAGAGTATGAGGGGTGACTGCTGTGTGGGGTGAGGCAGAGTGAGAGGGGTGACTGCTGTGAGGGGTGAGGCATGGTATGAGGGGTGACTGCTGTGAGGTGTGAGGCAGAGTATGAGGGGTGACTGCTGTGTGGGGTGAGGCAGAGTATGAGGGGTGACTGCTGTGAGGGGTGAGGCAGAGTATGAGGGGTGACTGGGGTGTGGGGTGAGGCAGAGTATGAGGGGTGACTGGGGTGAGGCATAGTATGAGTGGTGACTGCTGTGAGGGGTGAGGCAGAGTGTGAGGGGTGAGGCAGAGTGTGAGGGGTGACTGCTGTGTGGGGTGAGGCAGAGTATGAGGGGTGACTGGGGTGTGGGGTGAGGCAGAGTATGAGGGGTGACTGCTGTGTGGGGTGAGGCAGAGTATGAGGGGTGACTGCTGTGTGGGGTGAGGCAGAGTATGAGGGGTGACTGGGGTGTGGGGTGAGGCAGAGTATGAGGGGTGAGGCAGAGTGTGAGGGGTGACTGCTGTGAGGGGTGAGGCAGAGTGTGAGGGGTGACTGCTGTGTGGGGTGAGGCAGAGTATGAGGGGTGACTGGGGTGTGGGGTGAGGCAGAGTATGAGGGGTGAGGCAGAGTATGAGGGGTGACTGCTGTGTGGGGTGAGGCAGAGTGTGAGGGGTGACTGCTGTGTGGGGTGAGGAAGAGTATGAGGGGTGACTGCTGTGTGGAGTGAGGCAGGGTATGAGGGGTGACTGCTGTGTGGGGTGAGGCATGGTAAAAGGGGTGACTGCTGTGGGGGTGAGGCATGGTATGAGTTGTGACTGCTGTGTGGGGTGAGGCATGGTATGAGGGGTGACTGCTGTGAGGGGTGAGGCATGGTATGAGGGGTGACTGCTGTGAGGGGTGACAGCTGTGTGGAGTGTGAGGGGTGACTGCTGTGAGGGGTGAGGCATGGTATGAGGGGTGACTGCTGTGTGGAGTGTGAGGGGTTACTGCTGTGAGGGGTGACTGCTGTGAGGGGTGAGGCATGGTATGAGGGGTGACTGCTGTGTGGGGTGAGGCAGAGTATGAGGGGTGACTGCTGTGAGGGGTGAGGCAGAGTATGAGGGGTGACTGGGGTGTGGGGTGAGGCAGAGTATGAGGGGTGACTGGGGTGAGGCATAGTATGAGTGGTGACTGCTGTGAGGGGTGAGGCAGAGTGTGAGGGGTGACTGCTGTGAGGGGTGAGGCAGAGTGTGAGGGGTGACTGCTGTGTGGGGTGAGGCAGAGTATGAGGGGTGACTGGGGTGTGGGGTGAGGCAGAGTATGAGGGGTGAGGCAGAGTATGAGGGGTGACTGCTGTGTGGGGTGAGGCAGAGTGTGAGGGGTGACTGCTGCGTGGGGTGAGGAAGAGTATGAGGGGTGACTGCTGTGTGGAGTGTGAGGGGTGACTGCTGTGAGGGGTGAGGCATGGTATGAGGGGTGACTGCTGTGAGGGGTGAGGCATGGTATGAGGGGTGACTGCTGTGTGGGGTGAGGCAGAGTATGAGGGGTGACTGCTGTGAGGGGTGAGGCAGAGTGTGAGGGGTGACTGCTGTGTGGGGTGAGGAAGAGTATGAGGGGTGACTGCTGTGTGGGGTGAGGCAGAGTATGAGGGGAGACTGCTGTGTGGGGTGAGGCATGGTATGAGGGGTGACTGCTGTGTGGGGTGAGGAAGAGTATGAGGGGTGACTGCTGTGTGGGGTGAGGAAGAGTATGAGGGGTGACTGCTGTGTGGAGTGTGAGGGGTGACTGCTGTGAGGGGTGAGGCATGGTATGAGGGGTGACTGCTGTGAGGGGTGAGGCATGGTATGAGGGGTGACTGCTGTGTGGGGTGAGGCAGAGTATGAGGGGTGACTGCTGTGAGGGGTGAGGCAGAGTGTGAGGGGTGACTGCTGTGTGGGGTGAGGAAGAGTATGAGGGGTCACTGCTGTGTGGGGTGAGGCAGAGTATGAGGGGTGACTGCTGTGTGGGGTGAGGCAGAGTGAGAGGGGTGACTGCTGTGAGGGGTGAGGCATGGTATGAGGGGTGACTGCTGTGAGGGGTGAGGCAGAGTATGAGGGGTGACTGCTGTGTGGGGTGAGGCAGAGTATGAGGGGTGACTGCTGTGAGGGGTGAGGCAGAGTATGAGGGGTGACTGGGGTGTGGGGTGAGGCAGAGTATGAGGGGTGACTGGGGTGTGGGGTGGGGTGAGGCAGAGAATGAGGGGTGACTGCTGTGAGGGGTGAGGCAGAGTGTGAGGGGTGAGGCAGAGTGTGAGGGGTGACTGCTGTGTGGGGTGAGGCAGAGTATGAGGGGTGACTGGGGTGTGGGGTGAGGCAGAGTATGAGGGGTGACTGCTGTGTGGGGTGAGGCAGAGTATGAGGGGTGACTGCTGTGTGGGGTGAGGCAGAGTATGAGGGGTGACTGCTGTGAGGGGTGAGGCAGAGTGTGAGGGGTGAGGCAGAGTATGAGGGGTGACTGCTGTGAGGGATGAGGCATGGTATGAGGGGTGACTGCTGTAAGGGGTGAGGCATGGTATGAGGGGTGACTGCTGTGAGGGGTGACTGCTGTGAGGGGTGAGGCAGAGTATGAGGGGTGACTGCTGTGTGGGATGAGGCAGAGTATGAGGGGTGACTGCTGCGAGGGGTGAGGCAGAGTATGAGGGGTGACTGCTGCGTGGGGTGAGGCAGAGCATGAGGGGTGACTGCTGCGTGGGGTGAGGCAGAGCATGAGGGGTGACTGCTGTGAGGGGTGAGGCAGAGTATGAGGAGTGACTGCTGTGTGGGGTGAGGCATGGTATGAGGGGTGAGGCATGGTATGAGGGGTGACTGCTGTGAGGGGTGACTGCTGTGTGGAGTGTGAGGGGTGACTGCTGTGAGGGGTGAGGCATGGTATGAGGGGTGACTGCTGTGTGGAGTGTGAGGGGTGACTGCTGTGAGGGGTGACTGCTGTGAGGGGTGAGGCATGGTATGAGGGGTGACTGCTGTGTGGGGTGAGGCAGAGTATGAGGGGTGACTGCTGTGAGGGGTGAGGCAGAGTATGAGGGGTGACTGGGGTGTGGGGTGAGGCAGAGTATGAGGGGTGACTGGGGTGTGGGGTGAGGCATAGTATGAGGGGTGACTGCTGTGAGGGGTGAGGCAGAGTGTGAGGGGTGACTGCTGTGTGGGGTGAGGCAGAGTATGAGGGGTGACTGGGGTGTGGGGTGAGGCAGAGTATGAGGGGTGACTGCTGTGAGGGGTGAGGCAGAGTGTGAGGGGTGACTGCTGTGTGGGGTGAGGCAGAGTGTGAGGGGTGACTGCTGTGTGGGGTGAGGAAGAGTATGAGGGGTGACTGCTGTGTGGAGTGTGAGGGGTGACTGCTGTGAGGGGTGAGGCATGGTATGAGGGGTGACTGCTGTGAGGGGTGAGGCATGGTATGAGGGGTGACTGCTGTGTGGGGTGAGGCAGAGTGTGAGGGGTGACTGCTGTGAGGGGTGAGGCAGAGTGTGAGGGGTGACTGCTGTGTGGGGTGAGGAAGAGTATGAGGGGTGACTGCTGTGTGGGGTGAGGCAGAGTATGAGGGGTGACTGCTGTGTGGGGTGAGGCAGAGTGAGAGGGGTGACTGCTGTGAGGGGTGAGGCATGGTATGAGGGGTGACTGCTGTGTGGGGTGAGGAAGAGAATGAGGGGTGACTGCTGTGTGGAGTGTGAGGGGTGACTGCTGTGAGGGGTGACTGCTGTGAGGGGTGAGGCATGGTATGAGGGGTGACTGCTGTGTGGGGTGAGGCAGAGTATGAGGGGTGACTGGGGTGTGGGGTGAGGCATAGTATGAGGGGTGACTGCTGTGAGGGGTGAGGCAGAGTGTGAGGGGTGACTGCTGTGTGGGGTGAGGCAGAGTATGAGGGGTGACTGGGGTGTGGGGTGAGGCAGAGTATGAGGGGTGACTGCTGTGAGGGGTGAGGCAGAGTGTGAGGGGTGACTGCTGTGTGGGGTGAGGCAGAGTGTGAGGGGTGACTGCTGTGTGGAGTGTGAGGGGTGACTGCTGTGAGGGGTGAGGCATGGTATGAGGGGTGACTGCTGTGAGGGGTGAGGCATGGTATGAGGGGTGACTGCTGTGTGGGGTGAGGCAGAGTGTGAGGGGTGACTGCTGTGAGGGGTGAGGCAGAGTGTGAGGGGTGACTGCTGTGTGGGGTGAGGAAGAGTATGAGGGGTGACTGCTGTGTGGGGTGAGGCAGAGTATGAGGGGTGACTGCTGTGTGGGGTGAGGCAGAGTGAGAGGGTTGACTGCTGTGAGGGGTGAGGCATGGTATGAGGGGTGACTGCTGTGTGGGGTGAGGAAGAGAATGAGGGGTGACTGCTGTGTGGAGTGTGAGGGGTGACTGCTGTGAGGGGTGACTGCTGTGAGGGGTGAGGCATGGTATGAGGGGTGACTGCTGTGTGGGGTGAGGCAGAGTATGAGGGGTGACTGCTGTGAGGGGTGAGGCAGAGTGTGAGGGGTGACTGCTGTGTGGGGTGAGGCAGAGTATGAGGGGTGACTGCTGTGTGGGGTGAGGCAGAGTATGAGGGGTGACTGCTGTGTGGGGTGAGGCAGAGTGAGAGGGGTGACTGCTGTGAGGGGTGAGGCATGGTATGAGGGGTGACTGCTGTGAGGGGTGACTGCTGTGTGGGGTGAGGCAGAGTATGAGGGGTGACTGCTGTGAGGGGTGAGGCAGAGTATGAGGGGTGACTGGGGTGTGGGGTGAGGCAGAGTATGAGGGGTGACTGGGGTGTGGTGAGGCAGAGAATGAGGGGTGACTGCTGTGTGGAGTGTGAGAGGTGACTGCTGTGAGGGGTGAGGCATGGTATGAGGGGTGACTGCTGTGAGGGGTGAGGCATGGTATGAGGGGTGACTGCTGTGTGGGGTGAGGCAGAGTATGAGGGGTGACTGCTGTGAGGGGTGAGGCAGAGTGTGAGGGGTGACTGCTGTGTGGGGTGAGGAAGAGTATGAGGGGTGACTGCTGTGTGGGGTGAGGCAGAGTATGAGGGGTGACTGCTGTGTGGGGTGAGGCAGAGTATGAGGGGTGACTGCTGTGAGGGGTGAGGCAGAGTATGAGGGGTGACTGGGGTGTGGCAGAGTATGAGGGGTGACTGGGGTGTGGGGTGGGGTGAGGCAGAGAATGAGGGGTGACTGCTGTGAGGGGTGAGGCAGAGTGTGAGGGGTGAGGCAGAGTGTGAGGGGTGACTGCTGTGTGGGGTGAGGCAGAGTATGAGGGGTGACTGGGGTGTGGGGTGAGGCAGAGTATGAGGGGTGACTGCTGTGAGGGGTGACTGCTGTGTGGGGTGAGGCAGAGTATGAGGGGTGACTGCTGTGAGGGGTGAGGCAGAGTATGAGGGGTGACTGGGGTGTGGGGTGAGGCAGAGTATGAGGGGTGACTGCTGTGAGGGGTGAGGCAGAGTGTGAGGGGTGACTGCTGTGTGGGGTGAGGCAGAGTATGAGGGGTGACTGCTGTGTGGGGTGAGGCAGAGTATGAGGGGTGACTGCTGTGAGGGGTGAGGCAGAGTATGAGGGGTGACTGGGGTGTGGGGTGAGGCAGAGTATGAGGGGTGACTGCTGTGAGGGGTGACTGCTGTGTGGGGTGAGGCAGAGTATGAGGGGTGACTGCTGTGAGGGGTGAGGCAGAGTGTGAGGGGTGAGGCAGAGTATGAGGGGTGACTGCTGTGAGGGGTGAGGCATGGTATGAGGGGTGACTGCTGTGAGGGGTGAGGCAGAGTGAGAGGGGTGACTGCTGTGAGGGGTGAGGCAGAGTATGAGGGGTGACTGCTGTGTGGGGTGAGGCAGAGTATGAGGGGTGACTGCTGTGTGGGGTGAGGCAGAGTGAGAGGGGTGACTGCTGTGAGGGGTGACTGCTGTGAGGGGTGAGGCAGAGTATGAGGGGTGACTGCTGTGTGGGATGAGGCAGAGTATGAGGGGTGACTGCTGCGAGGGGTGAGGCAGAGTATGAGGGGTGACTGCTGCGTGGGGTGAGGCAGAGCAAGAGGGGTGACTGCTGCGTGGGGTGAGGCAGAGCATGAGGGGTGACTGCTGTGAGGGGTGAGGCAGAGTATGAGGGGTGACTGCTGTGAGGGGTGACTGCTGTGTGGGGTGAGGCATGGTATGAGTGGTGACTGCTGTGAGGGGTGAGGCATGGTATGAGGGGTGACTGCTGTGAGGGGTGACTGCTGTGTGGAGTGTGAGGGGTGACTGCTGCGTGGGGAGAGGCAGAGCATGAGGGGTGACTGCTGCGTGGGGTGAGGCAGAGCATGAGGGGTGACTGCTGTGTGGGGTGAGGCAGAGCATGAGGGGTGACTGCTGTGAGGGGTGAGGCAAAGTATGAGGGGTGACTGCTGTGTGGGGTGAGGCAGAGTGTGAGGGGTGACTGCTGTGAGGGGTGACTGCTGTGAGGGGTGAGGCAGAGTGAGAGGGGTGACTGCTGTGATGGGTGAGGCATGGTATGAGGGGTGACTGCTGTGAGGGGTGAGGCAGAGTATGAGGGGTGACTGCTGTGTGGGGTGAGGCAGAGTATGAGGGGTGACTGGGGTGTGGGGTGAGGCAGAGTATGAGGGGTGACTGGGGTGTGGGGTGAGGCAGAGTAAGAGGGGTGACTGGGGTGTGGGGTGGGGTGAGGCAGAGTATGAGGGGTGACTGCTGTGAGGGGTGAGGCAGAGTGTGAGGGGTGACTGCTGTGTGGGGTGAGGCAGAGTATGAGGGGTGACTGGGGTGTGGGGTGAGGCAGAGTATGAGGGGTGACTGCTGTGAGGGGTGAGGCAGAGTGTGAGGGGTGACTGCTGTGAGGGGTGAGGCAGAGTGTGAGGGGTGACTGCTGTGAGGGGTGAGGCAGAGTGTGAGGGGTGACTGCTGTGTGGGGTGAGGCAGAGTATGAGGGGTGACTGGGGTGTGGGGTGAGGCAGAGTATGAGGGGTGAGGCAGAGTGTGTGGGGTGAGGCAGAGTATGAGGGGTGACTGCTGTGAGGGGTGAGGCAGAGTGTGAGGGGTGACTGCTGTGTGGGGTGAGGTAGAGTGTGAGGGTTGATTGCTGTGAGGGGTGAGGCAGAGTGTGAGGGGTGACTGCTGTGAGGGGTGAGGCAGAGTATGAGGGGTGACTGCTGTGTGGGATGAGGCAGAGTATGAGGGGTGACTGCTGTGTGGGGTGAGGCAGAGTATGAGGGGTGACTGCTGTGTGGGGTGAAGCAGAGTGTGAGGGGCGACTGCTGTGAGGGGTGAGGCAGAGTATGAGGGGTGACTGCTGTGTGGGGTGAGGCAGAGTGTGAGGGGTGACTGCTGTGTGGGATGAGGCAGAGTATGAGGGGTGACTGCTGCGAGGGGTGAGGCAGAGTATGAGGGGTGACTGCTGTGTGGGGTGAGGCAGAGTATGAGGGGTGACTGCTGTGCGGGGTGAGGCAGAGATTGAGGGGTGACTGCTGTGCGGGGTGAGGCAGAGTATGAAGGGTGACTGCTGTGTGGGATGAGGCAGAGTATGAGGGGTGACTGCTGCGAGGGGTGAGGCAGAGTATGAGGGGTGACTGCTGCGTGGGGTGAGACAGAGTATGAGGGGTGACTGCTGCGTGGGGTGAGGCAGAGCATGAGGGGTGACTGCTGTGAGGGGTGACTGCTGTGTGGAGTGTGAGGGGTGACTGCTGTGAGGGGTGACTGCTGTGAGGGGTGAGGCAGAGCATGAGGGGTGACTGCTGCGTGGGGTGAGGCAGAGCATGAGGGGTGACTGCTGTGAGGGGTGAGGCAGAGTATGAGGAGTGACTGCTGTGTGGGGTGAGGCATGGTATGAGGGGTGAGGCATGGTATGAGGGGTGACTGCTGTGAGGGGTGACTGCTGTGTGGAGTGTGAGGGGTGACTGCTGTGAGGGGTGAGGCATGGTATGAGGGGTGACTGCTGTGTGGAGTGTGAGGGGTGACTGCTGTGAGGGGTGAGGCATGGTATGAGGGGTGACTGCTGTGAGGGGTGAGGCAGAGTATGAGGGGTGACCGGGGTGTGGGGTGAGGCAGAGTATGAGGGGTGACTGGGGTGTGGGGTGAGGCATAGTATGAGGGGTGACTGCTGTGAGGGGTGAGGCAGAGTGTGAGGGGTGACTGCTGTGTGGGGTGAGGCAGAGTGTGAGGGGTGACTGCTGTGTGGGGTGAGGAAGAGTATGAGGGGTGACTGGGGTGTGGGGTGAGGCAGAGTATGAGGGGTGACTGCAGTGAGGGGTGAGGCAGAGTATGAGGGGTGACTGCTGTGTGGGGTGAGGAAGAGTATGAGGGGTGACTGCTGTGTGGAGTGTGAGGGGTGACTGCTGTGAGGGGTGAGGCATGGTATGAGGGGTGACTGCTGTGAGGGGTGAGGCATGGTATGAGGGGTGACTGCTGTGTGGGGTGAGGCAGAGTATGAGGGGTGACTGCTGTGAGGGGTGAGGCAGAGTGTGAGGGGTGACTGCTGTGTGGGGTGACTGCTGTGTGGGGTGAGGCAGAGTATGAGGGGTGACTGCTGTGTGGGGTGAGGCAGAGTGAGAGGGGTGACTGCTGTGAGGGGTGAGGCATGGTATGAGGGGTGACTGCTGTGAGGGGTGACTGCTGTGTGGGGTGAGGCAGAGTATGAGGGGTGACTGCTGTGAGGGGTGAGGCAGAGTATGAGGGGTGACTGGGGTGTGGGGTGAGGCAGAGTATGAGGGGTGACTGGGGTGTGGTGAGGCAGAGAATGAGGGGTGACTGCTGTGTGGAGTGTGAGAGGTGACTGCTGTGAGGGGTGAGGCATGGTATGAGGGGTGACTGCTGTGAGGGGTGAGGCATGGTATGAGGGGTGACTGCTGTGTGGGGTGAGGCAGAGTATGAGGGGTGACTGCTGTGAGGGGTGAGGCATGGTATGAGGGGTGACTGCTGTGTGGGGTGAGGCAGAGTATGAGGGGTGACTGCTGTGAGGGGTGAGGCAGAGTGTGAGGGGTGACTGCTGTGTGGGGTGAGGAAGAGTATGAGGGGTGACTGCTGTGTGGGGTGAGGCAGAGTATGAGGGGTGACTGCTGTGTGGGGTGAGGCAGAGTATGAGGGGTGACTGCTGTGAGGGGTGAGGCAGAGTATGAGGGGTGACTGGGGTGTGGCAGAGTATGAGGGGTGACTGGGGTGTGGGGTGGGGTGAGGCAGAGAATGAGGGGTGACTGCTGTGAGGGGTGAGGCAGAGTGTGAGGGGTGAGGCAGAGTGTGAGGGGTGACTGCTGTGTGGGGTGAGGCAGAGTATGAGGGGTGACTGGGGTGTGGGGTGAGGCAGAGTATGAGGGGTGACTGCTGTGAGGGGTGAGGCAGAGTGTGAGGGGTGACTGCTGTGTGGGGTGAGGCAGAGTATGAGGGGTGACTGCTGTGTGGGGTGAGGCAGAGTATGAGGGGTGAGGCAGAGTATGAGGGGTGACTGCTGTGAGGGGTGAGGCAGAGTATGAGGGGTGACTGGGGTGTGGGGTGAGGCAGAGTATGAGGGGTGACTGCTGTGAGGGGTGAGGCAGAGTGTGAGGGGTGACTGCTGTGTGGGGTGAGGCAGAGTATGAGGGGTGACTGCTGTGAGGGGTGAGGCAGAGTATGAGGGGTGACTGGGGTGTGGGGTGAGGCAGAGTATGAGGGGTGACTGCTGTGAGGGGTGACTGCTGTGTGGGGTGAGGCAGAGTATGAGGGGTGACTGCTGTGAGGGGTGAGGCAGAGTGTGAGGGGTGAGGCAGAGTATGAGGGGTGACTGCTGTGAGGGGTGAGGCATGGTATGAGGGGTGACTGCTGTGAGGGGTGAGGCAGAGTGAGAGGGGTGACTGCTGTGAGGGGTGAGGCAGAGTATGAGGGGTGACTGCTGTGTGGGGTGAGGCAGAGTATGAGGGGTGACTGCTGTGTGGGGTGAGGCAGAGTGAGAGGGGTGACTGCTGTGAGGGGTGAGGCAGAGTATGAGGGGTGACTGCTGTGTGGGATGAGGCAGAGTATGAGGGGTGACTGCTGCGAGGGGTGAGGCAGAGTATGAGGGGTGACTGCTGCGTGGGGTGAGGCAGAGCAAGAGGGGTGACTGCTGCGTGGGGTGAGGCAGAGCATGAGGGGTGACTGCTGTGAGGGGTGAGGCAGAGTATGAGGGGTGACTGCTGTGAGGGGTGACTGCTGTGTGGGGTGAGGCATGGTATGAGTGGTGACTGCTGTGAGGGGTGAGGCATGGTATGAGGGGTGACTGCTGTGAGGGGTGACTGCTGTGTGGAGTGTGAGGGGTGACTGCTGCGTGGGGAGAGGCAGAGCATGAGGGGTGACTGCTGCGTGGGGTGAGGCAGAGCATGAGGGGTGACTGCTGTGTGGGGTGAGGCAGAGCATGAGGGGTGACTGCTGTGAGGGGTGAGGCAGAGTATGAGGGGTGACTGCTGTGAGGGGTGAGGCAAGGTATGAGGGGTGACTGCTGTGTGGGGTGAGGCAGAGTGTGAGGGGTGACTGCTGTGAAGGGTGACTGCTGTGAGGGGTGAGGCAGAGTGAGAGGGGTGACTGCTGTGATGGGTGAGGCATGGTATGAGGGGTGACTGCTGTGAGGGGTGAGGCAGAGTATGAGGGGTGACTGCTGTGTGGGGTGAGGCAGAGTATGAGGGGTGACTGCTGTGTGGGGTGAGGCAGAGTATGAGGGGTGACTGGGGTGTGGGGTGAGGCAGAGTAAGAGGGGTGACTGGGGTGTGGGGTGGGGTGAGGCAGAGTATGAGGGGTGACTGCTGTGAGGGGTGAGGCAGAGTGTGAGGGGTGACTGCTGTGTGGGGTGAGGCAGAGTATGAGGGGTGACTGGGGTGTGGGGTGAGGCAGAGTATGAGGGGTGACTGCTGTGAGGGGTGAGGCAGAGTGTGAGGGGTGACTGCTGTGAGGGGTGACTGCTGTGAGGGGTGAGGCAGAGCATGAGGGGTGACTGCTGTGAGGGGTGACTGCTGTGAGGGGTGACTGCTGTGAGGGGTGAGGCAGAGTGTGAGGGGCGACTGCTGTGAGGGGTGAGGCAGAGTGTGAGGGGTGACTGCTGTGTGGGATGAGGCAGAGTGTGAGGGGTGACTGCTGCGAGGGGTGAGGCAGAGTATGAGGGGTGACTGCTGCGTGGGGTGAGACAGAGTATGAGGGGTGACTGCTGCGTGGGGTGAGGCAGAGCATGAGGGGTGACTGCTGTGAGGGGTGACTGCTGTGTGGAGTGTGAGGGGTGACTGCTGTGAGGGGTGACTGCTGTGAGGGGTGAGGCAGAGCATGAGGGGTGACTGCTGTGAGGGGTGACTGCTGTGAGGGGTGACTGCTGTGAGGGGTGAGGCAGAGTGTGAGGGGCGACTGCTGTGAGGGGTGAGGCAGAGTGTGAGGGGTGACTGCTGTGTGGGATGAGGCAGAGTGTGAGGGGTGACTGCTGTGAGGCAGAGTATGAGGGGTGACTGCTGTGTAGAGTGAGGCAGAGTGTGAGGGGTGACTGCTGTGTGGGGTGAGGCAGAGTATGAGGGGTGACTGCTGTGTGGGGTGAGGCAGAGTATGAGGGGTGACTGCTGTGTGGGGTGAGGCAGAGTGAGAGGGGTGACTGCTGTGAGGGGTGAGGCATGGTATGAGGGGTGACTGCTGTGAGGGGTGACTGCTGTGTGGGGTGAGGCAGAGTATGAGGGGTGACTGCTGTGAGGGGTGAGGCAGAGTATGAGGGGTGACTGCTGTGAGGGGTGAGGCAGAGTATGAGGGGTGACTGGGGTGTGGGGTGAGGCAGAGTATGAGGGGTGACTGGGGTGAGGCATAGTATGAGTGGTGACTGCTGTGAGGGGTGAGGCAGAGTGTGAGGGGTGACTGCTGTGAGGGGTGAGGCAGAGTGTGAGGGGTGACTCCTGTGTGGGGTGAGGCAGAGTATGAGGGGTGACTGGGGTGTGGGGTGAGGCAGAGTATGAGGGGTGACTGCTGTGAGGGGTGAGGCAGAGTATGAGGGGTGACTGCTGTGTGGGGTGAGGCAGAGTGTGAGGGGTGACTGCTGTGTGGGGTGAGGAAGAGTATGAGGGGTGACTGCTGTGTGGAGTGTGAGGGGTGACTGCTGTGAGGGGTGAGGCATGGTATGAGGGGTGACTGCTGTGAGGGGTGAGGCATGGTATGAGGGGTGACTGCTGTGTGGGGTGAGGCAGAGTATGAGGGGTGACTGCTGTGAGGGGTGAGGCAGAGTGTGAGGGGTGACTGCTGTGAGGGGTGAGGCAGAGTGTGAGGGGTGACTGCTGTGAGGGGTGAGGCAGAGTGTGAGGGGTGACTGCTGTGTGGGGTGAGGAAGAGTATGAGGGGTGACTGCTGTGTGGGGTGAGGCAGAGTATGAGGGGAGACTGCTGTGTGGGGTGAGGCAGAGTGAGAGGGGTGACTGCTATGTGGGGTGAGGCATGGTATGAGGGGTGACTGCTGTGTGGGGTGAGGAAGAGTATGAGGGGTGACTGCTGTGCGGAGTGTGAGGGGTGACTGCTGTGAGGGGTGAGGCATGGTATGAGGGGTGACTGCTGTGAGGGGTGAGGCATGGTATGAGGGGTGACTGCTGTGTGGGGTGAGGCAGAGTATGAGGGGTGACTGCTGTGAGGGGTGAGGCAGAGTGTGAGGGGTGACTGCTGTGTGGGGTGAGGAAGAGTATGAGGGGTCACTGCTGTGTGGGGTGAGGCAGAGTATGAGGGGTGACTGCTGTGTGGGGTGAGGCAGAGTGAGAGGGGTGACTGCTGTGAGGGGTGAGGCATGGTATGAGGGGTGACTGCTGTGAGGGGTGAGGCAGAGTATGAGGGGTGACTGCTGTGTGGGGTGAGGCAGAGTATGAGGGGTGACTGCTGTGAGGGGTGAGGCAGAGTATGAGGGGTGACTGGGGTGTGGGGTGAGGCAGAGTATGAGGGGTGACTGGGGTGTGGGGTGGGGTGAGGCAGAGAATGAGGGGTGACTGCTGTGAGGGGTGAGGCAGAGTGTGAGGGGTGAGGCAGAGTGTGAGGGGTGACTGCTGTGTGGGGTGAGGCAGAGTATGAGGGGTGACTGGGGTGTGGGGTGAGGCAGAGTATGAGGGGTGACTGCTGTGTGGGGTGAGGCAGAGTATGAGGGGTGACTGCTGTGTGGGGTGAGGCAGAGTATGAGGGGTGACTGCTGTGTGGGGTGAGGCAGAGTATGAGGGGTGACTGCTGTGAGGGGTGAGGCAGAGTATGAGGGGTGACTGCTGTGTGGGGTGAGGCAGAGTATGAGGGGTGACTGCTGTGAGGGATGACTGCTGTGAGGGGTGAGGCAGAGTATGAGGGGTGACTGGGGTGTGGGGTGAGGCAGAGTATGAGGGGTGACTGCTGTGAGGGGTGACTGCTGTGTGGGGTGAGGCAGAGTATGAGGGGTGACTGCTGTGAGGGGTGAGGCAGAGTGTGAGGGGTGAGGCAGAGTATGAGGGGTGACTGCTGTGAGGGATGAGGCATGGTATGAGGGGTGACTGCTGTGAGGGGTGAGGCATGGTATGAGGGGTGACTGCTGTGAGGGGTGACTGCTGTGAGGGGTGAGGCAGAGTATGAGGGGTGACTGCTGTGTGGGATGAGGCAGAGTATGAGGGGTGACTGCTGCGAGGGGTGAGGCAGAGTATGAGGGGTGACTGCTGCGTGGGGTGAGGCAGAGCATGAGGGGTGACTGCTGCGTGGGGTGAGGCAGAGCATGAGGGGTGACTGCTGTGAGGGGTGAGGCAGAGTATGAGGAGTGACTGCTGTGTGGGGTGAGGCATGGTATGAGGGGTGAGGCATGGTATGAGGGGTGACTGCTGTGAGGGGTGACTGCTGTGTGGAGTGTGAGGGGTGACTGCTGTGAGGGGTGAGGCAGAGTATGAGGGGTGACTGCTGTGAGGGGAGAGGCAGAGTGTGAGGGGTGACTGCTGTGAGGGGAGAGGCAGAGTGTGAGGGGTGACTGCTGTGAGGGGTGAGGCAGAGTATGAGGGGTGACTGCTGTGAGGGGTGAGGCAGAGTGTGAGGGGTGACTGCTGTGAGGGGTGAGGCAGAGTGTGAGGGGTGACTGCTGTGTGGGGTGAGGCAGAGTATGAGGGGTGACTGGGGTGTGGGGTGAGGCAGAGTATGAGGGGTGACTGCTGTGAGGGGTGAGGCAGAGTATGAGGGGTGACTGCTGTGTGGGGTGAGGCAGAGTGTGAGGGGTGACTGCTGTGTGGGGTGAGGAAGAGTATGAGGGGTGACTGCTGTGTGGAGTGTGAGGGGTGACTGCTGTGAGGGGTGAGGCATGGTATGAGGGGTGACTGCTGTGAGGGGTGAGGCATGGTATGAGGGGTGACTGCTGTGTGGGGTGAGGCAGAGTATGAGGGGTGACTGCTGTGAGGGGTGAGGCAGAGTGTGAGGGGTGACTGCTGTGAGGGGTGAGGCAGAGTGTGAGGGGTGACTGCTGTGTGGGGTGAGGAAGAGTATGAGGGGTGACTGCTGTGTGGGGTGAGGCAGAGTATGAGGGGAGACTGCTGTGTGGGGTGAGGCAGAGTGAGAGGGGTGACTGCTATGAGGGGTGAGGCATGGTATGAGGGGTGACTGCTGTGTGGGGTGAGGAAGAGTATGAGGGGTGACTGCTGTGTGGAGTGTGAGGGGTGACTGCTGTGAGGGGTGAGGCATGGTATGAGGGGTGACTGCTGTGAGGGGTGAGGCATGGTATGAGGGGTGACTGCTGTGTGGGGTGAGGCAGAGTATGAGGGGTGACTGCTGTGAGGGGTGAGGCAGAGTGTGAGGGGTGACTGCTGTGTGGGGTGAGGAAGAGTATGAGGGGTCACTGCTGTGTGGGGTGAGGCAGAGTATGAGGGGTGACTGCTGTGTGGGGTGAGGCAGAGTGAGAGGGGTGACTGCTGTGAGGGGTGAGGCAGAGTGTGAGGGGTGACTGCTGTGAGGGGAGAGGCAGAGTGTGAGGGGTGACTGCTGTGAGGGGTGAGGCAGAGTATGAGGGGTGACTGCTGTGAGGGGTGAGGCAGAGTGTGAGGGGTGACTGCTGTGTGGGGTGAGGAAGAGTATGAGGGGTGACTGCTGTGTGGAGTGTGAGGGGTGACTGCTGTGAGGGGTGAGGCATGGTATGAGGGGTGACTGCTGTGAGGGGTGAGGCATGGTATGAGGGGTGACTGCTGTGTGGGGTGAGGCAGAGTATGAGGGGTGACTGCTGTGAGGGGTGAGGCAGAGTGTGAGGGGTGACTGCTGTGAGGGGTGAGGCAGAGTGTGAGGGGTGACTGCTATGAGGGGTGAGGCATGGTATGAGGGGTGACTGCTGTGAGGGGTGAGGCATGGTATGAGGGGTGACTGCTGTGTGGGGTGAGGCATGGTATGAGGGGTGACTGCTGTGTGGGGTGAGGCAGAGTATGAGGGGTGACTGCTGTGTGGGGTGAGGCAGAGTATGAGGGGTGACTGCTGTGAGGGGTGAGGCAGAGTATGAGGGGTGACTGCTGTGTGGGGTGAGGCAGAGTATGAGGGGTGACTGCTGTGAGGGATGACTGCTGTGAGGGGTGAGGCAGAGTATGAGGGGTGACTGGGGTGTGGGGTGAGGCAGAGTATGAGGGGTGACTGCTGTGAGGGGTGACTGCTGTGTGGGGTGAGGCAGAGTATGAGGGGTGACTGCTGTGAGGGGTGAGGCAGAGTGTGAGGGGTGAGGCAGAGTATGAGGGGTGACTGCTGTGAGGGATGAGGCATGGTATGAGGGGTGACTGCTGTGAGGGGTGAGGCATGGTATGAGGGGTGACTGCTGTGAGGGGTGACTGCTGTGAGGGGTGAGGCAGAGTATGAGGGGTGACTGCTGTGTGGGATGAGGCAGAGTATGAGGGGTGACTGCTGCGAGGGGTGAGGCAGAGTATGAGGGGTGACTGCTGCGTGGGGTGAGGCAGAGCATGAGGGGTGACTGCTGCGTGGGGTGAGGCAGAGCATGAGGGGTGACTGCTGTGAGGGGTGAGGCAGAGTATGAGGAGTGACTGCTGTGTGGGGTGAGGCATGGTATGAGGGGTGAGGCATGGTATGAGGGGTGACTGCTGTGAGGGGTGACTGCTGTGTGGAGTGTGAGGGGTGACTGCTGTGAGGGGTGAGGCATGGTATGAGGGGTGACTGCTGTGTGGAGTGTGAGGGGTGACTGCTGTGAGGGGTGACTGCTGTGAGGGGTGAGGCATGGTATGAGGGGTGACTGCTGTGTGGGGTGAGGCAGAGTATGAGGGGTGACTGCTGTGAGGGGTGAGGCAGAGTATGAGGGGTGACTGGGGTGTGGGGTGAGGCAGAGTATGAGGGGTGACTGGGGTGTGGGGTGAGGCATAGTATGAGGGGTGACTGCTGTGAGGGGTGAGGCAGAGTGTGAGGGGTGACTGCTGTGTGGGGTGAGGCAGAGTATGAGGGGTGACTGGGCTGTGGGGTGAGGCAGAGTATGAGGGGTGACTGCTGTGAGGGGTGAGGCAGAGTGTGAGGGGTGACTGCTGTGTGGGGTGAGGCAGAGTGTGAGGGGTGACTGCTGTGTGGGGTGAGGAAGAGTATGAGGGGTGACTGCTGTGTGGAGTGTGAGGGGTGACTGCTGTGAGGGGTGAGGCATGGTATGAGGGGTGACTGCTGTGAGGGGTGAGGCATGGTATGAGGGGTGACTGCTGTGTGGGGTGAGGCAGAGTGTGAGGGGTGACTGCTGTGAGGGGTGAGGCAGAGTGTGAGGGGTGACTGCTGTGTGGGGTGAGGAAGAGTATGAGGGGTGACTGCTGTGTGGGGTGAGGCAGAGTATGAGGGGTGACTGCTGTGTGGGGTGAGGCAGAGTGAGAGGGGTGACTGCTGTGAGGGGTGAGGCATGGTATGAGGGGTGACTGCTGTGTGGGGTGAGGAAGAGAATGAGGGGTGACTGCTGTGTGGAGTGTGAGGGGTGACTGCTGTGAGGGGTGACTGCTGTGAGGGGTGAGGCATGGTATGAGGGGTGACTGCTGTGTGGGGTGAGGCAGAGTATGAGGGGTGACTGGGGTGTGGGGTGAGGCATAGTATGAGGGGTGACTGCTGTGAGGGGTGAGGCAGAGTGTGAGGGGTGACTGCTGTGTGGGGTGAGGCACAGTATGAGGGGTGACTGGGGTGTGGGGTGAGGCAGAGTATGAGGGGTGACTGCTGTGAGGGGTGAGGCAGAGTGTGAGGGGTGACTGCTGTGTGGGGTGAGGCAGAGTGTGAGGGGTGACTGCTGTGTGGGGTGAGGAAGAGTATGAGGGGTGACTGCTGTGTGGAGTGTGAGGGGTGACTGCTATGAGGGGTGAGGCATGGTATGAGGGGTGACTGCTGTGAGGGGTGAGGCATGGTATGAGGGGTGACTGCTGTGTGGGGTGAGGCAGAGTGTGAGGGGTGACTGCTGTGAGGGGTGAGGCAGAGTGTGAGGGGTGACTGCTGTGTGGGGTGAGGAAGAGTATGAGGGGTGACTGCTGTGTGGGGTGAGGCAGAGTATGAGGGGTGACTGCTGTGTGGGGTGAGGCAGAGTGAGAGGGGTGACTGCTGTGAGGGGTGAGGCATGGTATGAGGGGTGACTGCTGTGTGGGGTGAGGAAGAGAATGAGGGGTGACTGCTGTGTGGAGTGTGAGGGGTGACTGCTGTGAGGGGTGACTGCTGTGAGGGGTGAGGCATGGTATGAGGGGTGACTGCTGTGTGGGGTGAGGCAGAGTATGAGGGGTGACTGCTGTGAGGGGTGAGGCAGAGTGTGAGGGGTGACTGCTGTGTGGGGTGAGGCAGAGTATGAGGGGTGACTGCTGTGTGGGGTGAGGCAGAGTATGAGGGGTGACTGCTGTGTGGGGTGAGGCAGAGTGAGAGGGGTGACTGCTGTGAGGGGTGAGGCATGGTATGAGGGGTGACTGCTGTGAGGGGTGACTGCTGTGTGGGGTGAGGCAGAGTATGAGGGGTGACTGGGGTGTGGGGTGAGGCAGAGTATGAGGGGTGACTGGGGTGTGGTGAGGCAGAGAATGAGGGGTGACTGCTGTGTGGAGTGTGAGAGGTGACTGCTGTGAGGGGTGAGGCATGGTATGAGGGGTGACTGCTGTGAGGGGTGAGGCATGGTATGAGGGGTGACTGCTGTGTGGGGTGAGGCAGAGTATGAGGGGTGACTGCTGTGAGGGGTGAGGCAGAGTGTGAGGGGTGACTGCTGTGTGGGGTGAGGAAGAGTATGAGGGGTGACTGCTGTGTGGGGTGAGGCAGAGTATGAGGGGTGACTGCTGTGTGGGGTGAGGCAGAGTATGAGGGGTGACTGCTGTGAGGGGTGAGGCAGAGTATGAGGGGTGACTGGGGTGTGGCAGAGTATGAGGGGTGACTGGGGTGTGGGGTGGGGTGAGGCAGAGAATGAGGGGTGACTGCTGTGAGGGGTGAGGCAGAGTGTGAGGGGTGAGGCAGAGTGTGAGGGGTGACTGCTGTGTGGGGTGAGGCAGAGTATGAGGGGTGACTGGGGTGTGGGGTGAGGCACAGTATGAGGGGTGACTGCTGTGAGGGGTGACTGCTGTGTGGGGTGAGGCAGAGTATGAGGGGTGACTGCTGTGAGGGGTGAGGCAGAGTATGAGGGGTGACTGGGGTGTGGGGTGAGGCAGAGTATGAGGGGTGACTGCTGTGAGGGGTGAGGCAGAGTGTGAGGGGTGACTGCTGTGTGGGGTGAGGCAGAGTATGAGGGGTGACTGCTGTGAGGGGTGAGGCAGAGTATGAGGGGTGACTGGGGTGTGGGGTGAGGCAGAGTATGAGGGGTGACTGCTGTGAGGGGTGACTGCTGTGTGGGGTGAGGCAGAGTATGAGGGGTGACTGCTGTGAGGGGTGAGGCAGAGTGTGAGGGGTGAGGCAGAGTATGAGGGGTGACTGCTGTGAGGGGTGAGGCATGGTATGAGGGGTGACTGCTGTGAGGGGTGAGGCAGAGTGAGAGGGGTGACTGCTGTGAGGGGTGAGGCAGAGTATGAGGGGTGACTGCTGTGTGGGGTGAGGCAGAGTATGAGGGGTGACTGCTGTGTGGGGTGAGGCAGAGTGAGAGGGGTGACTGCTGTGAGGGGTGACTGCTGTGAGGGGTGAGGCAGAGTATGAGGGGTGACTGCTGTGTGGGATGAGGCAGAGTATGAGGGGTGACTGCTGCGAGGGGTGAGGCAGAGTATGAGGGGTGACTGCTGCGTGGGGTGAGGCAGAGCAAGAGGGGTGACTGCTGCGTGGGGTGAGGCAGAGCATGAGGGGTGACTGCTGTGAGGGGTGAGGCAGAGTATGAGGGGTGACTGCTGTGAGGGGTGACTGCTGTGTGGGGTGAGGCATGGTATGAGTGGTGACTGCTGTGAGGGGTGAGGCATGGTATGAGGGGTGACTGCTGTGAGGGGTGACTGCTGTGTGGAGTGTGAGGGGTGACTGCTGCGTGGGGAGAGGCAGAGCATGAGGGGTGACTGCTGCGTGGGGTGAGGCAGAGCATGAGGGGTGACTGCTGTGTGGGGTGAGGCAGAGCATGAGGGGTGACTGCTGTGAGGGGTGAGGCAAAGTATGAGGGGTGACTGCTGTGTGGGGTGAGGCAGAGTGTGAGGGGTGACTGCTGTGAGGGGTGACTGCTGTGAGGGGTGAGGCAGAGTGAGAGGGGTGACTGCTGTGATGGGTGAGGCATGGTATGAGGGGTGACTGCTGTGAGGGGTGAGGCAGAGTATGAGGGGTGACTGCTGTGTGGGGTGAGGCAGAGTATGAGGGGTGACTGGGGTGCGGGGTGAGGCAGAGTATGAGGGGTGACTGGGGTGTGGGGTGAGGCAGAGTAAGAGGGGTGACTGGGGTGTGGGGTGGGGTGAGGCAGAGTATGAGGGGTGACTGCTGTGAGGGGTGAGGCAGAGTGTGAGGGGTGACTGCTGTGTGGGGTGAGGCAGAGTATGAGGGGTGACTGGGGTGTGGGGTGAGGCAGAGTATGAGGGGTGACTGCTGTGAGGGGTGAGGCAGAGTGTGAGGGGTGACTGCTGTGAGGGGTGAGGCAGAGTGTGAGGGGTGACTGCTGTGAGGGGTGAGGCAGAGTGTGAGGGGTGACTGCTGTGTGGGGTGAGGCAGAGTATGAGGGGTGACTGGGGTGTGGGGTGAGGCAGAGTATGAGGGGTGAGGCAGAGTGTGTGGGGTGAGGCAGAGTATGAGGGGTGACTGCTGTGAGGGGTGAGGCAGAGTGTGAGGGGTGACTGCTGTGTGGGGTGAGGTAGAGTGTGAGGGGTGATTGCTGTGAGGGGTGAGGCAGAGTGTGAGGGGTGACTGCTGTGAGGGGTGAGGCAGAGTATGAGGGGTGACTGCTGTGTGGGATGAGGCAGAGTATGAGGGGTGACTGCTGTGTGGGGTGAGGCAGAGTATGAGGGGTGACTGCTGTGTGGGGTGAAGCAGAGTGTGAGGGGCGACTGCTGTGAGGGGTGAGGCAGAGTATGAGGGGTGACTGCTGTGTGGGGTGAGGCAGAGTGTGAGGGGTGACTGCTGTGTGGGATGAGGCAGAGTATGAGGGGTGACTGCTGCGAGGGGTGAGGCAGAGTATGAGGGGTGACTGCTGTGTGGGGTGAGGCAGAGTATGAGGGGTGACTGCTGTGCGGGGTGAGGCAGAGTATGAAGGGTGACTGCTGTGTGGGATGAGGCAGAGTATGAGGGGTGACTGCTGCGAGGGGTGAGGCAGAGTATGAGGGGTGACTGCTGCGTGGGGTGAGACAGAGTATGAGGGGTGACTGCTGCGTGGGGTGAGGCAGAGCATGAGGGGTGACTGCTGTGAGGGGTGACTGCTGTGTGGAGTGTGAGGGGTGACTGCTGTGAGGGGTGACTGCTGTGAGGGGTGAGGCAGAGCATGAGGGGTGACTGCTGCGTGGGGTGAGGCAGAGCATGAGGGGTGACTGCTGTGAGGGGTGAGGCAGAGTATGAGGAGTGACTGCTGTGTGGGGTGAGGCATGGTATGAGGGGTGAGGCATGGTATGAGGGGTGACTGCTGTGAGGGGTGACTGCTGTGTGGAGTGTGAGGGGTGACTGCTGTGAGGGGTGAGGCATGGTATGAGGGGTGACTGCTGTGTGGAGTGTGAGGGGTGACTGCTGTGAGGGGTGAGGCATGGTATGAGGGGTGACTGCTGTGAGGGGTGAGGCAGAGTATGAGGGGTGACCGGGGTGTGGGGTGAGGCAGAGTATGAGGGGTGACTGGGGTGTGGGGTGAGGCATAGTATGAGGGGTGACTGCTGTGAGGGGTGAGGCAGAGTATGAGGGGTGACCGGGGTGTGGGGTGAGGCAGAGTGTGAGGGGTGACTGCTGTGTGGGGTGAGGCAGAGTGTGAGGGGTGACTGCTGTGTGGGGTGAGGAAGAGTATGAGGGGTGACTGGGGTGTGGGGTGAGGCAGAGTATGAGGGGTGACTGCAGTGAGGGGTGAGGCAGAGTATGAGGGGTGACTGCTGTGTGGGGTGAGGAAGAGTATGAGGGGTGACTGCTGTGTGGAGTGTGAGGGGTGACTGCTGTGAGGGGTGAGGCATGGTATGAGGGGTGACTGCTGTGAGGGGTGAGGCATGGTATGAGGGGTGACTGCTGTGTGGGGTGAGGCAGAGTATGAGGGGTGACTGCTGTGAGGGGTGAGGCAGAGTGTGAGGGGTGACTGCTGTGTGGGGTGAGGCAGAGTATGAGGGGTGACTGCTGTGTGGGGTGAGGCAGAGTGAGAGGGGTGACTGCTGTGAGGGGTGAGGCATGGTATGAGGGGTGACTGCTGTGAGGGGTGACTGCTGTGTGGGGTGAGGCAGAGTATGAGGGGTGACTGCTGTGAGGGGTGAGGCAGAGTATGAGGGGTGACTGGGGTGTGGGGTGAGGCAGAGTATGAGGGGTGACTGGGGTGTGGTGAGGCAGAGAATGAGGGGTGACTGCTGTGTGGAGTGTGAGAGGTGACTGCTGTGAGGGGTGAGGCATGGTATGAGGGGTGACTGCTGTGAGGGGTGAGGCATGGTATGAGGGGTGACTGCTGTGTGGGGTGAGGCAGAGTATGAGGGGTGACTGCTGTGAGGGGTGAGGCATGGTATGAGGGGTGACTGCTGTGTGGGGTGAGGCAGAGTATGAGGGGTGACTGCTGTGAGGGGTGAGGCAGAGTGTGAGGGGTGACTGCTGTGTGGGGTGAGGAAGAGTATGAGGGGTGACTGCTGTGTGGGGTGAGGCAGAGTATGAGGGGTGACTGCTGTGTGGGGTGAGGCAGAGTATGAGTGGTGACTGCTGTGTGGGGTGAGGCAGAGTATGAGGGGTGAGGCAGAGTATGAGGGGTGACTGCTGTGAGGGGTGAGGCAGAGTATGAGGGGTGACTGGGGTGTGGGGTGAGGCAGAGTATGAGGGGTGACTGCTGTGAGGGGTGAGGCAGAGTGTGAGGGGTGACTGCTGTGTGGGGTGAGGCAGAGTATGAGGGGTGACTGCTGTGAGGGGTGAGGCAGAGTATGAGGGGTGACTGGGGTGTGGGGTGAGGCAGAGTATGAGGGGTGACTGCTGTGAGAGGTGACTGCTGTGTGGGGTGAGGCAGAGTATGAGGGGTGACTGCTGTGAGGGGTGAGGCAGAGTGTGAGGGGTGAGGCAGAGTATGAGGGGTGACTGCTGTGAGGGGTGAGGCATGGTATGAGGGGTGACTGCTGTGAGGGGTGAGGCAGAGTGAGAGGGGTGACTGCTGTGAGGGGTGAGGCAGAGTATGAGGGGTGACTGCTGTGTGGGGTGAGGCAGAGTATGAGGGGTGACTGCTGTGTGGGGTGAGGCAGAGTGAGAGGGGTGACTGCTGTGAGGGGTGACTGCTGTGAGGGGTGAGGCAGAGTATGAGGGGTGACTGCTGTGTGGGATGAGGCAGAGTATGAGGGGTGACTGCTGCGAGGGGTGAGGCAGAGTATGAGGGGTGACTGCTGCGTGGGGTGAGGCAGAGCAAGAGGGGTGACTGCTGCGTGGGGTGAGGCAGAGCATGAGGGGTGACTGCTGTGAGGGGTGAGGCAGAGTATGAGGGGTGACTGCTGTGAGGGGTGACTGCTGTGTGGGGTGAGGCATGGTATGAGTGGTGACTGCTGTGAGGGGTGAGGCATGGTATGAGGGGTGACTGCTGTGAGGGGTGACTGCTGTGTGGAGTGTGAGGGGTGACTGCTGCGTGGGGAGAGGCAGAGCATGAGGGGTGACTGCTGCGTGGGGTGAGGCAGAGCATGAGGGGTGACTGCTGTGTGGGGTGAGGCAGAGCATGAGGGGTGACTGCTGTGAGGGGTGAGGCAGAGTATGAGGGGTGACTGCTGTGAGGGGTGAGGCAAAGTATGAGGGGTGACTGCTGTGTGGGGTGAGGCAGAGTGTGAGGGGTGACTGCTGTGAAGGGTGACTGCTGTGAGGGGTGAGGCAGAGTGAGAGGGGTGACTGCTGTGATGGGTGAGGCATGGTATGAGGGGTGACTGCTGTGAGGGGTGAGGCAGAGTATGAGGGGTGACTGCTGTGTGGGGTGAGGCAGAGTATGAGGGGTGACTGCTGTGTGGGGTGAGGCAGAGTATGAGGGGTGACTGGGGTGTGGGGTGAGGCAGAGTAAGAGGGGTGACTGGGGTGTGGGGTGGGGTGAGGCAGAGTATGAGGGGTGACTGCTGTGAGGGGTGAGGCAGAGTGTGAGGGGTGACTGCTGTGTGGGGTGAGGCAGAGTATGAGGGGTGACTGGGGTGTGGGGTGAGGCAGAGTATGAGGGGTGACTGCTGTGAGGGGTGAGGCAGAGTGTGAGGGGTGACTGCTGTGAGGGGTGACTGCTGTGAGGGGTGAGGCAGAGCATGAGGGGTGACTGCTGTGAGGGGTGACTGCTGTGAGGGGTGACTGCTGTGAGGGGTGAGGCAGAGTGTGAGGGGCGACTGCTGTGAGGGGTGAGGCAGAGTGTGAGGGGTGACTGCTGTGTGGGATGAGGCAGAGTGTGAGGGGTGACTGCTGCGAGGGGTGAGGCAGAGTATGAGGGGTGACTGCTGCGTGGGGTGAGACAGAGTATGAGGGGTGACTGCTGCGTGGGGTGAGGCAGAGCATGAGGGGTGACTGCTGTGAGGGGTGACTGCTGTGTGGAGTGTGAGGGGTGACTGCTGTGAGGGGTGACTGCTGTGAGGGGTGAGGCAGAGCATGAGGGGTGACTGCTGTGAGGGGTGACTGCTGTGAGGGGTGACTGCTGTGAGGGGTGAGGCAGAGTGTGAGGGGCGACTGCTGTGAGGGGTGAGGCAGAGTGTGAGGGGTGACTGCTGTGTGGGATGAGGCAGAGTGTGAGGGGTGACTGCTGTGAGGCAGAGTATGAGGGGTGACTGCTGTGTGGGGTGAGGCAGAGTATGAGGGGTGACTGCTGTGTGGGGTGAGGCAGAGTATGAGGGGTGACTGCTGTGTGGGGTGAGGCAGAGTGAGAGGGGTTACTGCTGTGAGGGGTGAGGCATGGTATGAGGGGTGACTGCTGTGAGGGGTGACTGCTGTGTGGGGTGAGGCAGAGTATGAGGGGTGACTGCTGTGAGGGGTGAGGCAGAGTATGAGGGGTGACTGGGGTGTGGGGTGAGGCAGAGTATGAGGGGGTGACTGGGGTGTGGTGAGGCAGAGAATGAGGGGTGACTGCTTTGAGGGGTGAGGCAGAGTGTGAGGCAGAGTGTGAGGGGTGACTGCTGTGTGGGGTGAGGCAGAGTATGAGGGGTGACTGGGGTGTGGGGTGAGGCAGAGTATGAGGGGTGACTGCTGTGAGGGGTGACTGCTGTGTGGGGTGAGGCAGAGTATGAGGGGTGACTGCTGTGAGGGGTGAGGCAGAGTATGAGGGGTGACTGGGGTGTGGGGTGAGGCAGAGTATGAGGGGTGACTGCTGTGAGGGGTGAGGAAGAGTGTGAGGGGTGACTGCTGTGTGGGGTGAGGCAGAGTATGAGAGGTGACTGCTGTGAGGGGTGAGGCAGAGTATGAGGGGTGACTGGGGTGTGGGGTGAGGCAGAGTATGAGGGGTGACTGCTGTGTGGGGTGAGGCAGAGTATGAGGGGTGACTGCTGTGAGGGGTAAGGCAGAGTGTGAGGGGTGAGGCAGAGTATGAGGGGTGACTGCTGTGAGGGGTGAGGCATGGTATGAGGGGTGACTGCTGTGAGGGGTGAGGCATGGTATGAGGGGTGACTGCTGTGAGGGGTGAGGCAGAGTGAGAGGGGTGACTGCTGTGAGGGGTGAGGCATGGTATGAGGGTTGACTGCTGTGTAGGGTGAGGCAGAGTATGAGGGGTGACTGCTGTGTGGGGTGAGGCAGAGTATGAGGGGTGACTGCTGTGTGGGGTGAGGCAGAGTGAGAGGGGTGACTGTTGTGAGGGGTGACTGCTGTGAGGGGTGAGGCAGAGTATGAGGGGTGACTGCTGTGTGGGATGAGGCAGAGTATGAGGGGTGACTGCTGAGAGGGGTGAGGCAGAGTATGAGGGGTGACTGCTGCGTGGGGTGAGGCAGAGCATGAGGGGTGACTGCTGCGTGGGGTGAGGCAGAGCATGAGGGGTGACTGCTGTGAGGGGTGAGGCAGAGCATGAGGGGTGACTGCTGTGAGGGGTGACTGCTGTGTGGGGTGAGGCAGAGTGTGAGGGGTGACTGCTGTGAGGGGTGAGACATGGTATGAGGGGTGACTGCTGTGAGGGGTGAGGCAGAGTGAGAGGGGTGACTGCTGTGAGGGGTGAGGCATGGTATGAGGGGTGACTGCTGTGAGGGGTGAGGCAGAGTTTGAGGGGTGACTGCTGTGTGGGGTGAGGCAGAGTATGAGGGGTCTGCTGTGAGGGGTGAGGCAGAGTAAGAGGGGTGACTGGGGTGTGGGGTGGGGTGAGGCAGAGTATGAGGGGTGACTGCTGTGAGGGGTGAGGCAGAGTGTGAGGGGTGACTGCTGTGAGGGGTGAGGCATGGTATGAGGGGTGACTGCTGTGAGGGGTGAGGCATGGTATGAGGGGTGACTGCTGTGAGGGGTGAGGCAGGGTATGAGGGGTGACTGCTGTGTGGGGTGAGGCATGGTAAAAGGGGTGACTGCTGTGAGGGGTGAGGCATGGTAAGAGGGGTGACTGCTGTGTGGGGTGAGGCATGGTATGAGGGGTGACTGCTGTGAGGGGTGAGGCATGGTATGAGGGGTGACTGCTGTGAGGGGTGTGAGGGGTGACTGCTGTGTGGAGTGTGAGGGGTGACTGCTGTGAGGGGTGAGGCATGGTATGAGGGGTGACTGCTGTGTGGAGTGTGAGGGGTGACTGCTGTGAGGGGTGAGGCATGGTATGAGGGGTGACTGCTGCGAGGGGTGAGGCATGGTATGAGGGGTGACTGCTGTGTGGGGTGAGGCAGAGTATCAGGGGTGACTGTTGTGAGGGGTGAGGCAGAGTATGAGGGGTGACTGGGGTGTGGGGTGAGGCAGAGTATGAGGGGTGACTGGGGTGTGGGGTGGGGTGAGGCATAGTATGAGGGGTGACTGCTGTGAGGGGTGAGGCAGAGTGTGAGGGGTGACTGCTGTGAGGGGTGAGGCAGAGTGTGAGGGGTGACTGCTGTGTGGGGTGAGGCAGAGTATGAGGGGTGACTGGGGTGTGGGGTGAGGCAGAGTATGAGGGGTGACTGCTGTGTGGGGTAAGGCAGAGTGTGAGGGGTGACTGCTGTGTGGGGTAAGGCAGAGTGTGAGGGGTGACTGCTGTGTGGAGTGTGAGGGGTGACTGCTGTGAGGGGTGAGGCATGGTATGAGGGGTGACTGCTGTGAGGGGTGAGGCATGGTATGAGGGGTGACTGCTGTGAGGGGTGAGGCAGAGTGTGAGGGGTGACTGCTGTGTGGGGTGAGGCAGAGTGTGAGTGGTGACTGCTGTGTGGGGTGAGGCAGAGTGTGAGGGGTGACTGCTGTGTGGGGTGAGGCAGAGTATGAGGGGTGACTGCTGTGAGGGGTGAGGCAGAGTGTGAGGGGTGACTGCTGTGAGGGGTGAGGCAGAGTGTGAGGGGTGACTGCTGTGTGGGGTGAGGCAGAGTATGAGGGGTGACTGGGGTGTGGGGTGAGGCAGAGTATGAGGGGTGACTGCTGTGTGGGGTGAGGCAGAGTATGAGTGGTGAGGCAGAGTGTGAGGGGTGACTGCTGTGTGGGGTGAGGCAGAGTATGAGGGGTGACTGCTGTGAGGGGTGATTGCTGTGAGGGGTGAGGCAGAGTATGAGGGGTGACTGCTGTGAGGGGTGAGGCAGAGTGTGAGGGGTGACTGCTCTGTGGGGTGAGGCAGAGTGTGAGGGGTGACTGCTGTGAGGGGTGAGGCAGAGTATGAGGGGTGACTGCTGTGAGGGGTGAGGCATAGTATGAGGGGTGACTGCTGTGAAGGGTGAGGCAGAGTATGAGGGGTGACTGCTGTGAGGGGTGAGGCAGAGTGTGAGGGGTGACTGCTGTGTGGGGTGAGGCAGAGTATGAGGGGTGACTGCTGTGTGGGGTGAGGCAGAGTATGAGGGGTGACTGCTGTGTGGGGTGAGGCAGAGTGAGAGGGGTGACTGCTGTGAGGGGTGAGGCATGGTATGAGGGGTGAGGCAGAGTATGAGGGGTGACTGGGGTGAGGCAGAGTATGAGGGGTGACTGGGGTGTGGTGAGGCAGAGAATGAGGGGTGACTGCTGTGAGGGGTGAGGCAGAGTGTGAGGGGTGAGGCAGAGTGTGAGGGGTGACTGCTGTGTGGGGTGAGGCAGAGTATGAGGGGTGACTGGGGTGTGGGGTGAGGCAGAGTATGAGGGGTGACTGCTGTGAGGGGTGACTGCTGTGTGGGGTGAGGCAGAGTATGAGGGGTGACTGCTGTGAGGGGTGAGGCAGAGAATGAGGGGTGACTGCTGTGTGGGGTGAGGCAGAGTATGAGGGGTGACTGCTGTGTGGGGTGAGGCAGAGTGAGAGGGGTGACTGCTGTGAGGGGTGACTGCTGTGAGGGGTGAGGCAGAGTATGAGGGGTGAGGCAGAGTATGAGGGGTGACTGGGGTGAGGCAGAGTATGAGGGGTGACTGGGGTGTGGTGAGGCAGAGAATGAGGGGTGACTGCTGTGAGGGGTGAGGCAGAGTGTGAGGGGTGAGGCAGAGTGTGAGGGGTGAGGCAGAATGTGAGGGGTGACTGCTGTGTGGGGTGAGGCAGAGTATGAGGGGTGACTGGGGTGTGGGGTGAGGCAGAGTATGAGGGGTGACTGCTGTGAGGGGTGACTGCTGTGTGGGGTGAGGCAGAGTATGAGGGGTGACTGCTGTGTGGGGTGAGGCAGAGTATGAGGGGTGACTGGGGTGTGGGGTGAGGCAGAGTATGAGGGGTGACTGCTGTGTGGGGTGAGGCAGAGTATGAGTGGTGAGGCAGAGTGTGAGGGGTGACTGCTGTGTGGGGTGAGGCAGAGTATGAGGGGTGACTGCTGTGAGGGGTGACTGCTGTGAGGGGTGAGGCAGAGTATGAGGGGTGACTGGTGTGTGGTGAGGCAGAGAATGAGGGGTGACTGCTGTGAGGGGTGAGGCAGAGTGTGAGGGGTGAGGCAGAGTGTGAGGGGTGACTGCTGTGTGGGGTGAGGCAGAGTATGAGGGGTGACTGCTGTGTGGGGTGAGGCAGAGTATGAGGGGTGACTGCTGTGTGGGGTGAGGCAGAGTATGAGGGGTGACTGCTGTGTGGGGTGAGGCAGAGTATGAGGGGTGACTGGGGTGTGGGGTGAGGCAGAGTATGAGGGGTGACTGGGGTGTGGGGTGAGGCAGAGTATGACGGGTGACTGCTGTGTGGGGTGAGGCAGAGTATGAGGGGTGACTGCTGTGTGGGGTGAGGCAGAGTATGAGGGGTGACTGGGGTGTGGGGTGAGGCAGAGTATGAGGGGTGACTGCTGTGAGGGGTGACTGCTGTGTGGGGTGAGGCAGAGTATGAGGGGTGACTGCTGTGAGGGGTGAGGCAGAGTATGAGGGGTGACTGGGGTGTGGGGTGAGGCAGAGTATTAGGGGTGACTGCTGTGAGGGGTGAGGAAGAGTGTGAGGGGTGAATGCTGTGTGGGGTGAGGCAGAGTATGAGGGGTGACTGCTGTGAGGGGTGACTGCTGTGAGGGGTGAGGCAGAGTATGAGGGGTGACTGGGGTGTGGGGTGAGGCAGAGTATGAGGGGTGACTGCTGTGAGGGGTGAGGCAGAGTGTGAGGGGTGACTGCTGTGAGGGGTGAGGCAGAGGGTGAGGGGTGACTGCTGTGTGGGGTGAGGCAGAGTATGAGGGGTGACTGGGGTGTGGGGTGAGGCAGAGTATGAGGGGTGACTGCTGTGAGGGGTGAGGCAGAGTATGAGGGGTGACTGCTGTGTGGGGTGAGGCAGAGTGTGAGGGGTGACTGCTGTGTGAGGTGAGGAAGAGTATGAGGGGTGACTGCTGTGTGGAGTGTGAGGGGTGACTGCTGTGAGGGGCGAGGCATGGTATGAGGGGTGACTGCTGTGAGGGGTGTGGCATGGTATGAGGGGTGACTGCTGTGTGGGGTGAGGCAGAGTATGAGGGGTGACTGCTGTGAGGGGTGTGGCAGAGTGTGAGGGGTGACTGCTGTGAGGGGTGAGGCAGAGTGTGAGGGGTGACTGCTGTGTGGGGTGAGGAAGAGTATGAGGGGTGACTGCTGTGTGGGGTGAGGCAGAGTATGAGGGGAGACTGCTGTGTGGGGTGAGGCAGAGTGAGAGGGGTGACTGCTATGAGGGGTGAGGCATGGTATGAGGGGTGACTGCTGTGAGGGGTGAGGCATGGTATGAGGGGTGACTGCTGTGTGGGGTGAGGCAGAGTATGAGGGGTGACTGCTGTGAGGGGTGAGGCAGAGTGTGAGGGGTGACTGCTGTGTGGGGTGAGGAAGAGTATGAGGGGTCACTGCTGTGTGGGGTGAGGCAGAGTATGAGGGGTGACTGCTGTGTGGGGTGAGGCAGAGTGAGAGGGGTGACTGCTGTGAGGGGTGAGGCATGGTATGAGGGGTGACTGCTGTGAGGGGTGAGGCAGAGTATGAGGGGTGACTGCTGTGTGGGGTGAGGCAGAGTATGAGGGGTGACTGCTGTGAGGGGTGAGGCAGAGTATGAGGGGTGACTGGGGTGTGGGGTGAGGCAGAGTATGAGGGGTGACTGGGGTGTGGGGTGGGGTGAGGCAGAGAATGAGGGGTGACTGCTGTGAGGGGTGAGGCAGAGTGTGAGGGGTGAGGCAGAGTGTGAGGGGTGACTGCTGTGTGGGGTGAGGCAGAGTATGAGGGGTGACTGGGGTGTGGGGTGAGGCAGAGTATGAGGGGTGACTGCTGTGTGGGGTGAGGCAGAGTATGAGGGGTGACTGCTGTGTGGGGTGAGGCAGAGTATGAGGGGTGACTGGGGTGTGGGGTGAGGCAGAGTATGAGGGGTGACTGCTGTGTGGGGTGAGGCAGAGTATGAGGGGTGACTGCTGTGAGGGGTGAGGCAGAGTATGAGGGGTGACTGCTGTGTGGGGTGAGGCAGAGTATGAGGGGTGACTGCTGTGAGGGATGACTGCTGTGAGGGGTGAGGCAGAGTATGAGGGGTGACTGGGGTGTGGGGTGAGGCAGAGTATGAGGGGTGACTGCTGTGAGGGGTGACTGCTGTGTGGGGTGAGGCAGAGTATGAGGGGTGACTGCTGTGAGGGGTGAGGCAGAGTGTGAGGGGTGAGGCAGAGTATGAGGGGTGACTGCTGTGAGGGATGAGGCATGGTATGAGGGGTGACTGCTGTGAGGGGTGAGGCATGGTATGAGGGGTGACTGCTGTGAGGGGTGACTGCTGTGAGGGGTGAGGCAGAGTATGAGGGGTGACTGCTGTGTGGGATGAGGCAGAGTATGAGGGGTGACTGCTGCGAGGGGTGAGGCAGAGTATGAGGGGTGACTGCTGCGTGGGGTGAGGCAGAGCATGTGGGGTGACTGCTGCGTGGGGTGAGGCAGAGTATGAGGAGTGACTGCTGTGTGGGGTGAGGCATGGTATGAGGGGTGAGGCATGGTATGAGGGGTGACTGCTGTGAGGGGTGACTGCTGTGTGGAGTGTGAGGGGTGACTGCTGTGAGGGGTGAGGCATGGTATGAGGGGTGACTGCTGTGTGGAGTGTGAGGGGTGACTGCTGTGAGGGGTGAGGCATGGTATGAGGGGTGACTGCTGTGAGGGGTGAGGCAGAGTATGAGGGGTGACTGGGGTGTGGGGTGAGGCAGAGTATGAGGGGTGACTGGGGTGTGGGGTGAGGCAGAGTATGAGGGGTGACTGGGGTGTGGGGTGAGGCAGAGTATGAGGGGTGACTGCTGTGAGGGGTGAGGCAGAGTGTGAGGGGTGACTGCTGTGAGGGGTGAGGCAGAGTGTGAGGGGTGACTGCTGTGTGGGGTGAGGCAGAGTATGAGGGGTGACTGGGGTGTGGGGTGAGGCAGAGTATGAGGGGTGACTGCTGTGAGGGGTGAGGTAGAGTGTGAGGGGTGACTGCTGTGTGGGGTGAGGAAGAGCATGAGGGGTGACTGCTGTGTGGAGTGTGAGGGGTGACTGCTGTGAGGGGTGAGGCATGGTATGAGGGGTGACTGCTGTGAGGGGTGAGGCATGGTATGAGGGGTGACTGCTGTGTGGGGTGAGGCAGAGTATGAGGGGTGACTGCTGTGAGGGGTGAGGCAGAGTGTGAGGGGTGACTGCTGTGTGGGGTGAGGAAGAGTATGAGGGGTGACTGCTGTGTGGGGTGAGGCAGAGTATGAGGGGTGACTGCTGTGTGGGGTGAGGCAGAGTGAGAGGGGTGACTGCTGTGAGGGGTGAGGCATGGTATGAGGGGTGACTGCTGTGTGGGGTGAGGAAGAGAATGAGGGGTGACTGCTGTGTGGAGTGTGAGGGGTGACTGCTGTGAGGGGTGACTGCTGTGAGGGGTGAGGCATGGTATGAGGGGTGACTGCTGTGTGGGGTGAGGCAGAGTATGAGGGGTGACTGCTGTGAGGGGTGAGGCAGAGTGTGAGGGGTGACTGCTGTGTGGGTTGAGGCAGAGTATGAGGGGTGACTGCTGTGTGGGGTGAGGCAGAGTATGAGGGGTGACTGCTGTGTGGGGTGAGGCAGAGTGAGAGGGGTGACTGCTGTGAGGGGTGAGGCATGGTATGAGGGGTGACTGCTGTGAGGGGTGACTGCTGTGTGGGGTGAGGCAGAGTATGAGGGGTGACTGCTGTGAGGGGTGAGGCAGAGTATGAGGGGTGACTGGGGTGTGGGGTGAGGCAGAGTATGAGGGGTGACTGGGGTGTGGTGAGGCAGAGAATGAGGGGTGACTGCTGTGAGGGGTGAGGCAGAGTGTGAGGGGTGAGGCAGAGTGTGAGGGGTGACTGCTGTGTGGGGTGAGGCAGAGTATGAGGGGTGACTGGGGTGTGGGGTGAAGCAGAGTATGAGGGGTGACTGCTGTGAGGGGTGACTGCTGTGTGGGGTGAGGCAGAGTATGAGGGGTGACTGCTGTGAGGGGTGAGGCAGAGTATGAGGGGTGACTGGGGTGTGGGGTGAGGCAGAGTATGAGGGGTGACTGCTGTGAGGGGTGAGGAAGAGTGTGAGGGGTGACTGCTGTGTGGGGTGAGGCAGAGTATGAGAGGTGACTGCTGTGCAGGGTGAGGCAGAGTATGAGGGGTGACTGCTGTGTGGGGTGAGGCAGAGTATGAGGGGTGACTGCTGTGTGGGGTGAGGCAGAGTGAGAGGGGTGACTGCTGTGAGGGGTGACTGCTGTGAGGGGTGAGGCAGAGTATGAGGGGTGACTGCTGTGTGGGATGAGGCAGAGTATGAGGGGTGACTGCTGAGAGGGGTGAGGCAGAGTATGAGGGGTGACTGCTGCGTGGGGTGAGGCAGAGCATGAGGGGTGACTGCTGCGTGGGGTGAGGCAGAGCATGAGGGGTGACTGCTGTGAGGGGTGAGGCAGAGCATGAGGGGTGACTGCTGTGAGGGGTGACTGCTGTGTGGGGTGAGGCAGAGTGTGAGGGGTGACTGCTGTGAGGGGTGAGGCAGAGTGAGAGGGGTGACTGCTGTGAGGGGTGAGGCATGGTATGAGGGGTGACTGCTGTGAGGGGTGAGGCAGAGTTTGAGGGGTGACTGCTGTGTGGGGTGAGGCAGAGTATGAGGGGTGACTGCTGTGAGGGGTGAGGCAGAGTAAGAGGGGTGACTGGGGTGAGGCAGAGTAAGAGGGGTGACTGGGGTGTGGGGTGGGGAGAGGCAGAGTATGAGGGGTGACTGCTGTGAGGGGTGAGGCAGAGTGTGAGGGGTGACTGCTGTGAGGGGTGAGGCATGGTATGAGGGGTGACTGCTGTGAGGGGTGAGGCATGGTATGAGGGGTGACTGCTGTGAGGGGTGAGGCAGGGTATGAGGGGTGACTGCTGTGTGGGGTGAGGCATGGTAAAAGGGGTGACTGCTGTGAGGGGTGAGGCATGGTAAGAGGGGTGACTGCTGTGTGGGGTGAGGCATGGTATGAGGGGTGACTGCTGTGAGGGGTGAGGCATGGTATGAGGGGTGACTGCTGTGAGGGGTGTGAGGGGTGACTGCTGTGTGGAGTGTGAGGGGTGACTGCTGTGAGGGGTGAGGCATGGTATGAGGGGTGACTGCTGTGTGGAGTGTGAGGGGTGACTGCTGTGAGGGTTGAGGCATGGTAAGAGGGGTGACTGCTGCGAGGGGTGAGGCATGGTATGAGGGGTGACTACTGTGTGGGGTGAGGCAGAGTATCAGGGGTGACTGTTGTGAGGGGTGAGGCAGAGTATGAGGGGTGACTGGGGTGTGGGGTGAAGCAGAGTATGAGGGGTGACTGGGGTGTGGGGTAGGGGTGAGGCATAGTATGAGGGGTGACTGCTGTGAGGGGTGAGGCAGAGTGTGAGAGGTGACTGCTGTGAGGGGTGAGGCAGAGTGTGAGGGGTGACTGCTGTGTGGGGTGAGGCAGAGTATGAGGGGTGACTGGGGTGTGGGGTGAGGCAGAGTATGAGGGGTGACTGCTGTGAGGGGAGAGGCAGAGTGTGAGGGGTGACTGCTGTGTGGGGTGAGGCAGAGTGTGAGGGGTGACTGCTGTGTGGGGTGAGGAAGAGTATGAGGGGTGACTGCTGTGTGGAGTGTGAGGGGTGACTGCTGTGAGGGGTGAGGCATGGTATGAGGGGTGACTGCTGTGAGGGGTGAGGCATGGTATGAGGGGGTGACTGCTGTGAGGGGTGAGGCAGAGTGTGAGGGGTGACTGCTGTGTGGGGGTGAGGCAGAGTGTGAGTGGTGACTGCTGTGTGGGGTGAGGGCAGAGTGTGAGGGGTGACTGCTGTGTGGGGTGAGGCAGAGTATGAGGGGTGACTGCCTGTGAGGGGGGAGGCAGAGTGTGAGGGGTGACTGCTGTGAGGGGTGAGGCAGAGTGTGAGGGGTGACTGCTGTGTGGGGTGAGGCAGAGTGTGAGGGGTGACTGGGGTGTGGGGTGAGGCAGAGTATGAGGGGTGACTGCTGTGTGGGGTGAGGCAGAGTGTGAGGGGTGACTGCTGTGTGGGGTGAGGCAGAGTATGAGGGGTGACTGCTGTGAGGGGTGACTGCTGTGAGGGGTGAGGCAGAGTATGAGGGGTGACTGCTGTGAGGGGGTGAGGCAGGGTATGAGGGGTGACTGCTGTGAGGGGTGAGGCAGAGTGTGAGGGGTGACTGCTCTGTGGGGTGAGGCAGAGTGTGAGGGGTGACTGCTGTGAGGGGTGAGGCAGAGTATGAGGGGTGACTGCTGTGAGGGGTGAGGCATAGTATGAGGGGTGACTGCTGTGAGGGGTGAGGCAGAGTATGAGGGGTGACTGCTGTGAGGGGTGAGGCAGAGTGTGAGGGGTGACTGCTGTGTGGGGTGAGGCAGAGTATGAGGGGTGACTGCTGTGTGGGGTGAGGCAGAGTATGAGGGGTGACTGCTGTGTGGGGTGAGGCAGAGTGAGAGGGGTGACTGCTGTGAGGGGTGAGGCATGGTATGAGGGGTGACTGCTGTGAGGGGTGAGGCAGAGTATGAGGGGTGACTGGGGTGTGGTGAGGCAGAGAATGAGGGGTGACTGCTGTGAGGGGTGAGGCAGAGTGTGAGGGGTGAGGCAGAGTGTGAGGGGTGAGGCAGAGTGTGAGGGGTGACTGCTGTGTGGGGTGAGGCAGAGTATGAGGGGTGACTGGGGTGTGGGGTGAGGCAGAGTATGAGGGGTGACTGCTGTGAGGGGTGACTGCTGTGAGGGGTGAGGAAGAGTGTGAGGGGTGAATGCTGTGTGGGGTGAGGCAGAGTATGAGGGGTGACTGCTGTGAGGGGTGACTGCTGTGAGGGGTGAGGCAGAGTATGAGGGGTGACTGGGGTGTGGGGTGAGGCAGAGTATGAGGGGTGACTGCTGTGTGGGGTGAGGCAGAGCATGAGGGGTGACAGCTGTGACGGGTGAGGCAGAGTGTGAGGGGTGAGGCAGAGTATGAGGGGTGACTGCTGTGAGGGGTGAGGCAGAGTATGAGGGGTGACTGCTGTGAGGGGTGAGGTAGAGTGAGAGGGGTGACTGCTGTGAGGGGGTGAGGCATGGTATGAGGGGTGACTGCTGTGAGGGGTGACTACTGTGAGGGGTGATTGCTGTGAGGGGTGAGGCAGAGTATGAGGGGTGACTGCTGTGTGGGGTGAGGCAGAGTGAGAGGGGTGACTGCTGTGAGGGGTGACTGCTGTGAGGGGTGAGGCAGAGTGTGAGGGGTGACTGCTGTGAGGGGTGACTGCTGTGAGGGGTGACTGCTGTGAGGGGTGACTGCTGTGAGGGGTGAGGCAGAGTATGAGGGGTGACTGCTGTGTGGGATGAGGCAGAGTATGAGGAGTGACTGCTGCGAGGGGTGAGGCAGAGTATGAGGGGTGACTGCTGCGTGGGGTGAGGCAGAGCATGAGGGGTGACTGCTGCGTGGGGTGAGGCAGAGCATGAGGGGTGACTGCTGTGAGGGGTGAGGCAGAGCATGAGGGGTGACTGCTGTGAGGGGTGAGGCAGAGTATGAGGGGTGACTGGGGTGTGGGGTGAGGCAGAGTATGAGGGGTGACTGCTGTGAGGGGTGAGGCAGAGTGTGAGGGGTGACTGCTGTGAGGGGTGAGGCAGAGTGTGAGGGGTGACTGCTGTGTGGGGTGAGGCAGAGTATGAGGGGTGACTGGGGTGTGGGGTGAGGCAGAGTATGAGGGGTGACTGCTGTGTGGGATGAGGCAGAGTATGAGGGGTGACTGCTGTGTGGGGTGAGGCAGAGTATGAGGGGTGACTGCAGTGTGGGGTGAGGCAGAGTATGAGGGGTGAGGCAGAGTGTGAGGTGTGACTGCTGTGTGGGGTGAGGCAGAGTATGAGGGGTGACTGCTGTGAGGGGTGACTGCTGTGAGGGGTGAGGCAGAGTATGAGGGGTGACTGCTGTGAGGGGTGAGGCAGAGTATGAGGGGTGACTGCTGTGAGGGGTGAGGCAGAGTATGAGGGGTGACTGCTGTGAGGGGTGAGGCAGAGTGTGAGGGGTGACTGCTGTGAGGGGTGAGGCAGAATGTGAGGGGTGACTGCTGTGTGGGGTGAGGCAGAGTATGAGGGGTGACTGCTGTGTGGGGTGAGGCAGAGTATGAGGGGTGACTGCTGTGTGGGGTGAGGCAGAGTGAGAGGGGTGACTGCTGTGAGGGGTGAGGCATGGTATGAGGGGTGACTGCTGTGAGGGGTGACTGCTGTGTGGGGTGAGGCAGAGTATGAGGGGTGACTGCTGTGAGGGGTGAGGCAGAGTATGAGGGGTGACTGGGGTGAGGCAGAGTATGAGGGGTGACTGGGGTGTGGTGAGGCAGAGAATGAGGGGTGACTGCTGTGAGGGGTGAGGCAGAGTGTGAGGCAGAGTGTGAGGGGTGACTGCTGTGTGGGGTGAGGCAGAGTATGAGGGGTGACTGGGGTGTGGGGTGAGGCAGAGTATGAGGGGTGACTGCTGTGAGGGGTGACTGCTGTGTGGGGTGAGGCAGAGTATGAGGGGTGACTGCTGTGAGGGGTGAGGCAGAGTATGAGGGGTGACTGGGGTGTGGGGTGAGGCAGAGTATGAGGGGTGACTGCTGTGTGGGGTGAGGCAGAGTATGAGGGGTGACTGCTGTGAGGGGTGAGGCAGAGTGTGAGGGGTGAGGCAGAGTATGAGGGGTGACTGCTGTGAGGGGTGAGGCATGGTATGAGGGGTGACTGCTGTGAGGGGTGAGGCATGGTATGAGGGGTGACTGCTGTGAGGGGTGAGGCAGAGTGAGAGGGGTGACTGCTGTGAGGGGTGAGGCATGGTATGAGGGGTGACTGCTGTGAGGGGTGAGGCAGAGTATGAGGGGTGACTGCTGTGTGGGGTGAGGCAGAGTATGAGGGGTGACTGCTGTGTGGGGTGAGGCAGAGTGAGAGGGGTGACTGCTGTGAGGTGTGAGGCAGAGTATGAGGGGTGACTGCTGTGTGGGATGAGGCAGAGTATGAGGGGTGACTGCTGCGTGGGGTGAGGCAGAGTATGAGGGGTGACTGCTGCGTGGGGTGAGGCAGAGTATGAGGGGTGACTGCTGCGTGGGGTGAGGCAGAGCATGTACGGTGACTGCTGCGTGGGGTGAGGCAGAGCATGAGGGGTGACTGCTGCGTGGGGTGAGGCAGAGCATGAGGGGTGACTGCTGTGAGGGGTGAGGCAGAGTATGAGGGGTGACTGCTGTGAGGGGTGACTGCTGTGTGGGGTGAGGCAGAGTATGAGGGGTGACTGCTGTGAGGGGTGAGGCAGAGTGTGAGGGGTGACTGCTGTGAGGGGTGAGGCAGAGTATGAGGGGTGACTGCTGTGAGGGGTGAGGCAGAGTATGAGGGGTGACTGCTGTGAGGGGTGAGGCAGAGTATGAGGGGTGACTGCTGTGAGGGGTGAGGCAGAGTGTGAGGGGTGACTGCTGTGTGGGGTGAGGCAGAGAATGAGGGGTGACTGGGGTGTGGGGTGAGGCAGAGTATGAGGGGTGAGGCAGAGTGTGAGGGGTGACTGCTGTGAGGGGTGAGGCAGAGTGTGAGGGGTGACTGCTGTGTGGGGTGAGGCAGAGTATGAGGGGTGACTGGGGTGTGGGGTGAGGCAGAGTATGAGGGGTGAGGCAGAGTGTGTGGGGTGAGGCAGAGTGTGAGGGGTGACTGCTGTGAGGGGTGAGGCAGAGTGTGAGGGGTGACTGCTGTGAGGGGTGAGGCAGTGTGTGAGGGGTGACTGCTGTGAGGGGTGAGGCAGAGTGTGAGGGGTGACTGCTGTGAGGGGAGAGGCATGGTATGATGGGTGCCTGCTGTGCGGGGTGAGGCAGAGTGTGAGGGGTGATTGCTGTGTGGGGTGAGGCAGAGTGTGAGGGGTGATTGCTGTGAGGGGTGAGGCAGAGTGTGAGGGGTGACTGCTGTGAGGGGTGAGGCAGAGTATGAGGGGTGACTGCTGTGTGGGATGAGGCAGAGTATGAGGGGTGACTGCTGTGTGGGGTGAGGCAGAGTGTGAGGCGTGACTACTGTGTGGGGTGAGGCAGAGTGTGAGGGGTGACTGCTGTGTGGGGTGAGGCAGAGTGTGAGGGGTGACTGCTGTGAGGGGTGAGGCAGAGTATGAGGGGTGACTGCTGTGTGGGATGAGGCAGAGTGTGAGGGGTGACTGCTGTGAGGCAGAGTATGAGGGGTGACTGCTGTGTAGAGTGAGGCAGAGTATGAGGGGTGACTGCTGTGTGGGATGAGGCAGAGTATGAGGGGTGACTGCTGTGTGGGATGAGGCAGAGTATGAGGGGTGACTGCTGTGCGGGGTGAGGCAGAGTGTGAGGCGTGACTGCTGTGAGGGGTGAGGCAGAGTATGACGGGTGACTGCTGTGCGGGGTGAGGCAGAGTATGAAGGGTGACTGCTGTGTGGGATGAGGCAGAGTATGAGGGGTGACTGCTGCGAGGGGTGAGGCAGAGTATGAGGGGTGACTGCTGCGTGGGGTGAGGCAGAGAATGAGGGGTGACTGCTGCGTGGGGTGAGGCAGAGCATGAGGGGTGAGGCAGAGTATGAGGGGTGACTGCTGTGTGGGGTGAGGCAGAGTGTGAGGGGTGACTGCTGTGAGGGGTGAGGCAGAGTATGAGGGGTGACTGCTGCATGGGGTGAGGCAGAGTATGAGGGGTGACTGCTGCGTGGGGTGAGGCAGAGCATGAGGGGTGACTGCTGTGAGGGGTGAGGCAGAGTATGAGGGGTGACTGCTGTGTGGGGTGAGGCAGAGTATGAGGGGTGACTGCTGTGTGGGGTGAGGAAGAGTATGAGGGGTGACTGCTGTGTGGAGTGTGAGGGGTGACTGCTGTGAGGGGTGAGGCATGGTATGAGGGGTGACTGCTGTGAGGGGTGAGGCATGGTATGAGGGGTGACTGCTGTGTGGGGTGAGGCAGAGTACGAGGGGTGACTGCTGTGAGGGGTGAGGCAGAGTGTGAGGGGTGACTGCTGTGTGGGGTGAGGAAGAGTATGAGGGGTCACTGCTGTGTGGGGTGAGGCAGAGTATGAGGGGTGACTGCTGTGTGGGGTGAGGCAGAGTGAGAGGGGTGACTGCTGTGAGGGGTGAGGCATGGTATGAGGGGTGACTGCTGTGAGGGGTGAGGCAGAGTATGAGGGGTGACTGCTGTGTGGGGTGAGGCAGAGTATGAGGGGTGACTGCTGTGAGGGGTGAGGCAGAGTATGAGGGGTGACTGGGGTGTGGGGTGAGGCAGAGTATGAGGGGTGACTGGGGTGTGGGGTGGGGTGAGGCAGAGAATGAGGGGTGACTGCTGTGAGGGGTGAGGCAGAGTGTGAGGGGTGAGGCAGAGTGTGAGGGGTGACTGCTGTGTGGGGTGAGGCAGAGTATGAGGGGTGACTGGGGTGTGGGGTGAGGCAGAGTATGAGGGGTGACTGCTGTGTGGGGTGAGGCAGAGTATGAGGGGTGACTGCTGTGTGGGGTGAGGCAGAGTATGAGGGGTGACTGGGGTGTGGGGTGAGGCAGAGTATGAGGGGTGACTGCTGTGTGGGGTGAGGCAGAGTATGAGGGGTGACTGCTGTGAGGGGTGAGGCAGAGTATGAGGGGTGACTGCTGTGTGGGGTGAGGCAGAGTATGAGGGGTGACTGCTGTGTGGGGTGAGGCAGAGTATGAGGGGTGACTGCTGTGAGGGGTGAGGTATGGTATGAGGGGTGACTGCTGTGTGGAGTGTGAGGGGTGACTGCTGTGAGGGGTGACTGCTGTGAGGGGTGAGGCATGGTATGAGGGGTGACTGCTGTAAGGGGTGAGGCAGAGTATGAGGGGTGACTGGGGTGTGGGGTGAGGCAGAGTATGAGGGGTGACTGGGGTGTGGGGTGAGGCATAGTATGAGGGGTGACTGCTGTGAGGGGTGAGGCAGAGTGTGAGGGGTGACTGCTGTGTGGGGTGAGGCAGAGTGTGAGGGGTGACTGCTGTGTGGGGTGAGGAAGAGTATGAGGGGTGACTGCTGTGTGGGGTGAGGCAGAGTATGAGGGGTGAGGCAGAGTATGAGGGGTGACTGCTGTGAGGGGTGAGGCAGAGTATGAGGGGTGACTGGGGTGTGGGGTGAGGCAGAGTATGAGGGGTGACTGCTGTGAGGGGTGAGGCAGAGTGTGAGGGGTGACTGCTGTGTGGGGTGAGGCAGAGTATGAGGGGTGACTGCTGTGAGGGGTGAGGCAGAGTATGAGGGGTGACTGGGGTGTGGGGTGAGGCAGAGTATGAGGGGTGACTGCTGTGAGGGGTGACTGCTGTGTGGGGTGAGGCAGAGTATGAGGGGTGACTGCTGTGAGGGGTGAGGCAGAGTGTGAGGGGTGAGGCAGAGTATGAGGGGTGACTGCTGTGAGGGGTGAGGCATGGTATGAGGGGTGACTGCTGTGAGGGGTGAGGCAGAGTGAGAGGGGTGACTGCTGTGAGGGGTGAGGCAGAGTATGAGGGGTGACTGCTGTGTGGGGTGAGGCAGAGTATGAGGGGTGACTGCTGTGTGGGGTGAGGCAGAGTGAGAGGGGTGACTGCTGTGAGGGGTGACTGCTGTGAGGGGTGAGGCAGAGTATGAGGGGTGACTGGGGTGTGGGGTGAGGCAGAGTATGAGGGGTGACTGCTGTGAGGGGTGACTGCTGTGTGGGGTGAGGCAGAGTATGAGGGGTGACTGCTGTGAGGGGTGAGGCAGAGCATGAGGGGTGACTGCTGCGTGGGGTGAGGCAGAGCATGAGGGGTGACTGCTGCGTGGGGTGAGGCAGAGTATCAGGGGTGACTGCTGTGAGGGGTGAGGCAGAGTATGAGGGGTGACTGGGGTGTGGGGTGAGGCAGAGTGTGAGGGGTGACTGCTGTGTGGGGTGAGGCAGAGTATGAGGGGTGACTGGGGTGTGGGGTGAGGCAGAGTATGAGGGGTGACTGCTGTGTGGGATGAGGCAGAGTATGAGGGGTGACTGCTGTGTGGGGTGAGGCAGAGTATGAGGGGTGACTGCTGTGTGGGGTGAGGCAGAGTATGAGGGGTGACTGCTGTGTGGGGTGAGGCAGAGTATGAGGGGTGACTGCTGTGTGGGGTGAGGCAGAGTATGAGGGGTGAGGCAGAGTGTGAGGTGTGACTGCTGTGTGGGGTGAGGCAGAGTATGAGGGGTGACTGCTGTGAGGGGTGAGGCAGAGTATGAGGGGTGACTGCTGTGAGGGGTGAGGCAGAGTATGAGGGGTGACTGCTGTGAGGGGAGAGGCAGAGTGTGAGGGGTGACTGCTGTGAGGGGTGAGGCAGAGTATGAGGGGTGACTGCTGTGAGGGGTGAGGCAGAGTATGAGGGGTGACTGCTGTGAGGGGTGAGGCAGAGTATGAGGGGTGACTGCTGTGAGGGGTGAGGCAGAGTGTGAGGGGTGACTGCTGTGAGGGGTGAGGCAGAGTGTGAGGGGTGACTGCTGTGTGGGGTGAGGCAGAGTATGAGGGGTGACTGCTGTGTGGGGTGAGGCAGAGTATGAGGGGTGACTGCTGTGTGGGGTGAGGCAGAGTGAGAGGGGTGACTGCTGTGAGGGGTGAGGCATGGTATGAGGGGTGACTGCTGTGAGGGGTGACTGCTGTGTGGGGTGAGGCAGAGTATGAGAGGTGACTGCTGTGAGGGGTGAGGCAGAGTATGAGGGGTGACTGGGGTGTGGGGTGAGGCAGAGTATGAGGGGTGACTGCTGTGTGGGGTGAGGCAGAGTATGAGGGGTGACTGCTGTGAGGGGTGAGGCAGAGTGTGAGGGGTGAGGCAGAGTATGAGGGGTGACTGCTGTGAGGGGTGAGGCATGGTATGAGGGGTGACTGCTGTGAGGGGTGAGGCATGGTATGAGGGGTGACTGCTGTGAGGGGTGAGGCAGAGTGAGAGGGGTGACTGCTGTGAGGGGTGAGGCATGGTATGAGGGGTGACTGGGGTGTGGGGTGAGGCAGAGTATGAGGGGTGACTGCTGTGTGGGATGAGGCAGAGTATGAGGGGTGACTGCTGTGTGGGGTGAGGCAGAGTATGAGGGGTGACTGCTGTGTGGGGTGAGGCAGAGTATGAGGGGTGACTGCTGTGTGGGGTGAGGCAGAGTATGAGGGGTGACTGCTGTGTGGGGTGAGGCAGAGTATGAGGGGTGAGGCAGAGTGTGAGGTGTGACTGCTGTGTGGGGTGAGGCAGAGTATGAGGGGTGACTGCTGTGAGGGGTGAGGCAGAGTATGAGGGGTGACTGCTGTGAGGGGTGAGGCAGAGTATGAGGGGTGACTGCTGTGAGGGGAGAGGCAGAGTGTGAGGGGTGACTGCTGTGAGGGGTGAGGCAGAGTATGAGGGGTGACTGCTGTGAGGGGTGAGGCAGAGTATGAGGGGTGACTGCTGTGAGGGGTGAGGCAGAGTATGAGGGGTGACTGCTGTGAGGGGTGAGGCAGAGTGTGAGGGGTGACTGCTGTGAGGGGTGAGGCAGAGTGTGAGGGGTGACTGCTGTGTGGGGTGAGGCAGAGTATGAGGGGTGACTGCTGTGTGGGGTGAGGCAGAGTATGAGGGGTGACTGCTGTGTGGGGTGAGGCAGAGTGAGAGGGGTGACTGCTGTGAGGGGTGAGGCATGGTATGAGGGGTGACTGCTGTGAGGGGTGACTGCTGTGTGGGGTGAGGCAGAGTATGAGAGGTGACTGCTGTGAGGGGTGAGGCAGAGTATGAGGGGTGACTGGGGTGTGGGGTGAGGCAGAGTATGAGGGGTGACTGCTGTGTGGGGTGAGGCAGAGTATGAGGGGTGACTGCTGTGAGGGGTGAGGCAGAGTGTGAGGGGTGAGGCAGAGTATGAGGGGTGACTGCTGTGAGGGGTGAGGCATGGTATGAGGGGTGACTGCTGTGAGGGGTGAGGCATGGTATGAGGGGTGACTGCTGTGAGGGGTGAGGCAGAGTGAGAGGGGTGACTGCTGTGAGGGGTGAGGCATGGTATGAGGGGTGACTGCTGTGCAGGGTGAGGCAGAGTATGAGGGTTGACTGATGTGTGGGGTGAGGCAGAGTATGAGGGGTGACTGCTGTGTGGGGTGAGGCAGAGTGAGAGGGGTGACTGCTGTGAGGGGTGACTGCTGTGAGGGGTGAGGCAGAGTATGAGGGGTGACTGCTGTGTGGGATGAGGCAGAGTATGAGGGGTGACTGCTGAGAGGGGTGAGGCAGAGTATGAGGGGTGACTGCTGCGTGGGGTGAGGCAGAGCATGAGGGGTGACTGCTGCGTGGGGTGAGGCAGAGCATGAGGGGTGACTGCTGTGAGGGGTGAGGCAGAGCATGAGGGGTGACTGCTGTGAGGGGTGACTGCTGTGTGGGGTGAGGCAGAGTGTGAGGGGTGACTGCTGTGAGGGGTGAGGCATGGTATGAGGGGTGACTGCTGTGAGGGGTGAGGCAGAGTGAGAGGGGTGACTGCTGTGAGGGGTGAGGCATGGTATGAGGGGTGACTGCTGTGAGGGGTGAGGCAGAGTTTGAGGGGTGACTGCTGTGTGGGGTGAGGCAGAGTATGAGGGGTGACTGCTGTGAGGGGTGAGGCAGAGTAAGAGGGGTGACTGGGGTGAGGCAGAGTAAGAGGGGTGACTGGGGTGTGGGGTGGGGAGAGGCAGAGTATGAGGGGTGACTGCTGTGAGGGGTGAGGCAGAGTGTGAGGGGTGACTGCTGTGAGGGGTGAGGCATGGTATGAGGGGTGACTGCTGTGAGGGGTGAGGCATGGTATGAGGGGTGACTGCTGTGAGGGGTGAGGCAGGGTATGAGGGGTGACTGCTGTGTGGGGTGAGGCATGGTAAAAGGGGTGACTGCTGTGAGGGGTGAGGCATGGTAAGAGGGGTGACTGCTGTGTGGGGTGAGGCATGGTATGAGGGGTGACTGCTGTGAGGGGTGAGGCATGGTATGAGGGGTGACTGCTGTGAGGGGTGTGAGGGGTGACTGCTGTGTGGAGTGAGGCAGAGCATGAGGGGTGACTGCTGCGTGGGGTGAGGCAGAGTATCAGGGGTGACTGCTGTGAGGGGTGAGGCAGAGTATGAGGGGTGACTGGGGTGTGGGGTGAGGCAGAGTGTGAGGGGTGACTGCTGTGTGGGGTGAGGCAGAGTATGAGGGGTGACTGGGGTGTGGGGTGAGGCAGAGTATGAGGGGTGACTGCTGTGTGGGATGAGGCAGAGTATGAGGGGTGACTGCTGTGTGGGGTGAGGCAGAGTATGAGGGGTGACTGCTGTGTGGGGTGAGGCAGAGTATGAGGGGTGACTGCTGTGTGGGGTGAGGCAGAGTATGAGGGGTGACTGCTGTGTGGGGTGAGGCAGAGTATGAGGGGTGAGGCAGAGTGTGAGGTGTGACTGCTGTGTGGGGTGAGGCAGAGTATGAGGGGTGACTGCTGTGAGGGGTGAGGCAGAGTATGAGGGGTGACTGCTGTGAGGGGTGAGGCAGAGTATGAGGGGTGACTGCTGTGAGGGGAGAGGCAGAGTGTGAGGGGTGACTGCTGTGAGGGGTGAGGCAGAGTATGAGGGGTGACTGCTGTGAGGGGTGAGGCAGAGTATGAGGGGTGACTGCTGTGAGGGGTGAGGCAGAGTATGAGGGGTGACTGCTGTGAGGGGTGAGGCAGAGTGTGAGGGGTGACTGCTGTGAGGGGTGAGGCAGAGTGTGAGGGGTGACTGCTGTGTGGGGTGAGGCAGAGTATGAGGGGTGACTGCTGTGTGGGGTGAGGCAGAGTATGAGGGGTGACTGCTGTGTGGGGTGAGGCAGAGTGAGAGGGGTGACTGCTGTGAGGGGTGAGGCATGGTATGAGGGGTGACTGCTGTGAGGGGTGACTGCTGTGTGGGGTGAGGCAGAGTATGAGAGGTGACTGCTGTGAGGGGTGAGGCAGAGTATGAGGGGTGACTGGGGTGTGGGGTGAGGCAGAGTATGAGGGGTGACTGCTGTGTGGGGTGAGGCAGAGTATGAGGGGGTGACTGCTGTGAGGGGTGAGGCAGAGTGTGAGGGGTGAGGCAGAGTATGAGGGGTGACTGCTGTGAGGGGTGAGGCATGGTATGAGGGGTGACTGCTGTGAGGGGTGAGGCATGGTATGAGGGGTGACTGCTGTGAGGGGTGAGGCAGAGTGAGAGGGGTGACTGCTGTGAGGGGTGAGGCATGGTATGAGGGGTGACTGGGGTGTGGGGTGAGGCAGAGTATGAGGGGTGACTGCTGTGTGGGATGAGGCAGAGTATGAGGGGTGACTGCTGTGTGGGGTGAGGCAGAGTATGAGGGGTGACTGCTGTGTGGGGTGAGGCAGAGTATGAGGGGTGACTGCTGTGTGGGGTGAGGCAGAGTATGAGGGGTGACTGCTGTGTGGGGTGAGGCAGAGTATGAGGGGTGAGGCAGAGTGTGAGGTGTGACTGCTGTGTGGGGTGAGGCAGAGTATGAGGGGTGACTGCTGTGAGGGGTGAGGCAGAGTATGAGGGGTGACTGCTGGGGTGAGGGTGAGCAGAGTATGAGGGGTGACTGCTGTGAGGGGAGAGGCAGAGTGTGAGGGGTGACTGCTGTGAGGGGTGAGGCAGAGTATGAGGGGTGACTGCTGTGAGGGGTGAGGCAGAGTATGAGGGGTGACTGCTGTGAGGGGTGAGGCAGAGTATGAGGGGTGACTGCTGTGAGGGGTGAGGCAGAGTGTGAGGGGTGACTGCTGTGAGGGGTGAGGCAGAGTGTGAGGGGTGACTGCTGTGTGGGGTGAGGCAGAGTATGAGGGGTGACTGCTGTGTGGGGTGAGGCAGAGTATGAGGGGTGACTGCTGTGTGGGGTGAGGCAGAGTGAGAGGGGTGACTGCTGTGAGGGGTGAGGCATGGTATGAGGGGTGACTGCTGTGAGGGGTGACTGCTGTGTGGGGTGAGGCAGAGTATGAGAGGTGACTGCTGTGAGGGGTGAGGCAGAGTATGAGGGGTGACTGGGGTGTGGGGTGAGGCAGAGTATGAGGGGTGACTGCTGTGTGGGGTGAGGCAGAGTATGAGGGGTGACTGCTGTGAGGGGTGAGGCAGAGTGTGAGGGGTGAGGCAGAGTATGAGGGGTGACTGCTGTGAGGGGTGAGGCATGGTATGAGGGGTGACTGCTGTGAGGGGTGAGGCATGGTATGAGGGGTGACTGCTGTGAGGGGTGAGGCAGAGTGAGAGGGGTGACTGCTGTGAGGGGTGAGGCATGGTATGAGGGGTGACTGCTGTGCAGGGTGAGGCAGAGTATGAGGGTTGACTGATGTGTGGGGTGAGGCAGAGTATGAGGGGTGACTGCTGTGTGGGGTGAGGCAGAGTGAGAGGGGTGACTGCTGTGAGGGGTGACTGCTGTGAGGGGTGAGGCAGAGTATGAGGGGTGACTGCTGTGTGGGATGAGGCAGAGTATGAGGGGTGACTGCTGAGAGGGGTGAGGCAGAGTATGAGGGGTGACTGCTGCGTGGGGTGAGGCAGAGCATGAGGGGTGACTGCTGCGTGGGGTGAGGCAGAGCATGAGGGGTGACTGCTGTGAGGGGTGAGGCAGAGCATGAGGGGTGACTGCTGTGAGGGGTGACTGCTGTGTGGGGTGAGGCAGAGTGTGAGGGGTGACTGCTGTGAGGGGTGAGGCATGGTATGAGGGGTGACTGCTGTGAGGGGTGAGGCAGAGTGAGAGGGGTGACTGCTGTGAGGGGTGAGGCATGGTATGAGGGGTGACTGCTGTGAGGGGTGAGGCAGAGTTTGAGGGGTGACTGCTGTGTGGGGTGAGGCAGAGTATGAGGGGTGACTGCTGTGAGGGGTGAGGCAGAGTAAGAGGGGTGACTGGGGTGAGGCAGAGTAAGAGGGGTGACTGGGGTGTGGGGTGGGGAGAGGCAGAGTATGAGGGGTGACTGCTGTGAGGGGTGAGGCAGAGTGTGAGGGGTGACTGCTGTGAGGGGTGAGGCATGGTATGAGGGGTGACTGCTGTGAGGGGTGAGGCATGGTATGAGGGGTGACTGCTGTGAGGGGTGAGGCAGGGTATGAGGGGTGACTGCTGTGTGGGGTGAGGCATGGTAAAAGGGGTGACTGCTGTGAGGGGTGAGGCATGGTAAGAGGGGTGACTGCTGTGTGGGGTGAGGCATGGTATGAGGGGTGACTGCTGTGAGGGGTGAGGCATGGTATGAGGGGTGACTGCTGTGAGGGGTGTGAGGGGTGACTGCTGTGTGGAGTGTGAGGGGTGACTGCTGTGAGGGGTGAGGCATGGTATGAGGGGTGACTGCTGTGTGGAGTGTGAGGGGTGACTGCTGTGAGGGGTGAGGCATGGTAAGAGGGGTGACTGCTGCGAGGGGTGAGGCATGGTATGAGGGGTGACTGCTGTGTGGGGTGAGGCAGAGTATCAGGGGTAACTGTTGTGAGGGGTGAGGCAGAGTATGAGGGGTGACTGGGGTGTGGGGTGAAGCAGAGTATGAGGGGTGACTGGGGTGTGGGGTGGGGTGAGGCATAGTATGAGGGGTGACTGCTGTGAGGGGTGAGGCAGAGTGTGAGGGGTGACTGCTGTGAGGGGTGAGGCAGAGTGTGAGGGGTGACTGCTGTGTGGGGTGAGGCAGAGTATGAGGGGTGACTGCTGTGAGGGGTGAGGCATGGTATGAGGGGTGACTGCTGTGAGGGGTGAGGCAGAGTGAGAGGGGTGACTGCTGTGAGGGGTGAGGCATGGTATGAGGGGTGACTGCTGTGAGGGGTGAGGCAGAGTATGAGGGGTGACTGCTGTGTGGGGTGAGGCAGAGTATGAGGGGTGACTGCTGTGTGGGGTGAGGCAGAGTGAGAGGGGTGACTGCTGTGAGGTGTGAGGCAGAGTATGAGGGGTGACTGCTGTGTGGGATGAGGCAGAGTATGAGGGGTGACTGCTGCGTGGGGTGAGGCAGAGTATGAGGGGTGACTGCTGCGTGGGGTGAGGCAGAGCATGAGGGGTGACTGCTGCGTGGGGTGGGGTGAGGCAGAGCATGAGGGGTGACTGCTGTGAGGGGTGAGGCAGAGTATGAGGGGTGACTGCTGTGAGGGGTGACTGCTGTGTGGGGTGAGGCAGAGTATGAGGGGTGACTGCTGTGAGGGGTGAGGCAGAGTGTGAGGGGTGACTGCTGTGAGGGGTGAGGCAGAGTATGAGGGGTGACTGCTGTGAGGGGTGAGGCAGAGTATGAGGGGTGACTGCTGTGAGGGGTGAGGCAGAGTATGAGGGGTGACTGCTGTGAGGGGTGAGGCAGAGTGTGAGGGGTGACTGCTGTGTGGGGTGAGGCAGAGAATGAGGGGTGACTGGGGTGTGGGGTGAGGCAGAGTATGAGGGGTGAGGCAGAGTGTGAGGGGTGACTGCTGTGAGGGGTGAGGCAGAGTGTGAGGGGTGACTGCTGTGTGGGGTGAGGCAGAGTGTGAGGGGTGACTGCTGTGTGGGGTGAGGCAGAGTATGAGGGGTGAGGCAGAGTGTGTGGGGTGAGGCAGAGTGTGAGGGGTGACTGCTGTGAGGGGTGAGGCAGAGTGTGAGGGGTGACTGCTGTGAGGGGTGAGGCAGTGTGTGAGGGGTGACTGCTGTGAGGGGTGAGGCAGAGTGTGAGGGGTGACTGCTGTGAGGGGAGAGGCATGGTATGATGGGTGCCTGCTGTGCGGGGTGAGGCAGAGTGTGAGGGGTGACTGCTGTGTGGGGTGAGGCAGAGTGTGAGGGGTGATTGCTGTGAGGGGTGAGGCAGAGTGTGAGGGGTGACTGCTGTGAGGGGTGAGGCAGAGTATGAGGGGTGACTGCTGTGTGGGATGAGGCAGAGTATGAGGGGTGACTGCTGTGTGGGGTGAGGCAGAGTGTGAGGCGTGACTGCTGTGTGGGGTGAGGCAGAGTGTGAGGGGTGACTGCTGTGTGGGGTGAGGCAGAGTGTGAGGGGTGACTGCTGTGAGGGGTGAGGCAGAGTATGAGGGGTGACTGCTGTGTGGGATGAGGCAGAGTGTGAGGGGTGACTGCTGTGTAGAGTGAGGCAGAGTATGAGGGGTGACTGCTGTGTGGGATGAGGCAGAGTATGAGGGGTGACTGCTGTGTGGGATGAGGCAGAGTATGAGGGGTGACTGCTGTGCGGGGTGAGGCAGAGTGTGAGGCGTGACTGCTGTGAGGGGTGAGGCAGAGTATGACGGGTGACTGCTGTGCGGGGTGAGGCAGAGTATGAAGGGTGACTGCTGTGTGGGATGAGGCAGAGTATGAGGGGTGACTGCTGCGAGGGGTGAGGCAAAGTATGAGGGGTGACTGCTGCGTGGGGTGAGGCAGAGAATGAGGGGTGACTGCTGCGTGGGGTGAGGCAGAGCATGAGGGGTGAGGCAGAGTATGAGGGGTGACTGCTGTGTGGGGTGAGGCAGAGTGTGAGGGGTGACTGCTGTGAGGGGTGAGGCAGAGTATGAGGGGTGACTGCTGCATGGGGTGAGGCAGAGTATGAGGGGTGACTGCTGCGTGGGGTGAGGCAGAGCATGAGGGGTGACTGCTGTGAGGGGTGAGGCAGAGTATGAGGGGTGACTGCTGTGTGGGGTGAGGCAGAGTATGAGGGGTGACTGCTGTGTGGGGTGAGGAAGAGTATGAGGGGTGACTGCTGTGTGGAGTGTGAGGGGTGACTGCTGTGAGGGGTGAGGCATGGTATGAGGGGTGACTGCTGTGAGGGGTGAGGCATGGTATGAGGGGTGACTGCTGTGTGGGGTGAGGCAGAGTACGAGGGGTGACTGCTGTGAGGGGTGAGGCAGAGTGTGAGGGGTGACTGCTGTGTGGGGTGAGGAAGAGTATGAGGGGTCACTGCTGTGTGGGGTGAGGCAGAGTATGAGGGGTGACTGCTGTGTGGGGTGAGGCAGAGTGAGAGGGGTGACTGCTGTGAGGGGTGAGGCATGGTATGAGGGGTGACTGCTGTGAGGGGTGAGGCAGAGTATGAGGGGTGACTGCTGTGTGGGGTGAGGCAGAGTATGAGGGGTGACTGCTGTGAGGGGTGAGGCAGAGTATGAGGGGTGACTGGGGTGTGGGGTGAGGCAGAGTATGAGGGGTGACTGGGGTGTGGGGTGGGGTGAGGCAGAGAATGAGGGGTGACTGCTGTGAGGGGTGAGGCAGAGTGTGAGGGGTGAGGCAGAGTGTGAGGGGTGACTGCTGTGTGGGGTGAGGCAGAGTATGAGGGGTGACTGGGGTGTGGGGTGAGGCAGAGTATGAGGGGTGACTGCTGTGTGGGGTGAGGCAGAGTATGAGGGGTGACTGCTGTGTGGGGTGAGGCAGAGTATGAGGGGTGACTGGGGTGTGGGGTGAAGCAGAGTATGAGGGGTGACTGCTGTGTGGGGTGAGGCAGAGTATGAGGGGTGACTGCTGTGAGGGGTGAGGCAGAGTATGAGGGGTGACTGCTGTGTGGGGTGAGGCAGAGTATGAGGGGTGACTGCTGTGTGGGGTGAGGCAGAGTATGAGGGGTGACTGCTGTGAGGGGTGAGGTATGGTATGAGGGGTGACTGCTGTGTGGAGTGTGAGGGGTGACTGCTGTGAGGGGTGACTGCTGTGAGGGGTGAGGCATGGTATGAGGGGTGACTGCTGTAAGGGGTGAGGCAGAGTATGAGGGGTGACTGGGGTGTGGGGTGAGGCAGAGTATGAGGGGTGACTGGGGTGTGGGGTGAGGCATAGTATGAGGGGTGACTGCTGTGAGGGGTGAGGCAGAGTGTGAGGGGTGACTGCTGTGTGGGGTGAGGCAGAGTGTGAGGGGTGACTGCTGTGTGGGGTGAGGAAGAGTATGAGGGGTGACTGCTGTGTGGAGTGTGAGGGGTGACTGCTGTGAGGGGTGAGGCATGGTATGAGGGGTGACTGCTGTGAGGGGTGAGGCATGGTATGAGGGGTGACTGCTGTGTGGGGTGAGGCAGAGTATGAGGGGTGACTGCTGTGAGGGGTGAGGCAGAGTATGAGGGGTGACTGCTGTGAGGGGTGAGGCAGAGTGTGAGGGGTGACTGCTGTGTGGGGTGAGGAAGAGTATGAGGGGTGACTGCTGTGTGGGGTGAGGCAGAGTATGAGGGGTGACTGCTGTGTGGGGTGAGGCAGAGTGAGAGGGGTGACTGCTGTGAGGGGTGAGGCATGGTATGAGGGGTGACTGCTGTGTGGGGTGAGGAAGAGAATGAGGGGTGACTGCTGTGTGGAGTGTGAGGGGTGACTGCTGTGAGGGGTGACTGCTGTGAGGGGTGAGGCATGGTATGAGGGGTGACTGCTGTGTGGGGTGAGGCAGAGTATGAGGGGTGACTGCTGTGAGGGGTGAGGCAGAGTGTGAGGGGTGACTGCTGTGTGGGGTGAGGCAGAGTATGAGGGGTGACTGCTGTGTGGGGTGAGGCAGAGTATGAGGGGTGACTGCTGTGTGGGGTGAGGCAGAGTGAGAGGGGTGACTGCTGTGAGGGGTGAGGCATGGTATGAGGGGTGACTGCTGTGAGGGGTGACTGCTGTGTGGGGTGAGGCAGAGTATGAGGGGTGACTGCTGTGAGAGGTGAGGCAGAGTATGAGGGGTGACTGGGGTGTGGGGTGAGGCAGAGTATGAGGGGTGACTGGGGTGTGGTGAGGCAGAGAATGAGGGGTGACTGCTGTGAGGGGTGAGGCAGAGTGTGAGGGGTGAGGCAGAGTGTGAGGGGTGACTGCTGTGTGGGGTGAGGCAGAGTATGAGGGGTGACTGGGGTGTGGGGTGAGGCAGAGTATGAGGGGTGACTGCTGTGAGGGGTGAGGAAGAGTGTGAGGGGTGACTGCTGTGTGGGGTGAGGCAGAGTATGAGAGGTGACTGCTGTGAGGGGTGAGGCAGAGTATGAGGGGTGACTGGGGTGTGGGGTGAGGCAGAGTATGAGGGGTGACTGCTGTGAGGGGTGACTGCTGTGTGGGGTGAGGCAGAGTATGAGGGGTGACTGCTGTGAGGGGTGAGGCAGAGTATGAGGGGTGACTGGGGTGTGGGGTGAGGCAGAGTATGAGGGGTGACTGCTGTGAGGGGTGAGGAAGAGTGTGAGGGGTGACTGCTGTGTGGGGTGAGGCAGAGTATGAGAGGTGACTGCTGTGAGGGGTGAGGCAGAGTATGAGGGGTGACTGGGGTGTGGGGTGAGGCAGAGTATGAGGGGTGACTGCTGTGTGGGGTGAGGCAGAGTATGAGGGGTGACTGCTGTGAGGGGTGACTGCTGTGAGGGGTGAGGCATGGTATGAGGGGTGACTGCTGTGAGGGGTGAGGCATGGTATGAGGGGTGACTGCTGTGAGGGGTGAGGCAGAGTGTGAGGGGTGACTGCTGTGTGGGGTGAGGCAGAGTGTGAGTGGTGACTGCTGTGAGGGGTGAGGCAGAGTATGAGGGGTGACTGCTGTGTGGGGTGAGGCAGAGTGTGAGGGGTGACTGCTCTGTGGGGTGAGGCAGAGTATGAGGGGTGACTGCTGTGAGGGGTGAGGCATGGTATGAGGGGTGACTGCTGTGAGGGGTGAGGCATGGTATGAGGGGTGACTGCTGTGAGGGGTGAGGCAGAGTGAGAGGGGTGACTGCTGTGAGGGGTGAGGCATGGTATGAGGGGTGACTGCTGTGCAGGGTGAGGCAGAGTATGAGGGGTGACTGCTGTGTGGGGTGAGGCAGAGTATGAGGGGTGACTGCTGTGTGGGGTGAGGCAGAGTGAGAGGGGTGACTGCTGTGAGGGGTGACTGCTGTGAGGGGTGAGGCAGAGTATGAGGGGTGACTGCTGTGTGGGATGAGGCAGAGTATGAGGGGTGACTGCTGAGAGGGGTGAGGCAGAGTATGAGGGGTGACTGCTGAGAGGGGTGAGGCAGAGCATGAGGGGTGACTGCTGCGTGGGGTGAGGCAGAGCATGAGGGGTGACTGCTGTGAGGGGTGAGGCAGAGCATGAGGGGTGACTGCTGTGAGGGGTGACTGCTGTGTGGGGTGAGGCAGAGTGTGAGGGGTGACTGCTGTGAGGGGTGAGGCATGGTATGAGGGGTGACTGCTGTGAGGGGTGAGGCAGAGTTTGAGGGGTGACTGCTGTGTGGGGTGAGGCAGAGTATGAGGGGTGACTGCTGTGAGGGGTGAGGCAGAGTAAGAGGGGTGACTGGGGTGAGGCAGAGTAAGAGGGGTGACTGGGGTGTGGGGTGGGGTGAGGCAGAGTATGAGGGGTGACTGCTGTGAGGGGTGAGGCAGAGTGTGAGGGGTGACTGCTGTGAGGGGTGAGGCATGGTATGAGGGGTGACTGCTGTGAGGGGTGAGGCATGGTATGAGGGGTGACTGCTGTGAGGGGTGAGGCAGGGTATGAGGGGTGACTGCTGTGTGGGGTGAGGCATGGTAAAAGGGGTGAGTGCTGTGAGGGGTGAGGCATGGTAAGAGGGGTGACTGCTGTGTGGGGTGAGGCATGGTATGAGGGGTGACTGCTGTGAGGGGTGAGGCATGGTATGAGGGGTGACTGCTGTGAGGGGTGACTGCTGTGTGGAGTGTGAGGGGTGACTGCTGTGAGGGGTGAGGCATGGTATGAGGGGTGACTGCTGCGAGGGGTGAGGCATGGTATGAGGGGTGACTGCTGTGTGGGGTGAGGCAGAGTATCAGGGGTGACTGTTGTGAGGGGTGAGGCAGAGTATGAGGGGTGACTGGGGTGTGGGGTGAGGCAGAGTATGAGGGGTGACTGGGGTGTGGGGTGGGGTGAGGCATAGTATGAGGGGTGACTGCTGTGAGGGGTGAGGCAGAGTGTGAGGGGTGACTGCTGTGAGGGGTGAGGCAGAGTGTGAGGGGTGACTGCTGTGTGGGGTGAGGCAGAGTATGAGGGGTGACTGGGGTGTGGGGTGAGGCAGAGTATGAGGGGTGACTGCTGTGAGGGGAGAGGCAGAGTGTGAGGGGTGACTGCTGTGTGGGGTGAGGCAGAGTGTGAGGGGTGACTGCTGTGTGGGGTGAGGAAGAGTATGAGGGGTGACTGCTGTGTGGAGTGTGAGGGGTGACTGCTGTGAGGGGTGAGGCATGGTATGAGGGGTGACTGCTGTGAGGGGTGAGGCATGGTATGAGGGGTGACTGCTGTGAGGGGTGAGGCAGAGTGTGAGGGGTGACTGCTGTGTGGAGTGAGGCAGAGTGTGAGTGGTGACTGCTGTGTGGGGTGAGGCAGAGTGTGAGGGGTGACTGCTGTGTGGGGTGAGGCAGAATATGAGGGGTGACTGCTGTGAGGGGTGAGGCAGAGTGTGAGGGGTGACTGCTGTGAGGGGTGAGGCAGAGTGTGAGGGGTGACTGCTGTGTGGGGTGAGGCAGAGTGTGAGGGGTGACTGGGGTGTGGGGTGAGGCAGAGTGTGAGGGGTGACTGCTGTGTGGGGTGAGGCAGAGTATGAGGGGTGACTGCTGTGAGGGGTGACTGCTGTGAGGGGTGAGGCAGAGTATGAGGGGTGACTGCTGTGAGGGGTGAGGCAGGGTATGAGGGGTGACTGCTGTGAGGGGTGAGGCATGGTATGAGGGGTGACTGCTGTGAGGGGTGAGGCAGAGTATGAGGGGTGACTGCTGTGTGGGGTGAGGCAGAGTATGAGGGGTGACTGCTATGTGGGGTGAGGCAGAGTGAGAGGGGTGACTGGGGTGTGGGGTGAGGCAGAGTATGAGGGGTGACTGCTGTGTGGGGTGAGGCAGAGTATGAGGGGTGACTGCTGTGTGGGGTGAGGCAGAGTATGAGGGGTGAGGCAGAGTGTGAGGTGTGACTGCTGTGTGGGGTGAGGCAGAGTATGAGGGGTGACTGCTGTGAGGGGTGACTGCTGTGAGGGGTGAGGCAGAGTATGAGGGGTGACTGCTGTGAGGGGTGAGGCAGAGTATGAGGGGTGACTGCTGTGAGGGGAGAGGCAGAGTGTGAGGGGTGACTGCTGTGAGGGGAGAGGCAGAGTGTGAGGGGTGACTGCTGTGAGGGGTGAGGCAGAGTATGAGGGGTGACTGCTGTGAGGGGTGAGGCAGAGTATGAGGGGTGACTGCTGTGAGGGGTGAGGCAGAGTATGAGGGGTGACTGCTGTGAGGGGTGAGGCAGAGTGTGAGGGGTGACTGCTGTGTGGGGTGAGGCAGAGTATGAGGGGTGACTGCTGTGTGGGGTGAGGCAGAGTATGAGGGGTGACTGCTGTGTGGGGTGAGGCAGAGTGAGAGGGGTGACTGCTGTGAGGGGTGAGGCATGGTATGAGGGGTGACTGCTGTGAGGGGTGACTGCTGTGTGGGGTGAGGCAGAGTATGAGGGGTGACTGCTGTGAGGGGTGAGGCAGAGTATGAGGGGTGACTGGGGTGAGGCAGAGTATGAGGGGTGACTGGGGTGTGGTGAGGCAGAGAATGAGGGGTGACTGCTGTGAGGGGTGAGGCAGAGTGTGAGGCAGAGTGTGAGGGGTGACTGCTGTGTGGGGTGAGGCAGAGTATGAGGGGTGACTGGGGTGTGGGGTGAGGCAGAGTATGAGGGGTGACTGCTGTGAGGGGTGACTGCTGTGTGGGGTGAGGCAGAGTATGAGGGGTGACTGCTGTGAGGGGTGAGGCAGAGTATGAGGGGTGACTGGGGTGTGGGGTGAGGCAGAGTATGAGGGGTGACTGCTGTGTGGGGTGAGGCAGAGTATGAGGGGTGACTGCTGTGAGGGGTGAGGCAGAGTGTGAGGGGTGAGGCATGGTATGAGGGGTGACTGCTGTGAGGGGTGAGGCATGGTATGAGGGGTGACTGCTGTGAGGGGTGAGGCATGGTATGAGGGGTGACTGCTGTGAGGGGTGAGGCAGAGTGAGAGGGGTGACTGCTGTGAGGGGTGAGGCATGGTATGAGGGGTGACTGCTGTGAGGGGTGAGGCAGAGTATGAGGGGTGACTGCTGTGTGGGGTGAGGCAGAGTATGAGGGGTGACTGCTGTGTGGGGTGAGGCAGAGTGAGAGGGGTGACTGCTGTGAGGTGTGAGGCAGAGTATGAGGGGTGACTGCTGTGTGGGATGAGGCAGAGTATGAGGGGTGACTGCTGCGAGGGGTGAGGCAGAGTATGAGGGGTGACTGCTGCGTGGGGTGAGGCAGAGCATGAGGGGTGACTGCTGCGTGGGGTGAGGCAGAGCATGAGGGGTGACTGCTGTGAGGGGTGAGGCAGAGTATGAGGGGTGACTGCTGTGAGGGGTGACTGCTGTGTGGGGTGAGGCAGAGTATGAGGGGTGACTGCTGTGAGGGGTGAGGCAGAGTGTGAGGGGTGACTGCTGTGAGGGGTGAGGCAGAGTATGAGGGGTGACTGCTGTGAGGGGTGAGGCAGAGTATGAGGGGTGACTGCTGTGAGGGGTGAGGCAGAGTATGAGGGGTGACTGCTGTGAGGGGTGAGGCAGAGTGTGAGGGGTGACTGCTGTGTGGGGTGAGGCAGAGAATGAGGGTTGACTGGGGTGTGGGGTGAGGCAGAGTATGAGGGGTGAGGCAGAGTGTGAGGGGTGACTGCTGTGAGGGGTGAGGCAGAGTGTGAGGGGTGACTGCTGTGTGGGGTGAGGCAGAGTATGAGGGGTGACTGGGGTGTGGGGTGAGGCAGAGTATGAGGGGTGAGGCAGAGTGTGTGGGGTGAGGCAGAGTGTGAGGGGTGACTGCTGTGAGGGGTGAGGCAGAGTGTGAGGGGTGACTGCTGTGAGGGGTGAGGCAGTGTGTGAGGGGTGACTGCTGTGAGGGGTGAGGCAGAGTGTGAGGGGTGACTGCTGTGAGGGGAGAGGCATGGTATGATGGGTGCCTGCTGTGCGGGGTGAGGCAGAGTGTGAGGGGTGACTGCTGTGTGGGGTGAGGCAGAGTGTGAGGGGTGATTGCTGTGAGGGGTGAGGCAGAGTGTGAGGGGTGACTGCTGTGAGGGGTGAGGCAGAGTATGAGGGGTGACTGCTGTGTGGGATGAGGCAGAGTATGAGGGGTGACTGCTGTGTGGGGTGAGGCAGAGTGTGAGGCGTGACTGCTGTGTGGGGTGAGGCAGAGTATGAGGGGTGACTGCTGTGTGGGGTGAGGCAGAGTGTGAGGGGTGACTGCTGTGTGGGGTGAGGCAGAGTGTGAGGGGTGACTGCTGTGAGGGGTGAGGCAGAGTATGAGGGGTGACTGCTGTGTGGGATGAGGCAGAGTGTGAGGGGTGACTGCTGTGAGGCAGAGTATGAGGGGTGACTGCTGTGTAGAGTGAGGCAGAGTATGAGGGGTGACTGCTGTGTGGGATGAGGCAGAGTATGAGGGGTGACTGCTGTGTGGGATGAGGCAGAGTATGAGGGGTGACTGCTGTGCGGGGTGAGGCAGAGTGTGAGGCGTGACTGCTGTGAGGGGTGAGGCAGAGTATGACGGGTGACTGCTGTGCGGGGTGAGGCAGAGTATGAAGGGTGACTGCTGTGTGGGATGAGGCAGAGTATGAGGGGTGACTGCTGCGAGGGGTGAGGCAGAGTATGAGGGGTGACTGCTGCGTGGGGTGAGGCAGAGAATGAGGGGTGACTGCTGCGTGGGGTGAGGCAGAGCATGAGGGGTGAGGCAGAGTATGAGGGGTGACTGCTGTGTGGGGTGAGGCAGAGTGTGAGGGGTGACTGCTGTGAGGGGTGAGGCAGAGTATGAGGGGTGACTGCTGCATGGGGTGAGGCAGAGTATGAGGGGTGACTGCTGCGTGGGGTGAGGCAGAGCATGAGGGGTGACTGCTGTGAGGGGTGAGGCAGAGTATGAGGGGTGACTGCTGTGTGGGGTGAGGCAGAGTATGAGGGGTGACTGCTGTGTGGGGTGAGGAAGAGTATGAGGGGTGACTGCTGTGTGGAGTGTGAGGGGTGACTGCTGTGAGGGGTGAGGCATGGTATGAGGGGTGACTGCTGTGAGGGGTGAGGCATGGTATGAGGGGTGACTGCTGTGTGGGGTGAGGCAGAGTACGAGGGGTGACTGCTGTGAGGGGTGAGGCAGAGTGTGAGGGGTGACTGCTGTGTGGGGTGAGGAAGAGTATGAGGGGTCACTGCTGTGTGGGGTGAGGCAGAGTATGAGGGGTGACTGCTGTGTGGGGTGAGGCAGAGTGAGAGGGGTGACTGCTGTGAGGGGTGAGGCATGGTATGAGGGGTGACTGCTGTGAGGGGTGAGGCAGAGTATGAGGGGTGACTGCTGTGTGGGGTGAGGCAGAGTATGAGGGGTGACTGCTGTGTGGGGTGAGGCAGAGTATGAGGGGTGACTGCTGTGAGGGGTGAGGCAGAGTATGAGGGGTGACTGGGGTGTGGGGTGAGGCAGAGTATGAGGGGTGACTGGGGTGTGGGGTGGGGTGAGGCAGAGAATGAGGGGTGACTGCTGTGAGGGGTGAGGCAGAGTGTGAGGGGTGAGGCAGAGTGTGAGGGGTGACTGCTGTGTGGGGTGAGGCAGAGTATGAGGGGTGACTGGGGTGTGGGGTGAGGCAGAGTATGAGGGGTGACTGCTGTGTGGGGTGAGGCAGAGTATGAGGGGTGACTGCTGTGTGGGGTGAGGCAGAGTATGAGGGGTGACTGGGGTGTGGGGTGAGGCAGAGTATGAGGGGTGACTGCTGTGTGGGGTGAGGCAGAGTATGAGGGGTGACTGCTGTGAGGGGTGAGGCAGAGTATGAGGGGTGACTGCTGTGTGGGGTGAGGCAGAGTATGAGGGGTGACTGCTGTGTGGGGTGAGGCAGAGTATGAGGGGTGACTGCTGTGAGGGGTGAGGCATGGTATGAGGGGTGACTGCTGTGTGGAGTGTGAGGGGTGACTGCTGTGAGGGGTGACTGCTGTGAGGGGTGAGGCATGGTATGAGGGGTGACTGCTGTAAGGGGTGAGGCAGAGTATGAGGGGTGACTGGGGTGTGGGGTGAGGCAGAGTATGAGGGGTGACTGGGGTGTGGGGTGAGGCATAGTATGAGGGGTGACTGCTGTGAGGGGTGAGGCAGAGTGTGAGGGGTGACTGCTGTGTGGGGTGAGGCAGAGTGTGAGGGGTGACTGCTGTGTGGGGTGAGGAAGAGTATGAGGGGTGACTGCTGTGTGGAGTGTGAGGGGTGACTGCTGTGAGGGGTGAGGCATTGTATGAGGGGTGACTGCTGTGAGGGGTGAGGCATGGTATGAGGGGTGACTGCTGTGTGGGGTGAGGCAGAGTATGAGGGGTGACTGCTGTGAGGGGTGAGGCAGAGTGTGAGGGGTGACTGCTGTGTGGGGTGAGGAAGAGTATGAGGGGTGACTGCTGTGTGGGGTGAGGCAGAGTATGAGGGGTGACTGCTGTGTGGGGTGAGGCAGAGTGAGAGGGGTGACTGCTGTGAGGGGTGAGGCATGGTATGAGGGGTGACTGCTGTGTGGGGTGAGGAAGAGAATGAGGGGTGACTGCTGTGTGGAGTGTGAGGGGTGACTGCTGTGAGGGGTGACTGCTGTGAGGGGTGAGGCATGGTATGAGGGGTGACTGCTGTGTGGGGTGAGGCAGAGTATGAGGGGTGACTGCTGTGAGGGGTGAGGCAGAGTGTGAGGGGTGACTGCTGTGTGGGGTGAGGCAGAGTATGAGGGGTGACTGCTGTGTGGGGTGAGGCAGAGTATGAGGGGTGACTGCTGTGTGGGGTGAGGAAGAGTATGAGGGGTGACTGCTGTGTGGAGTGTGAGGGGTGACTGCTGTGAGGGGTGAGGCATGGTATGAGGGGTGACTGCTGTGAGGGGTGAGGCATGGTATGAGGGGTGACTGCTGTGAGGGGTGAGGCAGAGAATGAGGGGTGACTGCTGAGAGGGGTGAGGCAGAGTATGAGGGGTGACTGCTGTGTGGGGTGAGGCAGAGTATGAGGGGTGACTGCTGTGTGGGGTGAGGCAGAGTGAGAGGGGTGACTGCTGTGAGGGGTGAGGCATGGTATGAGGGGTGACTGCTGTGAGGGGTGACTGCTGTGTGGGGTGAGGCAGAGTATGAGGGGTGACTGCTGTGAGAGGTGAGGCAGAGTATGAGGGGTGACTGGGGTGTGGGGTGAGGCAGAGTATGAGGGGTGACTGGGGTGTGGTGAGGCAGAGAATGAGGGGTGACTGCTGTGAGGGGTGAGGCAGAGTGTGAGGGGTGACTGCTGTGTGGGGTGAGGCAGAGTATGAGGGGTGACTGGGGTGTGGGGTGAGGCAGAGTATGAGGGGTGACTGCTGTGAGGGGTGACTGCTGTGTGGGGTGAGGCAGAGTATGAGGGGTGACTGGGGTGTGAGGTGAGGCAGAGTATGAGGGGTGACTGGGGTGTGGGGTGAGGCAGAGTATGAGGGGTGACTGGGGTGTGGGGTGAGGAAGAGTGTGAGGGGTGACTGCTGTGTGGGGTGAGGCAGAGTATGAGAGGTGACTGCTGTGAGGGGTGAGGCAGAGTATGAGGGGTGACTGGGGTGTGGGGTGAGGCAGAGTATGAGGGGTGACTGCTGTGTGGGGTGAGGCAGAGTATGAGGCATGGTATGAGGGGTGACTGCTGTGAGGGGTGAGGCATGGTATGAGGGGTGACTGCTGTGAGGGGTGAGGCATGGTATGAGGGGTGACTGCTGTGAGGGGTGAGGCAGAGTGTGAGGGGTGACTGCTGTGTGGGGTGAGGCAGAGTGTGAGTGGTGACTGCTGTGAGGGGTGAGGCAGAGTGTGAGGGGTGACTGCTGTGTGGGGTGAGGCAGAGTATGAGGGGTGACTGCTGTGTGGGGTGAGGCAGAGTGTGAGGGGTGACTGCTCTGTGGGGTGAGGCAGAGTATGAGGGGTGACTGCTGTGAGGGGTGAGGCATGGTATGAGGGGTGACTGCTGTGAGGGGTGAGGCATGGTATGAGGGGTGACTGCTGTGAGGGGTGAGGCAGAGTGAGAGGGGTGACTGCTGTGAGGGGTGAGGCATGGTATGAGGGGTGACTGCTGTGCAGGGTGAGGCAGAGTATGAGGGGTGACTGCTGTGTGGGGTGAGGCAGAGTATGAGGGGTGACTGCTGTGTGGGGTGAGGCAGAGTGAGAGGGGTGACTGCTGTGAGGGGTGACTGCTGTGAGGGGTGAGGCAGAGTATGAGGGGTGACTGCTGTGTGGGATGAGGCAGAGTATGAGGGGTGACTGCTGAGAGGGGTGAGGCAGAGTATGAGGGGTGACTGCTGAGAGGGGTGAGGCAGAGCATGAGGGGTGACTGCTGCGTGGGGTGAGGCAGAGCATGAGGGGTGACTGCTGTGAGGGGTGAGGCAGAGCATGAGGGGTGACTGCTGTGAGGGGTGACTGCTGTGTGGGGTGAGGCAGAGTGTGAGGGGTGACTGCTGTGAGGGGTGAGGCATGGTATGAGGGGTGACTGCTGTGAGGGGTGAGGCAGAGTGAGAGGGGTGACTGCTGTGAGGGGTGAGGCATGGTATGAGGGGTGACTGCTGTGAGGAGTGAGGCAGAGTTTGAGGGGTGACTGCTGTGTGGGGTGAGGCAGAGTATGAGGGGTGACTGCTGTGAGGGGTGAGGCAGAGTAAGAGGGGTGACTGGGGTGAGGCAGAGTAAGAGGGGTGACTGGGGTGTGGGGTGGGGTGAGGCAGAGTATGAGGGGTGACTGCTGTGAGGGGTGAGGCAGAGTGTGAGGGGTGACTGCTGTGAGGGGTGAGGCATGGTATGAGGGGTGACTGCTGTGAGGGGTGAGGCATGGTATGAGGGGTGACTGCTGTGAGGGGTGAGGCAGGGTATGAGGGGTGACTGCTGTGTGGGGTGAGGCATGGTAAAAGGGGTGACTGCTGTGAGGGGTGAGGCATGGTAAGAGGGGTGACTGCTGTGTGGGGTGAGGCATGGTATGAGGGGTGACTGCTGTGAGGGGTGAGGCATGGTATGAGGGGTGACTGCTGTGAGGGGTGACTGCTGTGTGGAGTGTGAGGGGTGACTGCTGTGAGGGGTGAGGCATGGTATGAGGGGTGACTGCTGTGTGGAGTGTGAGGGGTGACTGCTGTGAGGGGTGAGGCATGGTATGAGGGGTGACTGCTGCGAGGGGTGAGGCATGGTATGAGGGGTGACTGCTGTGAGGGGTGAGGCAGAGTGTGAGGGGTGACTGCTGTGTGGGGTGAGGAAGAGTATGAGGGGTGACTGCTGTGTGGAGTGTGAGGGGTGACTGCTGTGAGGGGTGAGGCATGGTATGAGGGGTGACTGCTGTGAGGGGTGAGGCATGGTATGAGGGGTGACTGCTGTGAGGGGTGAGGCAGAGTGTGAGTGGTGACTGCTGTGTGGGGTGAGGCAGAGTGTGAGTGGTGACTGCTGTGTGGGGTGAGGCAGAGTGTGAGGGGTGACTGCTGTGTGGGGTGAGGCAGAGTATGAGGGGTGACTGGGGTGTGGGGTGAGGCAGAGTGTGAGGGGTGAGGCAGAGTGTGAGGGGTGACTGCTGTGAGGGGTGAGGCAGAGTGTGAGGGGTGACTGCTGTGTGGGGTGAGGCAGAGTATGAGGGGTGACTGGGGTGTGGGGTGAGGCAGAGTATGAGGGGTGAGGCAGAGTGTGTGGGGTGAGGCAGAGTGTGAGGGGTGACTGCTGTGAGGGGTGAGGCAGAGTGTGAGGGGTGACTGCTGTGAGGGGTGAGGCAGAGTGTGAGGGGTGACTGCTGTGAGGGGTGAGGCAGAGTGTGAGGGGTGACTGCTGTGAGGGGAGAGGCATGGTATGATGGGTGCCTGCTGTGCGGGGTGAGGCAGAGTGTGAGGGGTGACTGCTGTGTGGGGTGAGGCAGAGTGTGAGGGGTGATTGCTGTGAGGGGTGAGGCAGAGTGTGAGGGGTGACTGCTGTGAGGGGTGAGGCAGAGTATGAGTGGTGACTGCTGTGTGGGATGAGGCAGAGTATGAGGGGTGACTGCTGTGTGGGGTGAGGCAGAGTGTGAGGCGTGACTGCTGTGTGGGGTGAGGCAGAGTATGAGGGGTGACTGCTGTGTGGGGTGAGGCAGAGTGTGAGGGGTGACTGCTGTGTGGGGTGAGGCAGAGTGTGAGGGGTGACTGCTGTGAGGGGTGAGGCAGAGTATGAGGGGTGACTGCTGTGTGGGATGAGGCAGAGTGTGAGGGGTGACTGCTGTGAGGCAGAGTATGAGGGGTGACTGCTGTGTAGAGTGAGGCAGAGTATGAGGGGTGACTGCTGTGTGGGATGAGGCAGAGTATGAGGGGTGACTGCTGTGTGGGATGAGGCAGAGTATGAGGGGTGACTGCTGTGTGGGATGAGGCAGAGTATGAGGGGTGACTGCTGTGCGGGGTGAGGCAGAGTGTGAGGGGTGACTGCTGTGAGGGGTGAGGCATGGTATGAGGGGTGACTGCTGTGAGGGGTGAGGCATGGTATGAGGGGTGACTGCTGTGAGGGGTGAGGCAGGGTATGAGGGGTGACTGCTGTGTGGGGTGAGGCATGGTAAAAGGGGTGACTGCTGTGAGGGGTGAGGCATGGTAAGAGGGGTGACTGCTGTGTGGGGTGAGGCATGGTATGAGGGGTGACTGCTGTGAGGGGTGAGGCATGGTATGAGGGGTGACTGCTGTGAGGGGTGACTGCTGTGTGGAGTGTGAGGGGTGACTGCTGTGAGGGGTGAGGCATGGTATGAGGGGTGACTGCTGCGAGGGGTGAGGCATGGTATGAGGGGTGACTGCTGTGTGGGGTGAGGCAGAGTATCAGGGGTGACTGTTGTGAGGGGTGAGGCAGAGTATGAGGGGTGACTGGGGTGTGGGGTGAGGCAGAGTATGAGGGGTGACTGGGGTGTGGGGTGGGGTGAGGCATAGTATGAGGGGTGACTGCTGTGAGGGGTGAGGCAGAGTGTGAGGGGTGACTGCTGTGAGGGGTGAGGCAGAGTGTGAGGGGTGACTGCTGTGTGGGGTGAGGCAGAGTATGAGGGGTGACTGGGGTGTGGGGTGAGGCAGAGTATGAGGGGTGACTGCTGTGAGGGGAGAGGCAGAGTGTGAGGGGTGACTGCTGTGTGGGGTGAGGCAGAGTGTGAGGGGTGACTGCTGTGTGGGGTGAGGAAGAGTATGAGGGGTGACTGCTGTGTGGAGTGTGAGGGGTGACTGCTGTGAGGGGTGAGGCATGGTATGAGGGGTGACTGCTGTGAGGGGTGAGGCATGGTATGAGGGGTGACTGCTGTGAGGGGTGAGGCAGAGTGTGAGGGGTGACTGCTGTGTGGGGTGAGGCAGAGTGTGAGTGGTGACTGCTGTGTGGGGTGAGGCAGAGTGTGAGGGGTGACTGCTGTGTGGGGTGAGGCAGAATATGAGGGGTGACTGCTGTGAGGGGTGAGGCAGAGTGTGAGGGGTGACTGCTGTGAGGGGTGAGGCAGAGTGTGAGGGGTGACTGCTGTGTGGGGTGAGGCAGAGTGTGAGGGGTGACTGGGGTGTGGGGTGAGGCAGAGTGTGAGGGGTGACTGCTGTGTGGGGTGAGGCAGAGTATGAGGGGTGACTGCTGTGAGGGGTGACTGCTGTGAGGGGTGAGGCAGAGTATGAGGGGTGACTGCTGTGAGGGGTGAGGCAGGGTATGAGGGGTGACTGCTGTGAGGGGTGAGGCATGGTATGAGGGGTGACTGCTGTGAGGGGTGAGGCAGAGTATGAGGGGTGACTGCTGTGTGGGGTGAGGCAGAGTATGAGGGGTGACTGCTATGTGGGGTGAGGCAGAGTGAGAGGGGTGACTGGGGTGTGGGGTGAGGCAGAGTATGAGGGGTGACTGCTGTGTGGGGTGAGGCAGAGTATGAGGGGTGACTGCTGTGTGGGGTGAGGCAGAGTATGAGGGGTGAGGCAGAGTGTGAGGTGTGACTGCTGTGTGGGGTGAGGCAGAGTATGAGGGGTGACTGCTGTGAGGGGTGACTGCTGTGAGGGGTGAGGCAGAGTATGAGGGGTGACTGCTGTGAGGGGTGAGGCAGAGTATGAGGGGTGACTGCTGTGAGGGGAGAGGCAGAGTGTGAGGGGTGACTGCTGTGAGGGGAGAGGCAGAGTGTGAGGGGTGACTGCTGTGAGGGGTGAGGCAGAGTATGAGGGGTGACTGCTGTGAGGGGTGAGGCAGAGTATGAGGGGTGACTGCTGTGAGGGGTGAGGCAGAGTATGAGGGGTGACTGCTGTGAGGGGTGAGGCAGAGTGTGAGGGGTGACTGCTGTGTGGGGTGAGGCAGAGTATGAGGGGTGACTGCTGTGTGGGGTGAGGCAGAGTATGAGGGGTGACTGCTGTGTGGGGTGAGGCAGAGTGAGAGGGGTGACTGCTGTGAGGGGTGAGGCATGGTATGAGGGGTGACTGCTGTGAGGGGTGACTGCTGTGTGGGGTGAGGCAGAGTATGAGGGGTGACTGCTGTGAGGGGTGAGGCAGAGTATGAGGGGTGACTGGGGTGAGGCAGAGTATGAGGGGTGACTGGGGTGTGGTGAGGCAGAGAATGAGGGGTGACTGCTGTGAGGGGTGAGGCAGAGTGTGAGGCAGAGTGTGAGGGGTGACTGCTGTGTGGGGTGAGGCAGAGTATGAGGGGTGACTGGGGTGTGGGGTGAGGCAGAGTATGAGGGGTGACTGCTGTGAGGGGTGACTGCTGTGTGGGGTGAGGCAGAGTATGAGGGGTGACTGCTGTGAGGGGTGAGGCAGAGTATGAGGGGTGACTGGGGTGTGGGGTGAGGCAGAGTATGAGGGGTGACTGCTGTGTGGGGTGAGGCAGAGTATGAGGGGTGACTGCTGTGAGGGGTGAGGCAGAGTGTGAGGGGTGAGGCATGGTATGAGGGGTGACTGCTGTGAGGGGTGAGGCATGGTATGAGGGGTGACTGCTGTGAGGGGTGAGGCATGGTATGAGGGGTGACTGCTGTGAGGGGTGAGGCAGAGTGAGAGGGGTGACTGCTGTGAGGGGTGAGGCATGGTATGAGGGGTGACTGCTGTGAGGGGTGAGGCAGAGTATGAGGGGTGACTGCTGTGTGGGGTGAGGCAGAGTATGAGGGGTGACTGCTGTGTGGGGTGAGGCAGAGTGAGAGGGGTGACTGCTGTGAGGTGTGAGGCAGAGTATGAGGGGTGACTGCTGTGTGGGATGAGGCAGAGTATGAGGGGTGACTGCTGCGAGGGGTGAGGCAGAGTATGAGGGGTGACTGCTGCGTGGGGTGAGGCAGAGCATGAGGGGTGACTGCTGCGTGGGGTGAGGCAGAGCATGAGGGGTGACTGCTGTGAGGGGTGAGGCAGAGTATGAGGGGTGACTGCTGTGAGGGGTGACTGCTGTGTGGGGTGAGGCAGAGTATGAGGGGTGACTGCTGTGAGGGGTGAGGCAGAGTGTGAGGGGTGACTGCTGTGAGGGGTGAGGCAGAGTGTGAGGGGTGACTGCTGTGAGGGGTGAGGCAGAGTATGAGGGGTGACTGCTGTGAGGGGTGAGGCAGAGTATGAGGGGTGACTGCTGTGAGGGGTGAGGCAGAGTATGAGGGGTGACTGCTGTGAGGGGTGAGGCAGAGTGTGAGGGGTGACTGCTGTGTGGGGTGAGGCAGAGAATGAGGGGTGACTGGGGTGTGGGGTGAGGCAGAGTATGAGGGGTGAGGCAGAGTGTGAGGGGTGACTGCTGTGAGGGGTGAGGCAGAGTGTGAGGGGTGACTGCTGTGTGGGGTGAGGCAGAGTATGAGGGGTGACTGGGGTGTGGGGTGAGGCAGAGTATGAGGGGTGAGGCAGAGTGTGTGGGGTGAGGCAGAGTGTGAGGGGTGACTGCTGTGAGGGGTGAGGCAGAGTGTGAGGGGTGACTGCTGTGAGGGGTGAGGCAGTGTGTGAGGGGTGACTGCTGTGAGGGGTGAGGCAGAGTGTGAGGGGTGACTGCTGTGAGGGGAGAGGCATGGTATGATGGGTGCCTGCTGTGCGGGGTGAGGCAGAGTGTGAGGGGTGACTGCTGTGTGGGGTGAGGCAGAGTGTGAGGGGTGATTGCTGTGAGGGGTGAGGCAGAGTGTGAGGGGTGACTGCTGTGAGGGGTGAGGCAGAGTATGAGGGGTGACTGCTGTGTGGGATGAGGCAGAGTATGAGGGGTGACTGCTGTGTGGGGTGAGGCAGAGTGTGAGGCGTGACTGCTGTGTGGGGTGAGGCAGAGTATGAGGGGTGACTGCTGTGTGGGGTGAGGCAGAGTGTGAGGGGTGACTGCTGTGTGGGGTGAGGCAGAGTGTGAGGGGTGACTGCTGTGAGGGGTGAGGCAGAGTATGAGGGGTGACTGCTGTGTGGGATGAGGCAGAGTGTGAGGGGTGACTGCTGTGAGGCAGAGTATGAGGGGTGACTGCTGTGTAGAGTGAGGCAGAGTATGAGGGGTGACTGCTGTGTGGGATGAGGCAGAGTATGAGGGGTGACTGCTGTGTGGGATGAGGCAGAGTATGAGGGGTGACTGCTGTGCGGGGTGAGGCAGAGTGTGAGGCGTGACTGCTGTGAGGGGTGAGGCAGAGTATGACGGGTGACTGCTGTGCGGGGTGAGGCAGAGTATGAAGGGTGACTGCTGTGTGGGATGAGGCAGAGTATGAGGGGTGACTGCTGCGAGGGGTGAGGCAGAGTATGAGGGGTGACTGCTGCGTGGGGTGAGGCAGAGAATGAGGGGTGACTGCTGCGTGGGGTGAGGCAGAGCATGAGGGGTGAGGCAGAGTATGAGGGGTGACTGCTGTGTGGGGTGAGGCAGAGTGTGAGGGGTGACTGCTGTGAGGGGTGAGGCAGAGTATGAGGGGTGACTGCTGCATGGGGTGAGGCAGAGTATGAGGGGTGACTGCTGCGTGGGGTGAGGCAGAGCATGAGGGGTGACTGCTGTGAGGGGTGAGGCAGAGTATGAGGGGTGACTGCTGTGTGGGGTGAGGCAGAGTATGAGGGGTGACTGCTGTGTGGGGTGAGGAAGAGTATGAGGGGTGACTGCTGTGTGGAGTGTGAGGGGTGACTGCTGTGAGGGGTGAGGCATGGTATGAGGGGTGACTGCTGTGAGGGGTGAGGCATGGTATGAGGGGTGACTGCTGTGTGGGGTGAGGCAGAGTACGAGGGGTGACTGCTGTGAGGGGTGAGGCAGAGTGTGAGGGGTGACTGCTGTGTGGGGTGAGGAAGAGTATGAGGGGTCACTGCTGTGTGGGGTGAGGCAGAGTATGAGGGGTGACTGCTGTGTGGGGTGAGGCAGAGTGAGAGGGGTGACTGCTGTGAGGGGTGAGGCATGGTATGAGGGGTGACTGCTGTGAGGGGTGAGGCAGAGTATGAGGGGTGACTGCTGTGTGGGGTGAGGCAGAGTATGAGGGGTGACTGCTGTGTGGGGTGAGGCAGAGTATGAGGGGTGACTGCTGTGAGGGGTGAGGCAGAGTATGAGGGGTGACTGGGGTGTGGGGTGAGGCAGAGTATGAGGGGTGACTGGGGTGTGGGGTGGGGTGAGGCAGAGAATGAGGGGTGACTGCTGTGAGGGGTGAGGCAGAGTGTGAGGGGTGAGGCAGAGTATGAAGGGTGACTGCTGTGTGGGATGAGGCAGAGTATGAGGGGTGACTGCTGCGAGGGGTGAGGCAGAGTATGAGGGGTGACTGCTGCGTGGGGTGAGGCAGAGAATGAGGGGTGACTGCTGCGTGGGGTGAGGCAGAGCATGAGGGGTGAGGCAGAGTATGAGGGGTGACTGCTGTGTGGGGTGAGGCAGAGTGTGAGGGGTGACTGCTGTGAGGGGTGAGGCATTGTATGAGGGGTGACTGCTGTGAGGGGTGAGGCATGGTATGAGGGGTGACTGCTGTGTGGGGTGAGGCAGAGTATGAGGGGTGACTGCTGTGAGGGGTGAGGCAGAGTATGAGGGGTGACTGCTGCATGGGGTGAGGCAGAGTATGAGGGGTGACTGCTGCGTGGGGTGAGGCAGAGCATGAGGGGTGACTGCTGTGAGGGGTGAGGCAGAGTATGAGGGGTGACTGCTGTGTGGGGTGAGGCAGAGTATGAGAGGTGACTGCTGTGTGGGGTGAGGAAGAGTATGAGGGGTGACTGCTGTGTGGAGTGTGAGGGGTGACTGCTGTGAGGGGTGAGGCATGGTATGAGGGGTGACTGCTGTGAGGGGTGAGGCATGGTATGAGGGGTGACTGCTGTGTGGGGTGAGGCAGAGTACGAGGGGTGACTGCTGTGAGGGGTGAGGCAGAGTGTGAGGGGTGACTGCTGTGTGGGGTGAGGAAGAGTATGAGGGGTCACTGCTGTGTGGGGTGAGGCAGAGTATGAGGGGTGACTGCTGTGTGGGGTGAGGCAGAGTGAGAGGGGTGACTGCTGTGAGGGGTGAGGCATGGTATGAGGGGTGACTGCTGTGAGGGGTGAGGCAGAGTATGAGGGGTGACTGCTGTGTGGGGTGAGGCAGAGTATGAGGGGTGACTGCTGTGTGGGGTGAGGCAGAGTATGAGGGGTGACTGCTGTGAGGGGTGAGGCAGAGTATGAGGGGTGACTGGGGTGTGGGGTGAGGCAGTGTATGAGGGGTGACTGGGGTGTGGGGTGGGGTGAGGCAGAGAATGAGGGGTGACTGCTGTGAGGGGTGAGGCAGAGTGTGAGGGGTGAGGCAGAGTGTGAGGGGTGACTGCTGTGTGGGGTGAGGCAGAGTATGAGGGGTGACTGGGGTGTGGGGTGAGGCAGAGTATGAGGGGTGACTGCTGTGTGGGGTGAGGCAGAGTATGAGGGGTGACTGCTGTGTGGGGTGAGGCAGAGTATGAGGGGTGACTGGGGTGTGGGGTGAGGCAGAGTATGAGGGGTGACTGCTGTGTGGGGTGAGGCAGAGTATGAGGGGTGACTGCTGTGAGGGGTGAGGCAGAGTATGAGGGGTGACTGCTGTGTGGGGTGAGGCAGAGTATGAGGGGTGACTGCTGTGTGGGGTGAGGCAGAGTATGAGGGGTGACTGCTGTGAGGGGTGAGGCATGGTATGAGGGGTGACTGCTGTGTGGAGTGTGAGGGGTGACTGCTGTGAGGGGTGACTGCTGTGAGGGGTGAGGCATGGTATGAGGGGTGACTGCTGTAAGGGGTGAGGCAGAGTATGAGGGGTGACTGGGGTGTGGGGTGAGGCAGAGTATGAGGGGTGACTGGGGTGTGGGGTGAGGCATAGTATGAGGGGTGACTGCTGTGAGGGGTGAGGCAGAGTGTGAGGGGTGACTGCTGTGTGGGGTGAGGCAGAGTGTGAGGGGTGACTGCTGTGTGGGGTGAGGAAGAGTATGAGGGGTGACTGCTGTGTGGAGTGTGAGGGGTGACTGCTGTGAGGGGTGAGGCATTGTATGAGGGGTGACTGCTGTGAGGGGTGAGGCATGGTATGAGGGGTGACTGCTGTGTGGGGTGAGGCAGAGTATGAGGGGTGACTGCTGTGAGGGGTGAGGCAGAGTGTGAGGGGTGACTGCTGTGTGGGGTGAGGAAGAGTATGAGGGGTGACTGCTGTGTGGGGTGAGGCAGAGTATGAGGGGTGACTGCTGTGTGGGGTGAGGCAGAGTGAGAGGGGTGACTGCTGTGAGGGGTGAGGCATGGTATGAGGGGTGACTGCTGTGTGGGGTGAGGAAGAGAATGAGGGGTGACTGCTGTGTGGAGTGTGAGGGGTGACTGCTGTGAGGGGTGACTGCTGTGAGGGGTGAGGCATGGTATGAGGGGTGACTGCTGTGTGGGGTGAGGCAGAGTATGAGGGGTGACTGCTGTGAGGGGTGAGGCAGAGTGTGAGGGGTGACTGCTGTGTGGGGTGAGGCAGAGTATGAGGGGTGACTGCTGTGTGGGGTGAGGCAGAGTATGAGGGGTGACTGCTGTGTGGGGTGAGGCAGAGTGAGAGGGGTGACTGCTGTGAGGGGTGAGGCATGGTATGAGGGGTGACTGCTGTGAGGGGTGACTGCTGTGTGGGGTGAGGCAGAGTATGAGGGGTGACTGCTGTGAGAGGTGAGGCAGAGTATGAGGGGTGACTGGGGTGTGGGGTGAGGCAGAGTATGAGGGGTGACTGGGGTGTGGTGAGGCAGAGAATGAGGGGTGACTGCTGTGAGGGGTGAGGCAGAGTGTGAGGGGTGACTGCTGTGTGGGGTGAGGCAGAGTATGAGGGGTGACTGGGGTGTGGGGTGAGGCAGAGTATGAGGGGTGACTGCTGTGAGGGGTGACTGCTGTGTGGGGTGAGGCAGAGTATGAGGGGTGACTGCTGTGAGGGGTGAGGCAGAGTATGAGGGGTGACTGGGGTGTGGGGTGAGGCAGAGTATGAGGGGTGACTGGGGTGTGGGGTGAGGAAGAGTGTGAGGGGTGACTGCTGTGTGGGGTGAGGCAGAGTATGAGAGGTGACTGCTGTGAGGGGTGAGGCAGAGTATGAGGGGTGACTGGGGTGTGGGGTGAGGCAGAGTATGAGGGGTGACTGCTGTGTGGGGTGAGGCAGAGTATGAGGCATGGTATGAGGGGTGACTGCTGTGAGGGGTGAGGCATGGTATGAGGGGTGACTGCTGTGAGGGGTGAGGCATGGTATGAGGGGTGACTGCTGTGAGGGGTGAGGCAGAGTGTGAGGGGTGACTGCTGTGTGGGGTGAGGCAGAGTGTGAGTGGTGACTGCTGTGAGGGGTGAGGCAGAGTGTGAGGGGTGACTGCTGTGTGGGGTGAGGCAGAGTATGAGGGGTGACTGCTGTGTGGGGTGAGGCAGAGTGTGAGGGGTGACTGCTCTGTGGGGTGAGGCAGAGTATGAGGGGTGACTGCTGTGAGGGGTGAGGCATGGTATGAGGGGTGACTGCTGTGAGGGGTGAGGCATGGTATGAGGGGTGACTGCTGTGAGGGGTGAGGCAGAGTGAGAGGGGTGACTGCTGTGAGGGGTGAGGCATGGTATGAGGGGTGACTGCTGTGCAGGGTGAGGCAGAGTATGAGGGGTGACTGCTGTGTGGGGTGAGGCAGAGTATGAGGGGTGACTGCTGTGTGGGGTGAGGCAGAGTGAGAGGGGTGACTGCTGTGAGGGGTGACTGCTGTGAGGGGTGAGGCAGAGTATGAGGGGTGACTGCTGTGTGGGATGAGGCAGAGTATGAGGGGTGACTGCTGAGAGGGGTGAGGCAGAGTATGAGGGGTGACTGCTGAGAGGGGTGAGGCAGAGCATGAGGGGTGACTGCTGCGTGGGGTGAGGCAGAGCATGAGGGGTGACTGCTGTGAGGGGTGAGGCAGAGCATGAGGGGTGACTGCTGTGAGGGGTGACTGCTGTGTGGGGTGAGGCAGAGTGTGAGGGGTGACTGCTGTGAGGGGTGAGGCATGGTATGAGGGGTGACTGCTGTGAGGGGTGAGGCAGAGTGAGAGGGGTGACTGCTGTGAGGGGTGAGGCATGGTATGAGGGGTGACTGCTGTGAGGAGTGAGGCAGAGTTTGAGGGGTGACTGCTGTGTGGGGTGAGGCAGAGTATGAGGGGTGACTGCTGTGAGGGGTGAGGCAGAGTAAGAGGGGTGACTGGGGTGAGGCAGAGTAAGAGGGGTGACTGGGGTGTGGGGTGGGGTGAGGCAGAGTATGAGGGGTGACTGCTGTGAGGGGTGAGGCAGAGTGTGAGGGGTGACTGCTGTGAGGGGTGAGGCATGGTATGAGGGGTGACTGCTGTGAGGGGTGAGGCATGGTATGAGGGGTGACTGCTGTGAGGGGTGAGGCAGGGTATGAGGGGTGACTGCTGTGTGGGGTGAGGCATGGTAAAAGGGGTGACTGCTGTGAGGGGTGAGGCATGGTAAGAGGGGTGACTGCTGTGTGGGGTGAGGCATGGTATGAGGGGTGACTGCTGTGAGGGGTGAGGCATGGTATGAGGGGTGACTGCTGTGAGGGGTGACTGCTGTGTGGAGTGTGAGGGGTGACTGCTGTGAGGGGTGAGGCATGGTATGAGGGGTGACTGCTGTGTGGAGTGTGAGGGGTGACTGCTGTGAGGGGTGAGGCATGGTATGAGGGGTGACTGCTGCGAGGGGTGAGGCATGGTATGAGGGGTGACTGCTGTGTGGGGTGAGGCAGAGTATCAGGGGTGACTGTTGTGAGGGGTGAGGCAGAGTATGAGGGGTGACTGGGGTGTGGGGTGAGGCAGAGTATGAGGGGTGACTGGGGTGTGGGGTGGGGTGAGGCATAGTATGAGGGGTGACTGCTGTGAGGGGTGAGGCAGAGTGTGAGGGGTGACTGCTGTGAGGGGTGAGGCAGAGTGTGAGGGGTGACTGCTGTGTGGGGTGAGGCAGAGTATGAGGGGTGACTGGGGTGTGGGGTGAGGCAGAGTATGAGGGGTGACTGCTGTGAGGGGAGAGGCAGAGTGTGAGGGGTGACTGCTGTGTGGGGTGAGGCAGAGTGTGAGGGGTGACTGCTGTGTGGGGTGAGGAAGAGTATGAGGGGTGACTGCTGTGTGGAGTGTGAGGGGTGACTGCTGTGAGGGGTGAGGCATGGTATGAGGGGTGACTGCTGTGAGGGGTGAGGCATGGTATGAGGGGTGACTGCTGTGAGGGGTGAGGCAGAGTGTGAGGGGTGACTGCTGTGTGGGGTGAGGCAGAGTGTGAGTGGTGACTGCTGTGTGGGGTGAGGCAGAGTGTGAGGGGTGACTGCTGTGTGGGGTGAGGCAGAGTATGAGGGGTGACTGCTGTGAGGGGTGAGGCAGAGTGTGAGGGGTGACTGCTGTGAGGGGTGAGGCAGAGTGTGAGGGGTGACTGGGGTGTGGGGTGAGGCAGAGTGTGAGGGGTGACTGGGGTGTGGGGTGAGGCAGAGTGTGAGGGGTGACTGCTGTGTGGGGTGAGGCAGAGTATGAGGGGTGACTGCTGTGAGGGGTGACTGCTGTGAGGGGTGAGGCAGAGTATGAGGGGTGACTGCTGTGAGGGGTGAGGCAGGGTATGAGGGGTGACTGCTGTGAGGGGTGAGGCATGGTATGAGGGGTGACTGCTGTGAGGGGTGAGGCAGAGTATGAGGGGTGAGGCAGAGTGTGAGGTGTGACTGCTGTGTGGGGTGAGGCAGAGTATGAGGGGTGACTGCTGTGGGGGGTGACTGCTGTGAGGGGTGAGGCAGAGTATGAGGGGTGACTGCTGTGAGGGGTGAGGCAGAGTATGAGGGGTGACTGCTGTGAGGGGAGAGGCAGAGTGTGAGGGGTGACTGCTGTGAGGGCAGAGGCAGAGTGTGAGGGGTGACTGCTGTGAGGGGTGAGGCAGAGTATGAGGGGTGACTGCTGTGAGGGGTGAGGCAGAGTATGAGGGGTGACTGCTGTGAGGGGTGAGGCAGAGTATGAGGGGTGACTGCTGTGAGGGGTGAGGCAGAGTGTGAGGGGTGACTGCTGTGTGGGGTGAGGCAGAGTATGAGGGGTGACTGCTGTGTGGGGTGAGGCAGAGTATGAGGGGTGACTGCTGTGTGGGGTGAGGCAGAGTGAGAGGGGTGACTGCTGTGAGGGGTGAGGCATGGTATGAGGGGTGACTGCTGTGAGGGGTGACTGCTGTGTGGGGTGAGGCAGAGTATGAGGGGTGACTGCTGTGAGGGGTGAGGCAGAGTATGAGGGGTGACTGGGGTGAGGCAGAGTATGAGGGGTGACTGGGGTGTGGTGAGGCAGAGAATGAGGGGTGACTGCTGTGAGGGGTGAGGCAGAGTGTGAGGCAGAGTGTGAGGGGTGACTGCTGTGTGGGGTGAGGCAGAGTATGAGGGGTGACTGGGGTGTGGGGTGAGGCAGAGTATGAGGGGTGACTGCTGTGAGGGGTGACTGCTGTGTGGGGTGAGGCAGAGTATGAGGGGTGACTGCTGTGAGGGGTGAGGCAGAGTATGAGGGGTGACTGGGGTGTGGGGTGAGGCAGAGTATGAGGGGTGACTGCTGTGAGGGGTGAGGCAGAGTGTGAGGGGTGAGGCATGGTATGAGGGGTGACTGCTGTGAGGGGTGAGGCATGGTATGAGGGGTGACTGCTGTGAGGGGTGAGGCATGGTATGAGGGGTGACTGCTGTGAGGGGTGAGGCAGAGTGAGAGGGGTGACTGCTGTGAGGGGTGAGGCATGGTATGAGGGGTGACTGCTGTGAGGGGTGAGGCAGAGTATGAGGGGTGACTGCTGTGTGGGGTGAGGCAGAGTATGAGGGGTGACTGCTGTGTGGGGTGAGGCAGAGTGAGAGGGGTGACTGCTGTGAGGTGTGAGGCAGAGTATGAGGGGTGACTGCTGTGTGGGATGAGGCAGAGTATGAGGGGTGACTGCTGCGAGGGGTGAGGCAGAGTATGAGGGGTGACTGCTGCGTGGGGTGAGGCAGAGCATGAGGGGTGACTGCTGCGTGGGGTGAGGCAGAGCATGAGGGGTGACTGCTGTGAGGGGTGAGGCAGAGTATGAGGGGTGACTGCTGTGAGGGGTGACTGCTGTGTGGGGTGAGGCAGAGTATGAGGGGTGACTGCTGTGAGGGGTGAGGCAGAGTATGAGGGGTGACTGCTGTGAGGGGTGAGGCATAGTATGAGGGGTGACTGCTGTGAGGGGTGAGGCAGAGTATGAGGGGTGACTGCTGTGAGGGGTGAGGCAGAGTGTGAGGGGTGACTGCTGTGTGGGGTGAGGCAGAGAATGAGGGGTGACTGGGGTGTGGGGTGAGGCAGAGTATGAGGGGTGAGGCAGAGTGTGAGGGGTGACTGCTGTGAGGGGTGAGGCAGAGTGTGAGGGGTGACTGCTGTGTGGGGTGAGGCAGAGTATGAGGGGTGACTGGGGTGTGGGGTGAGGCAGAGTATGAGGGGTGAGGCAGAGTGTGTGGGGTGAGGCAGAGTGTGAGGGGTGACTGCTGTGAGGGGTGAGGCAGAGTGTGAGGGGTGACTGCTGTGAGGGGTGAGGCAGAGTGTGAGGGGTGACTGCTGTGAGGGGTGAGGCAGAGTGTGAGGGGTGACTGCTGTGAGGGGAGAGGCATGGTATGATGGGTGCCTGCTGTGCGGGGTGAGGCAGAGTGTGAGGGGTGACTGCTGTGTGGGGTGAGGCAGAGTGTGAGGGGTGATTGCTGTGAGGGGTGAGGCAGAGTGTGAGGGGTGACTGCTGTGAGGGGTGAGGCAGAGTATGAGTGGTGACTGCTGTGTGGGATGAGGCAGAGTATGAGGGGTGACTGCTGTGTGGGGTGAGGCAGAGTGTGAGGCGTGACTGCTGTGTGGGGTGAGGCAGAGTATGAGGGGTGACTGCTGTGTGGGGTGAGGCAGAGTGTGAGGGGTGACTGCTGTGTGGGGTGAGGCAGAGTGTGAGGGGTGACTGCTGTGAGGGGTGAGGCAGAGTATGAGGGGTGACTGCTGTGTGGGATGAGGCAGAGTGTGAGGGGTGACTGCTGTGAGGCAGAGTATGAGGGGTGACTGCTGTGTAGAGTGAGGCAGAGTATGAGGGGTGACTGCTGTGTGGGATGAGGCAGAGTATGAGGGGTGACTGCTGTGTGGGATGAGGCAGAGTATGAGGGGTGACTGCTGTGCGGGGTGAGGCAGAGTATGACGGGTGACTGCTGTGCGGGGTGAGGCAGAGTATGAAGGGTGACTGCTGTGTGGGATGAGGCAGAGTATGAGGGGTGACTGCTGCGAGGGGTGAGGCAGAGTATGAGGGGTGACTGCTGCGTGGGGTGAGGCAGAGTATGAGGGGTGACTGCTGCGTGGGGTGAGGCAGAGCATGAGGGATGAGGCAGAGTATGAGGGGTGACTGCTGTGCGGGGTGAGGCAGAGTATGACGGGTGACTGCTGTGCGGGGTGAGGCAGAGTATGAAGGGTGACTGCTGTGTGGGATGAGGCAGAGTATGAGGGGTGACTGCTGCGAGGGGTGAGGCAGAGTATGAGGGGTGACTGCTGCGTGGGGTGAGGCAGAGTATGAGGGGTGACTGCTGCGTGGGGTGAGGCAGAGCATGAGGGGTGAGGCAGAGTATGAGGGGTGACTGCTGCGTGGGGTGAGGCAGAGCATGAGGGGTGAGGCAGAGTATGAGGGGTGACTGCTGCGTGGGGTGAGGCAGAGTATGAGGGGTGACTGCTGCGTGGGGTGAGGCAGAGCATGAGGGGTGAGGCAGAGTATGAGGGGTGACTGCTGTGTGGGGTGAGGCAGAGTGTGAGGGGTGACTGCTGTGAGGGGTGAGGCAGAGTATGAGGGGTGACTGCTGCATGGGGTGAGGCAGGAGTATGAGGGGTGACTGCTGCGTGGGGTGAGGCAGAGCATGAGGGGTGACTGCTGTGAGGGGTGAGGCAGAGTATGAGGGGTGACTGCTGTGTGGGGTGAGGCAGAGTATGAGGGGTGACTGCTGTGAGGGGTGAGGCAGAGTGTGAGGGGTGACTGCTGTGTGGGGTGAGGCAGAGTATGAGGGGTGACTGGGGTTTGGGGTGAGGCAGAGTATGAGGGGTGAGGCAGAGTGTGAGGGGTGACTGCTGTGAGGGGTGAGGCAGAGTGTGAGGGGTGACTGCTGTGTGGGGTGAGGCAGAGTATGAGGGGTGACTGGGGTGTGGGGGTGAGGCAGAGTGTGAGGGGGTGAGGCAGAGTGTGTGGGGTGAGGCAGAGTGTGAGGGGTGACTGCTGTGAGGGGTGAGGCAGAGTGTGAGGGGTGACTGCTGTGAGGGGTGAGGCAGAGTATGAGGGGTGAGGCAGAGTGTGTGGGGTGAGGCAGAGTGTGAGGGGTGACTGCTGTGAGGGGTGAGGCAGAGTGTGAGGGGTGACTGCTGTGAGGGGTGAGGCAGAGTGTGAGGGGTGACTGCTGTGCGGGGTGAGGCAGAGTGTGAGGCGTGACTGCTGTGCGGGGTGAGGCAGAGCATGAGGGGTGAGGCAGAGTATGAGGGGTGACTGCTGTGTGGGGTGAGGCAGAGTATGAGGGGTGACTGCTGTGAGGGGTGAGGCATGGTATGAGGGGTGACTGCTGTGTGGAGTGTGAGGGGTGATTGCTGTGAGGGGTGAGGCATGGTATGAGGGGTGACTGCTGCGAGGGGTGAGGCATGGTATGAGGGGGTGACTGCTGTGTGGGGTGAGGCAGAGTATGAGGGGTGACTGCTGTGAGGGGTGAGGCAGAGTATGAGGGGTTACTGCTCTGTGGGGTGAGGCATGGTATGAGGGGTGACTGCTGTGTGGAGTGTGAGGGGTGATTGCTGTGAGGGGTGAGGCATGGTATGAGGGGTGACTGCTGCGAGGGGTGAGGCATGGTATGAGGAGTGACTGCTGTGTGGAGTGTGAGGGGTGATTGCTGTGAGGGGTGAGGCATGGTATGAGGGGTGACTGCTGCGAGGGGTGAGGCATGGTATGAGGGGTGACTGCTGTGTGGGGTGAGGCAGAGTATGAGGGGTGACTGCTGTGAGGGGTGAGGCAGAGTATGAGGGGTTACTGCTCTGTGGGGTGAGGCAGAGTGTGAGGGGTGACTGCTGTGAGGGGTGAGGCAGAGTGTGAGGGGTGAGGCAGAGTATGAGGGGTGACTGCTGTGAGGGGTGAGGCATGGTATGAGGGGTGACTGCTGTGAGGGGTGAGGCAGAGTATGAGGGGTGACTGCTGTGAGGGGTGAGGCAGAGTGTGAGGGGTGACTGCTGTGTGGGGTGAGGCAGAGTATGAGGGGTGACTGCTGTGTGGGGTGAGGCAGAGTATGAGGGGGTGACTGCTGTGTGGGGTGAGGCAGAGTGAGAGGGGTGACTGCTGTGAGGGGTGAGGCATGGTATGAGGGGTGACTGCTGTGAGGGGTGACTGCTGTGTGGGGTGAGGCAGAGTATGAGGGGTGACTGCTGTGAGGGGTGAGGCAGAGTATGAGGGGTGACTGGGGTGAGGCAGAGTATGAGGGGTGACTGGGGTGTGGTGAGGCAGAGAATGAGGGGTGACTGCTGTGAGGGGTGAGGCAGAGTGTGAGGGGTGACTGCTGCGAGGGGTGAGGCATGGTATGAGGGGTGACTGCTGTGTGGGGTGAGGCAGAGTATGAGGGGTGACTGCTGTGAGGGGTGAGGCAGAGTATGAGGGGTGACTGGGGTGTGGGGTGGGGTGAGGCATAGTATGAGGGGTGACTGGGGTGTGGTGAGGCAGAGAATGAGGGGTGACTGCTGTGAGGGGTGAGGCAGAGTGTGAGGGGTGACTGCTGCGAGGGGTGAGGCATGGTATGAGGGGTGACTGCTGTGTGGGGTGAGGCAGAGTATGAGGGGTGACTGCTGTGAGGGGTAAGGCAGAGTATGAGGGGTGACTGGGGTGTGGGGTGGGGTGAGGCATAGTATGAGGGGTGACTGCTGTGAGGGGTGAGGCAGAGTGTGAGGGGTGACTGCTGTGAGGGGTGAGGCAGAGTGTGAGGGGTGACTGCAGCGTGGGGTGAGGCAGAGTGTGAGGGGTGATTGCTGTGAGGGGTGAGGCAGAGTGTGAGAGGTGACTGCTGTGAGGGGTGAGGCAGAGTATGAGGGGTGACTGCTGTGTGGGATGAGGCAGAGTATGAGGGGTGACTGCTGTGTGGGGTGAGGCAGAGTGTGAGGCGTGACTGCTGTGAGGGGTGAGGCAGAGTATGAGGGGTGACTGCTGTGCGGGGTGAGGCAGAGTATGAAGGGTGACTGCTGTGTGGGATGAGGCAGAGTATGAGGGGTGACTGCTGCGAGGGGTGAGGCAGAGTATGAGGGGTGACTGCTGCGTGGGGTGAGGCAGAGTATGAGGGGTGACTGCTGCGTGGGGTGAGGCAGAGCATGAGGGGTGACGGCTGTGAGGGGTGAGGCAGAGTATGAGGGGTGACTGCTGTGTGGGGTGAGGCAGTGTGTGAGGGGTGACTGCTGTGAGGGGTGAGGCAGAGTATGAGGGGTGACTGCTGCATGGGGTGAGGCAGAGTATGAGGGGTGACTGCTGCGTGGGGGTGAGGCAGAGCATGAGGGGTGAATGCTGTGAGGGGTGAGGCAGAGTATGAGGGGTGACTGCTGTGTGGGGTGAGGCAGAGTGTGAGGGTGACTGCTGTGAGGGGTGAGGCAGTGTATGAGGGGGTGACTGCTGTGTGGGGTGAGGCATGGTAAAAGGGGTGACTGCTGTGAGGGGTGAGGCATGGTAAGAGGGGTGACTGCTGTGTGGGGTGAGGCATGGTATGAGGGGTGACTGCTGTGAGGGGTGAGGCATGGTATGAGGGGTGACTGCTGTGAGGGGTGTGAGGGGTGACTGCTGTGTGGAGTGTGAGGGGTGACTGCTGTGAGGGGTGAGGCATGGTATGAGGGGTGACTGCTGTGTGGAGTGTGAGGGGTGACTGCTGTGAGGGGTAAGGCAGAGTATGAGGGGTGACTGGGGTGTGGGGTGGGGTGAGGCATAGTATGAGGGGTGACTGCTGTGAGGGGTGAGGCAGAGTGTGAGGGGTGACTGCTGTGAGGGGTGAGGCAGAGTGTGAGGGGTGACTGCTGTGAGGGGAGAGGCATGGTATGATGGGTGCCTGCTGCGCGGGGTGAGGGCAGAGTGTGAGGGGTGACTGCAGCGTGGGGTGAGGCAGAGTGTGAGGGGTGATTGCTGTGAGGGTTGAGGCAGAGTGTGAGAGGTGACTGCTGTGAGGGGTGAGGCAGAGTATGAGGGGTGACTGCTGTGTGGGGTGAGGCAGAGTGTGAGGCGTGACTGCTGTGAGGGGGTGAGGCAGAGTATGAGGGGTGACTGCTGTGCGGGGTGAGGCAGAGTATGAGGGGTGACTGCTGCGAGGGGTGAGGCAGAGTATGAGGGGTGACTGCTGCGTGGGGTGAGGCAGAGTATGAGGGGTGACTGCTGCGTGGGGTGAGGCAGAGCATGAGGGGTGACTGCTGTGAGGGGTGAGGCAGAGTATGAGGGGTGACTGCTGTGTGGGGTGAGGCAGAGTGTGAGGGGTGACTGCTGTGAGGGGTGAGGCAGAGTATGAGGGGTGACTGCTGCGTGGGGTGAGGCAGAGTATGAGGGGTGACTGCTGCGTGGGGTGAGGCAGAGCATGAGGGGTGAATGCTGTGAGGGGTGAGGCAGAGTATGAGGGGTGACTGCTGTGTGGGGTGAGGCAGAGTGTGAGGGGTGACTGCTGTGAGGGGTGAGGCATGGTATGAGGGGTGACTGCTGTGAGGGGTGAGGCAGTGTATGAGGGGTGACTGCTGTGTGGGGTGAGGCATGGTAAAAGGGGGTGACTGCTGTGAGGGGTGAGGCATGGTAAGAGGGGTGACTGCTGTGTGGGGTGAGGCATGGTATGAGGGGTGACTGCTGTGAGGGGTGAGGCATGGTATGAGGGGTGACTGCTGTGAGGGGTGTGAGGGGTGACTGCTGTGTGGAGTGTGAGGGGTGACTGCTGTGAGGGGTGAGGCATGGTATGAGGGGTGACTGCTGTGTGGAGTGTGAGGGGTGATTGCTGTGAGGGGTGAGGCATGGTATGAGGGGTGACTGCTGCGAGGGGTGAGGCATGGTATGAGGGGTGACTGCTGTGAGGGGTGAGGCAGAGTATGAGGGGTGACTGGGGTGTGGGGTGAGGCAGAGTATGAGGGGTGACTGGGGTGTGGGGTGGGGTGAGGCATAGTATGAGGGGTGACTGCTGTGAGGGGTGAGGCAGAGTGTGAGGGGTGACTGCTGTGAGGGGTGAGGCAGAGTGTGAGGGGTGACTGCTGTGTACGGTGAGGCAGAGTATGAGGGGTGACTGCTGTGTGGGATGAGGCAGAGTATGAGGGGTGACTGCTGCATGGGGTGAGGCAGAGTATGAGGGGTGAGGCAGAGTATGAGGGGTGACTGCTGTGAGGGGTGAGGCAGAGTATGAGGGGTGACTGCTGTGTGGGGTGAGGCAGAGTATGAGGGGTGACTGCTGTGTGGGGTGAGGCAGAGTGTGAGGGGTGACTGCTGTGAGGGGTGAGGCAGAGTATGAGAGGTGACTGCTGCATGGGGTGAGGCAGAGTATGAGGGGTGACTGCTGCGTGGGGTGAGGCAGAGCATGAGGGGTGACTGCTGTGAGGGGTGAGGCAGAGTATGAGGGGTGACTGCTGTGTGGGGTGAGGCAGAGTATGAGGGGTGACTGCTGTGTGGGGGTGAGGAAGAGTATGAGGGGTGACTGCTGTGTGGAGTGTGAGGGGTGACTGCTGTGAGGGGTGAGGCATGGTATGAGGGGTGACTGCTGTGAGGGGTGAGGCATGGTATGAGGGGTGACTGCTGTGTGGGGTGAGGCAGAGTATGAGGGGTGACTGCTGTGAGGGGTGAGGCAGAGTGTGAGGGGTGACTGCTGTGTGGGGTGAGGAAGAGTATGAGGGGTCACTGCTGTGTGGGGTGAGGCAGAGTATGAGGGGTGACTGCTGTGTGGGGTGAGGCAGAGTGAGAGGGGTGACTGCTGTGAGGGGTGAGGCATGGTATGCAGGGGTGACTGCTGTGAGGGGTGAGGCAGAGTATGAGGGGTGACTGCTGTGTGGGGTGAGGCAGAGTATGAGGGGTGACTGCTGTGAGGGGTGAGGCAGAGTATGAGGGGTGACTGGGGTGTGGGGTGAGGCAGAGTATGAGGGGTGACTGGGGTGTGGGGTGGGGTGAGGCAGAGAATGAGGGGTGACTGCTGTGAGGGGTGAGGCAGAGTGTGAGGGGTGAGGCAGAGTGTGAGGGGTGACTGCTGTGTGGGGTGAGGCAGAGTATGAGGGGGTGACTGGGGTGTGGGGTGAGGCAGAGTATGATGGGTGACTGCTGTGTGGGGTGAGGCAGAGTATGAGGGGTGACTGCTGTGTGGGGTGAGGCAGAGTATGAGGGTGACTGGGGTGTGGGGTGAGGCAGAGTATGAGGGGTGACTGCTGTGTGGGGTGAGGCAGAGTATGAGGGGTGACTGCTGTGAGGGGTGAGGCAGAGTATGAGGGGTGACTGCTGTGTGGGGTGAGGCAGAGTATGAGGGGTGACTGCTGTGAGGGATGACTGCTGTGAGGGGTGAGGCAGAGTATGAGGGGTGACTGGGGTGTGGGGTGAGGCAGAGTATGAGGGGTGACTGCTGTGTGGGGTGAGGCAGAGTATGAGGGGTGACTGCTGTGAGGGGTGAGGCAGAGTGTGGGGGGTGAGGCAGAGTATGAGGGGTGACTGCTGTGAGGGATGAGGCATGGTATGAGGGGTGACTGCTGTGAGGGGTGAGGCATGGTATGAGGGGTGACTGCTGTGAGGGGTGACTGCTGTGAGGGCGTGAGGCAGAGTATGAGGGGTGACTGCTGTGTGGGATGAGGCAGAGTATGAGTGGTGACTGCTGCGAGGGGTGAGGCAGAGTATGAGGGGTGACTGCTGCGTGGGGTGAGGCAGAGCATGTGGGGTGACTGCTGCGTGGGGTGAGGCAGAGTATGAGGAGTGACTGCTGTGTGGGGTGAGGCATGGTATGAGGGGTGAGGCATGGTATGAGGGGTGACTGCTGTGTGGAGTGTGAGGGGTGACTGCTGTGAGGGGTGAGGCATGGTATGAGGGGTGACTGCTGTGTGGAGTGTGAGGGGTGACTGCTGTGAGGGGTGACTGCTGTGAGGGGTGAGGCATGGTATGAGGGGTGACTGCTGTGAGGGGTGAGGCAGAGTATGAGGGGTGACTGGGGTGTGGGGTGAGGCAGAGTATGAGGGGTGACTGGGGTGTGGGGTGAGGCATAGTATGAGGGGTGACTGCTGTGAGGGGTGAGGCAGAGTGTGAGGGGTGACTGCTGTGTGGGGTGAGGCAGAGTATGAGGGGTGACTGGGGTGTGGGGTGAGGCAGAGTATGAGGGGGTGACTGCTGTGAGGGGTGAGGCAGAGTGTGAGGGGGTGACTGCTGTGTGGGGTGAGGCAGAGTGTGAGGGGTGACTGCTGTGTGGGGTGAGGAAGAGTATGAGGGGTGACTGCTGTGTGGAGTGTGAGGGGTGACTGCTGTGAGGGGTGAGGCATGGTATGAGGGGTGACTGCTGTGAGGGGTGAGGAATGGTATGAGGGGTGACTGCTGTGTGGGGTGAGGCAGAGTATGAGGGGTGACTGCTGTGAGGGGTGAGGCAGAGTGTGAGGGGTGACTGCTGTGTGGGGTGAGGAAGAGTATGAGGGGTGACTGCTGTGTGGGGTGAGGCAGAGTATGAGGGGTGACTGCTGTGTGGGGTGAGGCAGAGTGAGAGGGGTGACTGCTGTGAGGGGTGAGGCATGGTATGAGGGGGTGACTGCTGTGTGGGGTGAGGAAGAGAATGAGGGGTGACTGCTGTGTGGAGTGTGAGGGGTGACTGCTGTGAGGGGTGACTGCTGTGAGGGGTGAGGCATGGTATGAGGGGTGACTGCTGTGTGGGGTGAGGCAGAGTATGAGGGGTGACTGCTGTGAGGGGTGAGGCAGAGTGTGAGGGGTGACTGCTGTGTGGGGTGAGGTAGAGTATGAGGGGTGACTGCTGTGTGGGGTGAGGCAGAGTATGAGGGGTGACTGCTGTGTGGGGTGAGGCAGAGTGAGAGGGGTGACTGCTGTGAGGGGTGAGGCATGGTATGAGGGGTGACTGCTGTGAGGGGTGACTGCTGTGTGGGGTGAGGCAGAGTATGAGGGGTGACTGCTGTGAGGGGTGAGGCAGAGTATGAGGGGTGACTGGGGTGTGGGGTGAGGCAGAGTATGAGGGGTGACTGGGGTGTGGTGAGGCAGAGAATGAGGGGTGACTGCTGTGAGGGGTGAGGCAGAGTGTGAGGGGTGAGGCAGAGTGTGAGGGGTGACTGCTGTGTGGGGTGAGGCAGAGTATGAGGGGTGACTGGGGTGTGGGGTGAGGCAGAGTATGAGGGGTGACTGCTGTGAGGGGTGACTGCTGTGTGGGGTGTGGCAGAGTATGAGGGGTGACTGCTGTGAGGGGTGAGGCAGAGTATGAGGGGTGACTGGGGTGTGGGGTGAGGCAGAGTATGAGGGGTGACTGCTGTGAGGGGGTGAGGAAGAGTGTGAGGGGTGACTGCTGTGTGGGGTGAGGCAGAGTATGAGAGGTGACTGCTGTGAGGGGTGAGGCAGAGTATGAGGGGTGACTGGGGTGTGGGGTGAGGCAGAGTATGAGGAGTGACTGCTGTGTGGGGTGAGGCAGAGTATGAGGGGTGACTGCTGTGAGGGGTGAGGCATGGTATGAGGGGTGACTGCTGTGAGGGGTGAGGCATGGTATGAGGGGTGACTGCTGTGAGGGGTGAGGCAGAGTGTGAGGGGTGACTGCTGTGTGGGGTGAGGCAGAGTGTGAGGGGTGACTGCTGTGAGGGGTGAGGCAGAGTGTGAGGGGTGACTGCTGTGTGGGGTGAGGCAGAGTATGAGGGGTAACTGCTGTGTGGGGGTGAGGCAGAGTGTGAGGGG